>JASEVX010000002.1:42701097-43303597 GCA_031761405.1 Serripes groenlandicus | reverse complement strand
ACCAAGGAATACCAAATAGTTGGTAGGTCCTTTAAGTTGGAATCCTTTGTCTTTATTGCTATTTCGCAATGAGATATTGCAATTACTCTGTACACATTAATCATAAATGTGTTAATTAAAGTGATGATTCAAAAGTATGGTGGCATACTTCTGCCACCACATAACCACTTAATTATTACGTTATTTAACTAGTTAGTCACTTAATTATCATGATAAATATCTGATTAACGCGTTATTTTTTATGGTAACAGATAGTTATGTTAACACTAAAAAGTATATGTTACTGCCCACTACTGCCAACATATACCTACATAATGCCATTTTTGATAAATATTAAGTGACTAACGTGTTTTGTAACTAGTTAGTCAGATAAGTATCGTGATAATTATGTAGTTAACTAGTTAGTGAGATAAGTATCATGATAATTATGTCGTTAACTAGTTACGTAACTAGTTAATCAGATAAGTTTCGCGATAAGTATGTAGTTAACTAGTTACGTAACTAGTTAATCAGATAAGTTTCGCGATAAGTATGTAGTTAACTAGTTACGTAACTAGTTAGTCAGATAACTATCGTGATAACTACGTAACTAGTTAACCACAAAATTATCACGATAATTATGTGGTTAACTAGTTAATCAGATAAGTATCGTGATAATTATGTGGTTAACTAGTTACGTAACTAGTTAACCACTTATCTAAAAAATATATTAAGTGACTAACGCGTTATGTAACTAGTTAGTCAGATAACTATCGTGATAATTTTGTGGTTAACTAGTTACGTAATTATCACGATAGTTATCTGACTAACTAGTTACGTAACTAGTTAACCACATAATTATCACGATACTTATCTGATTAACTAGTTACGTAACTAGTTAACGACATAATTATCATGATACTTATCTCACTAACTAGTTAACTACATAATGATCACGATACTTATCTGACTAACTAGTTACATAACGCGTTAGTCACTTAATATATTTTTTAGATAAGTGGTTAACTAGTTACGTAACTAGTTAACCACATAATTATCACGATACTTATCTGATTAACTAGTTAACCACATAATTATCGTGATAATTTTGTGGTTAACTAGTTACGTAATTATCACGATAGTTATCCGACTAACTAGTTACGTAACTAGTTAACCACATAATTATCACGATACTTATCTGATTAACTAGTTACGTAACTAGTTAACTACATACTTATCGCGAAACTTATCTGATTAACTAGTTACGTTACTAGTTAACTACATACTTATCGCGAAACTTATCTGATTAACTAGTTACGTAACTAGTTAACGACATAATTATCATGATACTTATCTCACTAACTAGTTAACTACATAATTATCACGATACTTATCTGACTAACTAGTTACAAAACACGTTAGTCACTTAATATATATCAAAAATGGCATTATGTAGGTATATGTTGGCAGTAGTGGGCAGTAACATATACTTTTTAGTGTTAACATAACTATCTGTTACCATAAAAAATAACGCGTTAATCAGATATTTATCATGATAATTAAGTGACTAACTAGTTAAATAACGTAATAATTAAGTGGTTATGTGGTGGCAGAAGTATGCCACCATACAAAAGAGAAAATTTACATAGCAGTGTTTAAAGAAAACAAATGTGGAATTACTAATCAATCTAATAACAGTTGGCCAAGAAAATGCAATTATAAGTGCACCATCCAGTGCAAAGAAACCAATGATAAAAACAGAGGAAACCAAATGATAGGACCTAGGTAGATGTAGAGAGTATTAAAGGGAGATAACTGACCGATGTCTCCAATTAAATCCTATGTTGTGGTTACTCAAAGAATGGTCTCACTCTGATGATTATCGTGAGTACCTACAACATCGCAATAGGATGTCAAATAAGGTTTTTAGAACATGCAAAATATGCCATTTCTTGAGCTCTGTACATTGATGTAGAGGAATTGGGTTATTCAAAACATGTATATTGACTGGACCAACAAAAAAAGGTTGTGCTAACCTGTCATTATTTTCACATTTCACAAAATAATTATATAGAATGGATGTGGTTGAAGGAAACTGGTGAGTGTTTGCATGTGAAACTGAAATGGTCTAATTAACTTCTGAACAAGGTGTACTTCTAAAGCATAATGGAACATTTACCAAAATAACACACAGTCCTGTTCAAACAAAATATTAAAATTTAATAACTGTTCCCAGATTCATATATAAGATGCTAGATTTAAATCAGTTTTTGGTTTTGTTACAAAATCGTTTGTTTCTTAGGATAGATTGTTCAACATGAAACTCTACATTTGAACATTTACGTGCCCTTAAATTTCATCATTGCTCGCTATAGTTTTATTCAATTGGACATGCCATGACAGTGATATGATACTGACACTTATATTTTGGTTGGTATTTTCCAAATAAAGCCAGCTCATAAGGATGTCTTATTGTATCAAGTTTGTTTTGGTTTATTTGGGCTTTTCTGCCATTTGTACAGTAGTCCAGTTATATCTTTATTACAGTACAAATCCATGACCCTGGGTAATAAAGACAAGGAAAAGGCACTATGACATGGCGTCATGAGGTGGAATTGAACCTGACACCATCAAAGATTCATTTATTAAGGATGATAATTATGCTAAGTGTCCTCCTGAAATTTTACAAAAATGCATTTTTATCTGTTATAGATCATGTCATTGTGTAATTTCTAAACTGTAATTAACAGTGATCTGACTTTGAATAAAATAAATGAAGAAGCTAAATGGGCAATAGTGCACTAAAAAGCTTCCTCCGGTGATTGGCTTCAGGTAGGATATATATTGGAGGATCCCCAAAATATAAATGGGCCAAGTGTGCCAAATGATCTTTATTATAAAGACTGAAGTAATGTTATATAATCCTTATGTTATATAGCTTAAGCTAAAGTTGGTTTAACCCTTTCCCACTAACCGAAGCAGTTTGACACATTTGCGGCATACAAATGAAACAAAATGGTGACAAAAGGAGATATATTGCACATTTTTTAAAACTCTATTTGATTATTTTACTTTTATTTATAATGATTCCTCCACTTTTTTCTATATATTTTTAATGTTGTCTGCTGAAGAAATATTTCATGTGGGAAAGTTTTCACAAAGCTTTTGCAGTATTAATTTTTATTTTCAGCAGTGTATTTATGTTGTAAATAGTTGAAAGTAATTAAAATTGTGACTTGTTTTCCTTTCTCATTTTCATTTCTTTGGATAGGTATTCATTTCAGTTTTAATAATTTATTACATGAACCTTTTTACTTGTTTATTGTCATTAACTAGGCTTTTTGTTTCAGTTATGGAAGTAATCCACATGTTTAAAAATATACAAGATAGTGAATATTTGCTTCTGTATAGCTTGAATATGGGTTCACTTTTCTTGTTAATTTAAGCCCCTGTCTCAATTTTACTATACATGCAAATATATTTACCTTGCCTGTTTGTATAGTGCCCTAACCTGCTATCAACAATTTTTCAAGGAAAGTCATTACTACCATTTTGAAGTCTTTAGAGTAAATACAGTTTCTATAGTTACATATGATGACACTAGTTTAGATCCAGACTAGCCTGTGCATGTGTATGATCAGACCTAACACATGCAACATTAAAATAGCAGACAGTGATAACATGTAATTTTACAGTCTCTACATCTGAGAAGTTTGAATAAATCTGGATAACTTTACTCAAAACTTGAACAGCTATTGCATCAGCTGATGTATTTACACTTTGAATTCAATTCATTCCCGCTTTGCCAGCTGTATCCTAATAACATCAGTCCCAAGTAAGAAGGCTCCATATGAAGGGAATGAAACTGCTTCCTTTGTATTGACAGCAACATACATGTTCTAACCCTAAAGCATTGTCAGGAGTTGAAACATTAATGATCTGTTTCAAAGTAATTCTTCAAATTTTCCAAATATATACATTTATCAAGAGGCTCAACATCATATCAGGTAAACTGTTATTCTATATGTTTTAACCCTTTGTCACATCGATACGTTTTCTGACAACTGCAGAAGACGACTTTTGAAAACATTGTGAAAAAGCAGAAATTGTTCTAAACAAGCATTTTCTACTTTTGCCAAAAATAAATAAAAATTCTAGGAATTAAACCTTCTGCTGCAGATTTGTTGAACATGGAAAAGGGATAAGATCTAATTTATAGTTGTTTTGTCTAACAAAATTTTATTTGAGACTTTAAATTCTTAAAATGTACATGTAATTAATTTCTTTCAAGTCATTATATGCAATTTGTTTAGCTCACCTGAGCACACAGTGCTCCAGGTGATCTGTTTTGATCACATGTTGTCCGTCTGTTGTGAATAGAAACAAATTGCCTTGTGAACATGTTCATGAATGTCTATCAGAACATCAATCTCTATCAAATCTTTCCCAAGTTCAAATCTGGATCATGTAAGGTCAAACACTAGTTCACATGGTGAAATTGAAGGGTAATCTTGTGAACACTCTGGAGGCTGCATTTTTAATATGAGCATATTGAAACTTTATTAGAATAATTGTCTTGATGATATCTAGGCTAAGTTATAATATAACTTGAAATAACAATCTTGTTAACTCTACAGACAGCATGTTTTGCTTCAGCAGCTTGAAACTTTGTCATAATCTTTTTCTTAATGATGTGTAAGCCAAGATTGATTATGGGTCACGTCAGGTCTAAAACTAGGTCACTTTGCCCAATTCATGGAAAATCTTGTGAATTCTGTGGAAGCCGCATTTATAATTTTATCATGTTGAAACTTCTTCAG
Organism: Serripes groenlandicus; assembly: GCA_031761405.1. Classification (NCBI taxonomy): domain Eukaryota; kingdom Metazoa; phylum Mollusca; class Bivalvia; order Cardiida; family Cardiidae; genus Serripes; species Serripes groenlandicus. Next base: position 43,298,798 of record JASEVX010000002.1, on the reverse strand, counting down.
AATAGATGTCTTCATGATATATAATCTAAGATCCATTTAAGGTCATGTCCTGTCAAAAAATAGGTCACTAGGCTAAATTTGAAAAAAAAATCTTGTTTACACTCTAAAGACTGCATTATTTGTGTAAGCAGCTTCACACTTTGTAACACTGTTGTGACAAAATCTAGACCAGGTTCGAAATATGGGTCATGTTGGTTCAAAATCTAGGTCACTAGGTCAAATTGAAGGACAATCAGGTCAAGACTCTGGAAGCCATATTTTTAACTTTTGTATTTTGAAGTATTGTCTTGAGGATATATAAGCCAAATTCAAATATGGTCCATGTTAGGTAAAAAACAAACTCACTAGGCCTGATTAAGGGAAATCTTGACTGCAAAATTACTAATTGTGATTGACTATATATGGGCTTTGCATAACTCAGGGCAGCAATCCAATTAATGTAAAACTGCAGATTTGGGTACTTTGCAATAAAGTAATTTTTTTTTAAGTTGTATTTTTTGGAAATTACAATATGTTTCGGTCAACATTTTGGACCATTTTGGCCTGTTTTCAAAATTTAAAATTTGGCTCTTTCAGAAGGGGCCTCCACGTGACAAGGGCTGGGCATCATAACTCTATTTAGATATTGATGGCTACCAACCTCTAACAAAAATCAAAATTACACTTATGTGTTCACAAAAAGAAAATGAAGTAAAATGAATAAAGGCAGATGATAACAAAATATAAGATTAGCAATTTGTTCATTATTGTATACATAGGGATTCGCCGAGGCCCTGTGTTTGTACATCCATATTGTGGAACCAGGCGTCCCTGGGTTCGATCCGCAGTTTATTTTCGGCATGGCAAGGTACATTTTCTAGCCAAGTACTGGTTCATTTATCGAGGGATCATGAATAAGTGAACAGCTTCCGTGATATTTCTGAAATAATGTTGTAAATGATGTCGAATCCCTATGAAAAACCAAAACATTATTGTATGCATTAAACGGATTAATTGATATTAGACTAACTGAAAATATTCTTCAGGATTGAGCATGGATTATACAAAAGGCCATGGTCATAAAGAGTAAAGACCTCTGATAAAATGCAACTGACGACATGGAAGATTTCTCCTGGTTTGTAAGAGTAATTGAAGGTAAGGTTTTACATATGTTTCTTTTGTTGAATAGTATTTATGTACTATCTTGTTCTGTTTTGTTTTGTGCTCGTTTTGAGGCTGTGCCTTTTCCATATTATCATTGTTATCACCTCACGTGACTTTGTAACGTTAAATTCTCATATACTGATCATGGGCAATTTCTATTGTCTCATGGTAACAGTACGATTTTGACCGGATAACAGTATACTGTTACATGATACGCGCGTCTAAAATGTATATATTATAATGTGACCGTTATAATTCAACTTTTCAAACAGCATTTGCAACAAATGACTACTTATGTGAACAAACAGTTTGTTTCGATTTATGATGCAGATTTATCAACTCTAGATAAGAAAAAACATCCACAGTGTAAACCAAATAGTTTACAATATGCAAGTATGCAATACAAAGGTTATTGACTCTGTACTGTGAAATCATCGTTGGACCTCGTTCTCTTTGGCGAACGTAGCATCGCAAGCTCGGCAATGTCAACCCAAGATTTCGGGCCAACAATGATTTCATAGTACAGGGTCAACAACCTATAATATTTTTCCGTGAAAGCTGTCATCGCTTCCTCTAAATGAAGTGTTTTTACATTAAGAATATATTGAACGCATGCCAGGTGTACATTTACGTTGCGGGTTGATTGATTAGAGATTAATAGGTTTTCAGTTCGCCTTACCACGTGACTGGCTACCTTCCCATACAGGTCATATAAGTGGAAGATGAATGGCTCAATACAAGTCACAATGCATTTGTCCAATCTTCAGAAAGAACGAGTGGCCAATCAGCCATTCAAACTCACGACCCCTGGACTTATAGCCTTAGTCGTTTATATAGATCTCAGATGTCGTTATCTTGTTAATTTTTGAAATATGACATATACCCATGGAATTGGGATTTTTTGTCTTTTCTTTGGTCAATATTTGGAACTTTTTTTTATAAATAATTTGCTTCTTCTATGGTACCTGGATATTACAACTGGATTGTATGTCTCAATGAATAGACGCTTGCATGTTAGGGACATCACACATTTGTTTTCCTTTTCTTCCCTCGAATTTGTATTGAACTTCTGATCGGGAATCTTTATTAAACAATTGGGAAATTATATTACTTTTTGCCATTTGGAACATGACCCATTACGGCTATAAAAGTGACAAAAGAACCGCACGCTGGATCTACACTGTTCACATAAGTTAACAAACACCTTTTACCGAGGTCAATAATACTTTTTTTTGCAAATACGAGTTTGAAAACTATGGGCAATATTTATAAATGAAGGAACACTTCTAGAATGGAGTAGAAAACAATATAGAAATAGCTCATTACTTCCTTTTCCAAAATGTTATAAATAGTCATCGGATAGAGTAATGCCAAAAGTCGCATTCATGTTGAAAACGGTTAACGTATCTCAATGAAAATCAATGACTTTGCAAAGCTAAGGAACAAGCATTTATTATCATTGTATGGAAAATCGAAAGTTTGATTTGATTAAAGATTTGAAAACCTAATAAAATGCAGGCTTACTGGTATTTAGCAACGTTTGTTTATTTTCCACAATGTTTCCAAATGTTGCATACTGCAAACACGTGTAAAGTCTTCCATCCGTTACGGGAATAGGATTACGTTTATTGGTTTCACGAAGGTCGGTTTACGCGTGACCTGCCACAATAGTGTTTGGTTTCAACCATATGTTACACTCTGTGTTTGTTTTAAATTCAAATTTGACTAAACAAACAGTTGGGTTTTCTGAATAAAAAGGGACATATTCAAATGAAAAACCAATAAGATCATGATAGAATGAATGCGCAGGATGATCTTGATATACGGTGTTTGCTAATTTCCTAAGATTAGATTTAACTTTACTGCCTCAGAGTATAGTCAAATAAACTTGTATTCGATGTAGAATTTCGAGACAGAATGGTAACATCGGAACACAATAGAGAATACACTTATAATCATCGGAATGAAACAACAATTTAAAAACAGCGTGAACACCATTTTGAAAGAAGGAGTCATTGTTAAATGAATCCAGTTTCACCGTTATTGTTTATTTAACACTTTCCCTCATATAGACGCTTTCTGACGCACTGCATCAGATGGCTTTTTGAAAACATAGTGTCAAAAGAAGACATTGCTCAAGACGAGCAATATCTCCTTTTGCCATAATGTTTTACACTTTTAGTCATAAGTTATCCATTCAATTAAAGAGATTTTCTATTTTTTGACAAAATATGTTCAAATTCGTCTGCTGCAGAATTGTCGTATAAGGTAAAGGGTAAATCAATAATACGCATTTTAAGTCTATAACAATTTGAAAACGTTGTGGCAAAAGGAGTTATTGCTCGTGTGACTCTGTAAAACTTTAAATACAGTTTTATTTCATTAACGAATTGAAAACCTAATAAAATACAGGTTTACTCGTATTGAGCAACGTTTGTTTATTTTCCACAATGTTTCCAAATTTCGCATACTGCAAACGCGTGTAAAGTCGTCCATTTCGGGAAGAGGATTACGTTTATTGGTTTCACGAAGGTCGGTTTACGCGTGACCTGCCAAAATAGTGTTTGGTTGCAACCATATGTTACACTCTGTGTTTGTTTTAAATTCAAATTTGACTAAACAAACAGTTAGGTTTTCCGAATAAAAATGGACATATTCAAATGAAAAACCAATAAGATCATGATAGAATGAATGCGCAGGATGATCTTGATATACGGTGTTTGCTAATTTCCTAAGATTAGATTCAACTTTACTGCCTCAGAGTATAGTCAAATACACTTGTATTTTATGTAATATTTCGAGACAGAATGATAACATCGGAACACAATAGAGAATACACTTATAATCATCGGAATGAAACAACAATTTAAAAACAGCGTGAACACCATTTTTAAAGAAGGAGTCATTGTTAAATGAATCCAGTTTCACCGTTATTGTTTATTCAACACTTTCCCCCATATAAACGCTTTCTGAAGCCTCTGCATCAGATGGCTTTTTGAAAACATAGTGACAATAGAGGACATTGCTCAAAACGAGCAATATCTCATTTTGCCACAATGTTTTCCACTTTTAGTCATAGGTTATCCATTCAATTATAGAGATTTTTTTTTTTTTTACAAAATTGTTTAATTTCGTCTGCTGCAGAATTGTCGTATTAGGGAAAGGGTCAAATAATAATATGCATATTGAGTCTATACAACATTTGAAAACGTTGTGGCAAAAGGATGTATTACTCGTGTGACTCTGTAAAACTTTACAAATCAAGGGCTTGGCGTGAAACGGTTGTAACTAAATTTGTATTTGTTTACCAAGGTTAATCACCTCGCCATGAAGTCTTTATAAGCGTTAAATCATTTTTCTTGGTAAACAATGGAAATTTAGGTGCCATTGCTCGTTTTGAGCAATGGCACCTAAATTTACATTGTTTACAAAGGGGTCAAAATTGCCCCTAAACCAGTTTTTTTTAAAAAAAGGTTTTAAGTTACAACCGTTTCACGCCAAGTCCTCGAAATGGTAGAAGATATAAGTTACCATCTTTGAACTATGTATTCGATAAACGAGATTTCGTTTTACTCAGAGAGATATAATTCTCCAACTTAATCCTTTCCCTCATACAAGATTCAAGATTTAAACTTTTTATTTCGTAACGTAAACATAAATGTTTCTTGTTACATACTAAGTGTATATACATTTATGTTATCAACGTGACATATTAAAGTATGTAAAGCTAATAATAACAACAGTGTAAAAGTTATATTCAACTCATAACGATCGTAATTCAATTCAAGTTTTAGTGATAATAGTAAAGTTATATATGCTAGTTGAGCCCTGATGCGAATCCCCGCTTCACAGCACAGATCAACCAATCAACACATTGAAACTACATATACTGATTAGGTAAATTTGCACTCACAGGGAGGATGAAACAAACATCGTGCATATATACTAATATATGTCTGAAAATTTAATTATATTCCTAAATAATTTTATATTAACCCTTTCCCTCATACGACAATTCTGCAGCAGACGACTTTGAGCGTATTTTGTCAAAAAATGGAAAATCTCCATAATTGAATGGATAACCTATGACAAAAAGTGGAAAACATTGTGGCAAAAGGAGAAATTGCACGTTTTGTGCAATTTCTTCTTTTGTCACTATGTTTTCAAAAAGCTGTCTGCTGCAGAGGCGTCAGAAAGCGTTTATATGAGGGAAAGGGTTAATAAAACAGTGTTGACATTTAATTGTCTTTTTGGAATGGCATGTTATATGTGTATTTTCCAAGATTCAACAAATCATTGTTTTAATTAAAGTATGATTAATGAACAAAGTTGATGATATTGTGGCAAAAGGCCGTGAAATTGCTCATTATGAGCAATTCGTCCTTTTGCCACAATGTTTACAAGTCCTCTTCCGCAAAGGCGTCAGTTAGAGAAACAGCTGCATTACATGAAACGTATTCACGCCATTGGGTTATCTGTCAAACTAATACGCATATTACAAGGTATCAGGTATTCGAACTCACGACCCCTGGACCTATAGCCTTAGTCGTTTATATAGATCTCAGATGTTGTTATTTTGTTAATTTTTGGAATATGACCTATACCTATGGAATTGGGAATTTTTGTCTCTTTTTTGTCAAAATTTGGAACTTTTTTGTATAAATAATTTGCATATTACAAGGTATCAGGTATTCTAAATCACGACCCCTGGACCTATAGCCTTAGTCGTTTATATAGATCTCAGATGTTGTTATTTTGTTAAATTTTGGAATATGACCTATACCTATGGAATTGGGGATTTTTGTCTCTTTTTTGTCAAAATGTTGAACTTTTTGGTATAAATAATATGCGTCTATGGTACCTGGATATTAAACCTAGATTGTATGTCTCTGTGAATAGGCGCTTGCATGTTAGGGACGTCACAATTTTGTTTTCCTTTTTTTCCCTCGAATTTGTATTGAACTTCTGATCAGGAATCTTTATTAAACAATTCGGAAAAAATATACTTTTTGCCATTGTGAACATGACCCATTACCGGCTATAAAAGTGACGAAAGAAACCCACCCTGGATTTACACTGTTCACATAAGTTAACAAACACCTTTTACCAAGGTCAATAATACTTTTTTTTTACAAAATACGTGTTTGAAAAATATGGGCAACATTTATAAATGAAGTAACACTTCTAGAATGGAGTAGAAAACAACCCAAAAGTCGCATTCATGTTGAAAACGGTTAACGTATCTCAATCAAAATCAATGATTTTGCAAAGCTAAGGAACAAGTATTTATTTTTATTGTATGGCAAATCGAAAGTTTTATTTCATTAAAGATTTGAAAACCTAATAAAATACAGGTTTACTCGTATTGAGCAACGTTTGTTTATTTTCCATAATGATTCCAAATGTCGCATACTGCAAACGCGTGTAAAGTCGTCCGTTTCGGGAAGAGGATATCATTATTTGCAATTCGTCCTTTTACCACAATGTTTACAAGTCCTCTTTCGCAAAAGGCGTCAGATAGAGAAACAGCTGCATTACATAATACGTATTCATGCCACTGGGTTATCTGTCAAACTAAAATGCATATTACAAGGTAACATGCGTTAAAATCTATAGCATACAAGAAAAACAAACAAAACGAAAAAAACATTCACAAAGAAAACAAATGAAAAAAGAGAGAAAATAAGAAAGATTTTTTTTTCAAGACTCTATGCAAAACCTACCTAAATTTGTTTAAAACTAAAACATTATAACATAAAAAAAAAGAACACGTGTTCATATTTAGCAATTGCTCCATTTTCCAATATGATCCAAAGAGTTCTCACGAAATCACGTAAAATCTCGTAAACATCCGAGAAAGGCTCGAAATCTCTCCAGGACCCGTATTCACCAACCTTTCTAAATTATTCTCATTCTAAAATATTTAGAAAAATTCTAATTTTTCAAAGAAGCAATATGCTTATCTTTGAATAGAGTTGTTACATTATGAAATAATTGTGGAAAGTGGCATAAAACGGCTGCATGTGGCAAAGGTTTAGGAACTGTTCACTTGTGTTCACACCTCTGCAGGAAAAACAAACATATCCCCTCCCTCATGCATAACATCTTCATCAATGAACTTTTCAAAAGAGTTAAAAACATTTTAGGAAAAACAGCATCATTATTTCAACACAAGTTATGTCAAATCACACCGACAGTTCACATATTCATTGGGCGATCATTTGATGAATTACGCCGCTTTCAACAATGTTTTAGTTAGATCACGGCGTTTCCTGGGTAAGTTACCAGAACTTTTTGTCCATTTATTCTGACACCAGCCAGTCTGTCGTAATGCTAACCCCGAAAAAAGAAAGACGTATATTTATTCACCACAAAGGAATATCGAGGGCTTGGTCTGAAACGGTTGTAACTAAAATTGGTATTTTTTTACCAAGGTTAATCATCTCGCCATTAAGTCTTTATAAGCGTTAAATCATTTTTCTTGGTAAACAATGGAAATTTAGGTGCCATTGCTCGTTCTGAGCAATGGCACCTAAATTGGCATTGTTTACAAAGGGGTCAAAATTGCCCCTAAACCAGGGTTTTCAAAATAGGTTTTTAGTTACAACCGTTTCACGCAAAGCCCTCGATATATGTTAATGTGCAGCATTGTTTAGCCAATAAAATACTATAGTCGATCGTTTTATGGTAATTTAGAATGATTGGTGCATACGGATACATGCCCTGGGTAATGACAGTTACCTCGTGCCGCTGTCCATCTACACCTCAGCCGAGCCCCGGTAGCTCAGTCGGTAGTGAAGCGGGCTGTCAATCCAGAGGTTGTGAGTTCGAATCCCGGCTCGGCCAACTTTCTTTTCGACGATTGACAAAAGTCAATGCGACATGCGTCATTCGTCTTCCACCAATGGGCTAAGTCTATGTGGAAAAGCAGCCAGTTGCTTGGGAAGATTGTTGTGTGGAGTACTGGTGTCAGAAAACCAGGAAATGCACGAGTAGGTGAACTGGCCGCCGTGATATAACTGAGAAATTGTTTAAAACGGCGATAAACCCCATTCAATCAATCAATCAATCAACCATCTACACCTCAGAATACATAGTTCCCCAATCTACAATATTTACCTCCCCTGTCAGCCATTTTGATAGCCATATTTGCTATCCCATTCTAGTTTGGAGTTCCTTCCCAGTATTACTATGTAAAGGTACTATCATAGGAAGTCGGGAACCAGACTAATCCCATTATATCAGGCAACACATCAACAACAGACGATTTCGAAAACATATAAACATCTGTATAAATGAATGCATGCCTTCAGAAAAGAGTTGAAATTATTGTGGCAAGAGGAGAAATGTGTCATTATGAGCAATTTCTCCTTTTGTCACAATGTTTCCGTTGCAGAGTCGTCAGAGAGCGTCTACACGCGAGATCGGGTTAAATGTTAAAAAGAGAAAAATAAAATAAATAGAGGATATTTCATGAGTGTTTATTTATTTACACTCGTTAAATAAGCTGAATAGGACACTCGCCAAAAGGCTCGCGACATATCATCTTAGTAAACTCGTTTAATAAAAGTGATAATAAATAAACACGAATGAGATATTCTATTTATAACTTAAACAACATTATACGAGTACAAACAACATGTACACACATAATTAAATGAAGAATCTAATGGAGATCTAATCAGATTAACAAAATCTTCACCGAAATTGCCAATCTCAAATTCCTTAATGTTTCTTAATTGTCACATATATTTTTTAATATACACATGTACTTATTCTTATCATATCTGTCTATCACCAGTGGCCCTAAAGAGGAGTAATTACTGTAGTACGGTCAATTGTTCACATTGAATAAGAACAAGAAATAAAATGATTTTCAGAACGGATTCTTGGAAATAGGCGTTTATCATGTGCCGTGGTACGTTAATAAAACAGTCCATCGACTGGTATCCGATGTCCTCCAGATGTCGCCAGATTGTAATTACACTTATTTAAACAAACAATCGATGTTTGGGACGCATCATTTACTGTTTAACAAATGATTAATGCATAAATCAGGTCCTTCAGATTTGTTACAGACGGTTAACGTAATTAGGAACCCGTTTATAAACGCGCCGCTAGAACAGGCCCTAAAATTATGAATTATGTCGAGGGCTTGGCGTGAAATAGTTGTAACTAAAAACCTATTTTGAAAACCCCTGGTTTAGGGGCAATTTTGACCCCTTTGTATACAATGCAAATTTTGGTGCCATTGCTCAGAACGAGCAAGGGCACCTAAATGTCCATTGTTTACAAAGAAAAAATATTTAACGCTTATAAAGAGTTTATGACGAGGTGATTAACAGTGGTAAAACAATACCAATTTTAGTTACAACCGTTTCATGCCAAGCCCTCGATGTGCTTCCTGGAAACTGACCAATCAGATGTATTCTTTCGAGCACAGAGTTTATTTGTGAGCACAGAGTTTGTTTGTGAGCACAGAGTTTATTTGTGAGCACAGATATTTTATTTGTGAGCACATAGTTTATTTGTGAGCGCATATGTTTCTTTGTGAGTATATAGTTTGTTTGTGAGCACAGAGTTTGTTTGTGAGCATAGAGTTATTTGTGAGTACAGAGTCATTTGTGAGCACAGAGTTTGTTTGTGAGCATAGAGTTATTTGTGAGTACAGAGTCATTTGTGAGTACAGATTTTGTTTGTGAGTATAGAGTTTTATTTATGAGCACAGAGTTTATTTGTGAGTACAGAGTTTATTTGTGAGCAGAAAGTTTATTTGTGAGCACAAAGTTTATTTGTGAGTACAGAGTATGTTTGTGAGCATAAAGTTTATTTGTGAGCACAGAGTTTATTTGTGAGCACAGAGTTTGTTTGTGAGTACAGAGTTTATTTGTGTGCACAGAGTTTATTTGTGAGTACAGATTCATTTGTAAGTACAGAGTTTGTTTGTGAGTATAGAGTTTATTTGTGAGCACAGAGTTTATTTGTCAGTACAGAGTTTATTTGTGAGCAGAAAGTTTATTTGTGAGTACAAAGTTTATTTTGAGTACATAGTTTGTTTGTGAGCACAGAGTTTATTTGTGAGTACAGAGTTTATTTGTGAGTACAGAGGTTTTTTTGTGAGCCCATAGTTAATTGGTAAGTACAGAGTTTATGTGTGAGCACAGAGTTTATTTGTGAGTACAGAGTTTATTTGTGAGTACAGAGTTTGTTAGTGAGCACAGAGTTTATTTGTGAGTACAAAGTATGTTTGTGAGCACAGAGTTTATTTGTGAGCACAGAGTTTGTTAGTGAGCACAGAGTTTATTTGTGAGTACAGAGTTTATTTGTGAGCACATAGTTTATTTGTGAGTACAGAGTTTGTTTGTGAGTAAAGAGTTTATTTGTGAGTACAGAGTTTATTTGTGAGTACAGAGTTTGTTAGTGAGCACAGAGTTTATTTGTGAGTACAAAGTATGTTTGTGAGCACATAGTTTATTTGTGAGCACAGAGTTTGTTAGTGAGCACAGAGTTTATTTGTGAGTACAGAGTTTATTTGTGAGCACATAGTTTATTTGTGAGTACAGAGTTTGTTTGTGAGTAAAGAGTTTATTTGTGAGTACAGAGTTTATTTGTGAGTACAGAGTTTGTTAGTGAGCACAGAGTTTATTTGTGAGTACAAAGTATGTTTGTGAGCACAGAGTTTATTTGTGAGCACAGAGTTTGTTAGTGAGCACAGAGTTTATTTGTGAGTACAGAGTTTATTTGTGAGCACATAGTTTATTTGTGAGTACAGAGTTTGTTTGTGAGTAAAGAGTTTATTTGTGAGTACAGAGTTTGTTTGTGAGCACAGAGAGCGTTTTTAGAGTATTATAACTTTGGGCCCCATATTTATGTATAAGAAGATTTTATAAATCCTAAATAGTTCATAAGTCCTAGCATAATGTTCCCATAGTTTTATAGATATGTGCCCCCTGTTTATGTCGAAGAAGATCTTCAATATTTTAATATCCTAAATTTTAATCCTAATTTTTTTTTCTCAGACCCTTATAATTTTTGGCCTGGATGATATTTATGTTGTGTAATCTGAAAACGAACACTTTCACCTTTCTAAATATTTATCGTTTATGCTTCATTTTGACTGTGTAGACATACCCACTAAACCGAATTTTGTACAATTTCAATGACTTTTAATTGACTGTTTTTCAACATTTACTGCCAAAACAATTTTGAATTATTTATTACTTATTTTGTTGTCACTATGAGCAATATTTTCAGAAGTTTGTACAAATTCAATGACTTTTAATTGACTGTTTTTCAACATTTACTGCCAAAACAATTTTGAATTATTTATTACTTATTTTGTTGTCACTATGAGCAATGTTTTCAGAAGTTTCAACATTTAAAAATGTTCATCTCCATCTTCAGTTTTTAAGTCGTATATTGTTCCTTCGTCAGTCAATCCAAAAATGAAATAAAAAATATATTTTATCCAATACGGTGATATTATCACTGATATTCTGTATACTGCAAACAGATGTTGCTTATCAAACAAATACTAAACCCTTTTATGAAAATAACGATTAACAAACTGCCATCATTTTTCATCTAATATAGAATCACTTGAGGTATTCATTAACCCTTTCCAACATACGACAAATCTGCAGTGGGCGACTTTGAAATTATCATGTTCAAAATATAGAAAAATCTTTATCAATGATAATATGATTATTTAATAGAGTTGAAACGATTGTGGCAAATGGAGAAATTGCTCACCAATGAGCAATTTTCTCCTTTTGACACAATTATGACTGCTGCAGAGGCGTCAGAAAGTGTCTATATGTGAGGGAATGGGTACACACTGACGTGCTGTCATTTAAAACATTATTTCTCCAAGGACTCCACCATGACCGCAGCGCCGTGATTGGGGATCGAATCCGGGACACCCGGATCCAATTTGATGAAGGTTGGAATGGGGTAAAATAGCGGCTTCTAGAAATTAAATGATCTTGTTGAGTCTGCGAGCGGTGAAGACTCAGGTGATCCTGTGCATAGGCATTGGTTCACCAAAGTCTTTACTGAAAGCGTAAGTGAAGTGTGGATCGATAGGGCAGTAAAGAGCGGCGCGGGCTGTCAATCCAGGGTTTATGAGTTCGAAAGCCCAGCTTGTAGTTCCATTGGTCTTACTAACACACGCGTTAAGTGATTCCGTTACGGAATGGGATCAAATGTCCCATAGACGGACAGCTCAAGTATATTCATATCATATCCTATCATATATTACAATCATTATAAAAGACCACGCCATGTACAAGCAATTATTTCTATTTAATCCCCGAATACCAAGTCACGCCAGGCACACCGAGTGTATTTTCAACTTAGAGAGATATCTGTATAACTCAGCGAGACATTTTTATAGAGATATCTCTATAATTTGAGAGGTATCGCTTTTTCATCAGGCCCCTAAAGAGTCTTCCGTATGGCGAACTGGCTTACTAAATATAAGAAAAGAGCAGATATGCTTAACTTAAAGATATATCACTATAACTTAAAGTTGAGGGATATCAATACATATTTTATGGATATCAATATAACTTAGAGATATATCACTTTAACTTTGAGGTATATCACTACATATTTTATGGATATCAATATAACTTAGAGATACATCACTATAACTTTGAGGGATATCACTATAATTTTCATGGATATCACTTTAACTGTGAGGGATATCAAAATCGCTATAACTTTGAGGGATTGCGGTACACCTTAAATATATATCTCTCTATAACTTAAGGGAGTTCACTATAAATTAGCGATACATCAATCATAATTATGAAGGATATCACTATAACTTTCAGGGATATCACTTTAACTTTGAGGGATATCGATATAAATTGATCGCTATAACTTTTAGGGTTAGCGCTAAACCTTAGAGATATATCTCTATAACTTTAGGGAGTTCACTATAACTTTTGGGAGTTCACTATAACTTAGCGAGATATCACCATAACTAAGAAGGATATCACTATAACTTTGAGGGATACCACTATACTTGTAAGGGAGATCACTATACCATTGAGGGGGATATCATTATATTTTAACGGATATCACTATAACATTTAGGAGATATCACTTTAAGTTATAGGATATCACTACTACTCTTATGAATATCGCTTTAATTTTGAGAGAAAAAATAGGGAGACATCTCATATAAAGCAAAGGGAGGGTATACTGCGTGACTTATAATGGACGTGTGTGTGTTAATAGGATGGAGTCGATGGGTATCTGCAATACACCCTATGACCTATGAACTGTCCTTAATCAGTATTCGCACATTTCGGTTTTGAATACTATATATATATATATATATATGAACCGTTCCTCGAGGAAGCCTGAAACAGAAAATCCACAGGAGGCGAAAAGTGTCTGCCCGGGTTGGCATGCTTAGGCTGATCCGGCCGATACTTTACGCAATGTTGGTTTTCTCGTGAGACGGCTCATATATACTATGTTATCAATCATAAAACGATGATTTATGGTATAAATTATTTTCATTTTTTTTTTTTAAAAAGATGCACATGATTAATTGCGCAGTTTATCGAACACATGGGATTGTGTGTTTGTACCACGGCGTTTCTTGGTAAATTACCAGTACTGCTGGTAAGCTTATCCTGACATCAGCATATTGATCGTAATGTTACCCCCGCAATCCTGAGCACCAAAGAGGGAACCCATTCCAAGCATGTTTAAAGTATTTGGTATGACCCGACGAGGGATCGAACCCTAGTGTTCCGGTCTCGTGGCGGACGCTGTAACCACTGCACCACTGGGGATTGTGCTGAGACAATGCCGCCGCATAGACTCATCAGAATCTTCAAATTTCTGTTTTGATTTGTGGACGATTTACTGATGGTACCAGTTTTTTATAAATGCTTTGCCCAGCATAAAAAAAAAAGAATACTACAATTAATACACAGTATATTTACCGCGTAATGATTTTCTAATAAAAAAGAGCCGCCGGCAGCATCGACAAGTAAAAGGCTCGGGTGTCGACGTGCGACAGCCGGTATAGATCCCCCCTTTGAAAGACTGATAATGCTTGGTTTGAGGTATCGAACCCGTTTCGAGTTTCAATTAAATCTTTCCCGCATGCAGACGGATTGTGACATAAAGCAGAAGAATATTAAAAACATTGCGGCAAAATCAGAGATTGCTCATATTAAGCAAGTGTTTTACTCTGTCACACGGATTTTCAACTCTTTTCAATAATTATACTATTATTGACGGAAAATTCCAATTTTTAGTACTATACTTTTTTTAATCTTTGGTGCAAATTTGTTGTATGTCGGAAAGAGTTTTTTTGTTTCTGTTTATTGTCTGATGGTGCAGATTTCTGTCCATCCTAAATATCAAATGGGAGTGTTTATATCAGTTATCTACGTATGGGTAAAACATATTTATCACGACCATCGAGCGTGTTCCATACAAACGAAAATATATGCTGGTACCAGCTGTAATTAGCTATGTTCGGTACTGACCGAAATTGAAGCACGTCACGCGAAAACCAGCCTTCAAAATGTTTTACTTTTAAATAAATGACAATAATAATCAAACTGCATATGGTCGAGTATAGTCGTTACCATTCTTATGAGGTATAAATAATTATTTAGTTCAGTTTAGAACATATTTCATTCAAACTATTAAGGCACGGTATAAACAATACAAACAATTTATACGAACAAGATTTAAAACGAAAGCTAAAAGCTTATATAGTTCCTCTCAATTAGGTGATTAAAATGCTGTTTACAAAGTGCAGTAAACATATACGTAGTAACTTGCCTCGAATAGATAACAGAGATCTATAAGTGATGCTTAAATTGATAAGTTAAAACTTAATTATTTCCCATAGATTGCGAAACAAGCTTTCAGATTATATTTATCAGGCTCGATGTCTTGCTTCCTTCAGACTAAACCAGTACTCACGCCGTCTGCGTGGAACCATACCAAATGCATAACACGCTCATCAAGGGATTCGAACCCGGGACCTTTAGTCGACGCTCTTCAACTACACTACTGTCTCCACTAAATTGATTCGTAATGGTTAAGATGCTGACCAGACTTGGCGGAAACTAAGTACGATCAGAATTTTATATTTGCAAGTCGCCGAAGGTTGGTTTTCGTGTGACCTAGCACACGTGATATTTTCCTCTTTATACACTCATATTTAGAATGTCACGCAACGGGTTGTTTCTTTATAATATCAGAGTTAAATATCAATAGTTAAATCTGCTCAAATAGTTTAAAAGACGAATGGTATAATATATTAAAGAAAATATGGAAAATATATTTTAAATACTTTCCATGGACTTGAACTGTACCGACCCTGACCAAAGAAACTGGTTGGAGCACTTTGATAGTTGTCCTAGGGGCTGCCACAAAGGCAAAGGATACAAAGCAATGTCTACCGCGAAGTAAAGTCGGTTAACCTTAGAAACAGCCAATCACATGATGGTATACTATGATTCGGGAAACCACAATGGTGGCAGTGTGAAACATAACACGTGTAATAAATATACCATATATATTGCTTAACTTACCAATTGTGTCTGTTTGAATGGTGCGCTTTGGTTTGAATGTTATTTTACTCCTTTTTCAACTACATTATGATTATATCACGGAGGTCTCACAGTATGGGTAAATGATGTTTGAAATCACAATGTTGGCAGCGTAAAACAAAACACGTGTGTACGTATATACCATATGCCATTGCCAAGCTCTGTTGGAAAGCTGTTTTACGCCGTGTTCAACAGTATTTCAGTTATAACACGGCGTTTTCATAGGAGTTTACAAGAACTACTTATATTCTTTATACTGCCACCGATGTATCTCTCGTAATGCTATCCCCGCATCCCGGAGCCCAAAGGAAGGGAGTCCTTCCCACCATTTCAGTAGTACCACAGCGTTCTCTGGGGGAAATTACCAGTTCTACAGTTATGCTTTATACTGCCACCGATGTATCCGTCGTAACGCTATAATTGGAACCCTGAACGCCAAGGAGGGAAGGCAATACTCAGTTATACCACGTCTACAGTTATGGTTACCTGGTATACAGTTATACTTTATAATGCCACCGATGTATCCTTCGTAACGCTATCATTGGAACCCTGAACGCGAAGGAGGGGAGTCCTCACCACCATTTCAGTTATACCATGGCGTTCCCTCGGGGAAGTTACTAGTTCTACAGTTATACCATGGCGTTCCCTGGGGGAAGTTACTAGTTCTACAGTTATACCATGGCGTTCCCTGGGGGAAGTTACTAGTTCTACAGTTATACCATGGCGTTCCCTGGGGGAAGTTACTAGTTCTACAGTTATACGGTATACTTCCACCAGTGTATCCTTCGTAACGCTATCATTGGAACCCTCAAAGCCAAGGAGGGGAGTCCTCACCACCATTTCAGTTATACCATGGCGTTCCCTCGGGGAAGTTACTAGTTCTACAGTTATACGGTATACTTCCACCAGTGTATCCGTCGTAAAGCTTTCATTGGAACCCTCAAAGCCAATGAGGGGAGTCCTCACCACCATTTCAGTTATACCATGGCGTTCCCTCGGGGAAGTTACTAGTTCTACAGTTATACTGTATACTGCCACCAGTGTATCCGTCGTAACGCTTTCATTGGAACCCTGAAAGCCAAGGAGAGGAGTCCTCACCACCATTTATAAACAGTATGAGCCTTCTTTAGATCGACAACCAAATCTCTCACTCTCTGTGCGAAACAGAGCAAACCGATCGGTCACATACTTTAAGGTGAATACCTTTTGAAACTGTCGATCTTCTCCAAAACATTAAGAAAGAGTAAATATACTGCGAGAAAACTGAAACATACATTAGAAATCATTCATACGCTGAACGTCCAGATTTATAAAGTAGATAGAGACTGATAATAACACCTCGATGGTGTAGTGGTAGAGCGTCCGCCTCAAGTCGATGGTCCGATCTCCGATCGAGTTATACAAAATACTTTGAAAACGAAAGAAATAGCTTCCCTCGATTGTGCTAAGGAGTGTGGGATTATCATTACCAAAGTAATGAAAGGGGCGTACCTCCATACATACACAACACAAGCACATTTTTAGACACGATACAGAAGCGAATTTTTTTATTTGAGATAAACAAGAAAATATTGTCTTAATGTACTCAAAGCCCTAACCTAATGTTCTCTGATATAGAGGATTGCGATACTTCATCAGCAGTCCACATTTTAATAGTTTGTTGCAACAGGTCATTGTTTTTGGAATTGCTGTAAAAAGCAAGCACTCTGTCATGCCCTCAAGAAACTTCCAACTCTGTCATAAATCATTCTTTCCTTTTTAATTATGTTATTCTTATACCAATATTCAGTATATCACATCATACAACAATGTAAACAGTCAAAATGTATTTGTACTTTGTCCAAAAGGTCCGTGGTTCGAATTTTATATCTCAAAAGCGTGGCTGGTCCTTGTGATAATTGAAGATGACCAAGGCAAAAATTTGTGCATATCAGTCGACGACGCCTGTGTAATGAATTCGATGTAAACTTGAATGGTTCTCTGCGAACATCACAAAGTATTTGTGATCAGTGTAGATCGAGCAGATCAGCATCACCGCGTAGTCCGATCTGGATTCACACTGTTCTCCAAATACATGATGTCATAGAAGATTTTCAAGAAAAAACAATTGGTATCTTTAAGCAAAGATGCATGCAGTTCTTTTTCAACACGTGTTATAATCACATTAATGCTTGTTGTTGCAGGGCACCGTACACATACACGTGTCATACTTACGTTCATGTTGATTTTCAAAGAACAAGCTCCACTTATTAAATGTATGGAACTAAGCTAAAGGATGTGGAACTAGGCAAAAGGATGTTTAACTAGGCTAAATGATGTGGAACTATGCTAAACGATGTTAAACTAGGCTAAATGATGTGGAACTAGGCTAAAGTATGTTAAACTAGGCTAAAGGATGTTGAACAAGGAAAACAGATCTGGAACTAGGCTAAAAGATGTTGAACTAGGCTAAAGGATGTGGAACTGACAATAAAAGTCGTCAGTTCATTGCACTTTGTGCTTAATTTCTTTTTATGTGTGCAACATCTGATCCATTAATATTTAACTGTAACATCGTGCTCCAAATAGTTGTGGATATAGACAACTGATACGCTGACCATTAGCTATGTGTTTTTGAGATTAGACAGTTGGATACTCCATTTATTGAGATGGATTCCTTGGAGCTTAACACTGTTTTCAACATTGTTCAATGTATATCTCGGCGGCCGGTAAACTTAACCATGTGTTTCCTGGGTGACGCCGGTAAACATAACCGTGTGTTTCCTGGGTGACTCGTACCAGTACTCCACACGCAACAGTTCGTTCCTGGACATAAAAGCTTATTATATTATGAATACAAGTGACTGTGTATAGGACTTTTATTGATTTACTTAATTGATGGAATATAATGAGTTTCAAAGAATATAACAAGACAATTTTTAATGTTTGTAAAGACATTGTATTGTGAACACCATTGTTTATCTACATAATCTGTGCGGATTTACATTATTGTCCTGATAACAGCAGCCAATCGCTTGAACATACTGTTATGTGTAGAACTGGTGTGAGAAAAGCCAGGACACACATCAGCGAATAAACCTGCCGCCGAGATAAGACAACAAAGTATTGAAAACGGCGATAAACCTAGAGCAATAAAAAAAAAAAAAACGTGTCGTTTTTAGAAATGAGTAAAACACAGGTCAAAGTGTGGTTATAGACCTGGCTGTGCGTCCGTGCTAAACAATCAAAATATAAACTTTGATACCTCCTTTAACAAAGTGGTGACCAACCCAGCCCCAGAGAGCGCCGCCTGATCTCTACTGATCGCAAACACCTAACGATTATTTTTTGCCGAGTGCCCATGGGTCAATTACCAGTATTGGAATAGGAATGTACGACTTGCCTACGGGAACTATATCAATTACTGTGTTAGGTAGGTAAAACTTGCCTAATGGCACTCAAACCAGTACTAGGCTAGGAAGGTACGACTCACAATTGGGCACTCAAACATGTACTAAGCTAGACAGGTACGATTTGTCTAATAGCACTCCAACTAGTACTGGGCTAGATATGTACGACTTGCCTAATGGCACTCCAACACGTACTGTGCTAGGAAGGTACGACTTGCATAAGGGCACTTCATGAAGGACTGGGATAGAAAGGTACGACTTACCTAAGGGTACTCCGACAAGTACTAGGTTATGTAGGTACGATTTGCCTAAGGGAACTCTAACAAGTCCTCGGTTAGGTAGGTATGACTTACCTAATGGCACTCCAATAAGTACTGGGCTAGGAATGTACGACTTACATAAGGGCACTCCAATAATAACTGGGCTAGGAATGTACAACTTACATAAGGGCACTCCAATACGAACTGGGCTAGGAATGTACGACTTACATAAGGGCACTCCAATAAGAACTGGGCTAGGAATGTACGACTTACATAAGGGCACTCCAATAAGTACTGTGCTAGGAACGTACGACTTACATAAGGGCACCCCAATAAGTACTGTGCTAGGAAGGTACGACTTGCATAAGGTCACTCGTACATAACCGCCGCGATCAACGATCGACCCGGGACACCCGGTAACTAGACCCGCGCACCTACTACTACTACTTATTTTAGCCCGGGTGCTTTCCCTATTGAAAAGTAGAATACATCGACTGGTCTATTTGCTCTATTAAGTGAGTATCATTTGTTAGAAGATAAAGCCTATCCACTTGCAGACGGGTTGCGTTGCATCCGCACTGCAGGAGACAACTTTTGAAAACATTGTGGTAAAATGGGGAAACTGCCTATAATCATTTATTTCTCCTTTTGACACAACGTGATCAACTGTATATATAAATAAATGAAACAAGCTTATTTTTAGATATTTATAACATTTTTACCAAGATGATTTCCAAGTCGCCTGCTGCTGATTTGTCGTATGTGGGAAAGTGTTAATGAAAGCTTCATTTTATAATCTGGAAAACGTTTAGATCTGATTGCGAAAGGAAGGTTCATCACGATCGACACACAGAGCAGTCAAATACGATTAGTATTGTTTGTATTCACAAACATAACCAGAATATAAAGATAAAAACGATAATTCTAATTATTGGCGAAAACCTAAACATTGGTATTACTGTACATCATTACCTAATAGGGAAATGACAGCGCGTTAATTGATTGTGGGTCAGGTGTGAAAACGGGTATAAAAGGCGCAGTATTCATCACACATTAATGTTAAGCTGCGGCGACACATCGAGCATCTCTGGTACTTTGATTTGTAAAATTGCGCCACAGCAAAGGACGTAGTTAAAATATCAGATAAAGTTTTGTAAAAATCTGTTGAAACATTTTTGGAACCAGAGGATTCTCTTGACGTTCCCTCGGAACAACAGTTGCAAGAGGATGCGGTTGCAGGCAGCTTTGTGCGTATTGCTGCTGTGGACAACGACTCAAGCTGATGTTAATACCGGGTAAGTCTCGTAAAGTAATTTCTTTTCACAAAACACGAAACCCGACTTTATTTGACACGCATTCATGTTTAAAATGATCATAATAATTATTTTTGCTTTCCTTGTAATTGTGTCACGACACACGAAGACTTAATTAATAATAATTGTTCGGCTTGTTTTGTTGGTTTGTATGTTTTCTTTCTCCACACCAAAATCGACTTTATTTGACATACATTCATGTTTAAAACTATAGTAATAAATTTGCTTTTCCTTGTAATTTTGTCACGTCACACCAAAACCGACTTTATTTGACACGCATTAATACTTAAAATAATTGTTATAACTATGTTTAAATTGCTTGTAATTATATCACGACACACCAAAACCGACTTCATTTAACACTCATTAATGCTGTAAATTATTGTTATAATGATGTTTGATTTGCTTGTGATTCTGTCAGGATACACCAAAACCGACCTTATTTGACACGCATTAATGCTTAAAATAATTAGACACGTATGGTTGATTTGCTTGTAATTCTTTCTCGACACACCGAAACCGACTTTATTTGACACGCATAAATGCCTTAAAAGATTATGATAATTATTTTTACTTCCCTTGTAATTTTACAACGACACAAGAAAACCGACTTTATTTGACACACATTAATGCTTAAAAAAATTGTAATACTTATGTTTGCTTTCCTCGTAATTGTGTGACAATGCACGAAAACCGACTTTATTTGACACGAATTAATGCTTAAATTGATCGTAATAATTGCTGTTTGCAAAACCGACTTTATTGGCACACATTCGTGTTTAAAACGATCATCGTATATAGTGGTTTGCTTTCCTTGTAATTTTGTTTCGACTCACGAAAAACGAGGTAAATTAAAACACATTCATGTTTAGAATGATCATAATAATTATGTTTGATTTCCTTGTAATTTTGCAACGACACACCAAAAACTGACGGTATTTAACAAAGCATTCATGTTTAAGACGATCGTTATAATTGTAAGGCTTGTCTTGTTTGAAAACCCAATTTGTTTGGTATGCATTCATGCTTAAAATGATAAAATTTAAGTTTTTGTATTGTATTTGATGCAGCTTTCAACAGTATTTCGAGGGCTTGGTGTGAAACGGTTGTAACTTAAATTGGTATTTTTTTACCAAGGTTAATCACCTCGCCATAAAGTCTTTATAGGCGTTAAATCATTTTACTTGGTAAACAATGGAAATTTAGGTGCCATTGCTCGTTCTGAGCAATGGCACCTAAATTTGCATTGTTTACAAAGGGGTCAAAATTGCCCCTAAACCAGGGTTTTCAAAATAGGTTTTTAGTTACAACCGTTTCACGCCAAGCCCTCGATTTCAGTTATACCACGGTGTTTCGTTGGTTAAATAAACAGTTCTACGCATACCCGAACATTTCGATAATCCTATCTGCGCTATAGGAAGCAATATACTTATACATTCGTTTATCTCCGTAAGATTCCGTGTTTACAGATACTTGATCGCACGCTGTAAAGGGAATCGTAAACAGTTAAAACGCCTTTATATTTCTTTGTTAGAGATAATAATGGCCGATAGCGCGTGTCGTGCGAAACAATTCTTCCACATATGTAAGCTTATCCTGACACTGGCGCACCAGTTGTAATGCTTTCCCAGCAGCCATGAGCACCAAGACGGGAAGTAACCACTACCATAATAATTAGGTGTCGTTCTAGTAAAACCAACCTCGGTGTATTTGTGACAAATGTCGTTAAATACATACTGGCGCGCCGGTGCTATCTTATCCGAATCTTCATCACGTATCATCATAGTACATGTTATATTTAAAGCTTATTTGACTTGTAAACGAACATTGAATGCGCAGGCTGATCGGATTGTACACTGATCGCAAAGGCCTTAAGATCGGTTTTCGTAGATCATCGCTCATATTAAAAGAAAAATTATCGAATGGATTCGTCCATTAAATCAAGACGGTTCTCTTCTTTATAAATCACAGACTTTCGAAAAAAAAAACACACACACGTTGTTACAAAGTTACAACCGTTTAAATGTATATGTGTAAAAGACGCGGGCCAGGTCCTGATCGTTTTGTTTGAATGGTGTTTAACGCCGGTTTCAATATATAGTTCAGTTATATCACGGCATTTCCGCAATAACTTACCAATAGCTCTGGTAGACAGTGGTGCAGAGGTAGAGCGTCGGCCTCTCATACAATAGGTCTCGGGTTCGAGTCCCGTGATGAGCGGGTTCTGACTGTGGGGTTGTTCCACACAACGGCGCGAGGCACTGGTTAAGTCTCTAGGAAGCAGACATCGAGCGTGATCAATATAAGCTTAAAGCTTGTTTCGCAATCGATGTAAAATAGATAAGTTTAAACTCATAGCTCTGGTTATGTTTAATCCTAACACCGTTGTCGAGGTTTTCATGCAAAGCGGTTGTAACTACATCTTGTTTAAGATGTAGTTTCAAACTTTTTCCATGATGCCATTGTTTGTCAGTCGTAATGCCTTTTTCCTTAACCTTGAACACAAATGAAGGAATCAGTTTATACATGTTTTAAATTCTATGGTATGACCTGGGCCCAGGTGGTCGAATTTGATCTCCGGCTTCCCGAGCCGGACGCTCTAAACACATATACGTTAACCGTGTCTTACCTGCAGACGCCTTTTGACGCAACAGCAGTAGACGACTTATGACAACATTATGGCCAAAGGTGATTTTACTCATGATGAGCAGTTTCTCCTTTGGCCACAATGTTTTCAAGTTTATTTAACAATTAAGCTATCTTTTATTAAGATTTTTCAGGTTTTTGTCACCATGTTTTCAAAGTCGTCTACTGCAGATTTGTTATATGTGAGAAAGGGTTAAAGAAATCGTAATCAAATTAAATTTGAGTTCTCAATGGAGGGATAATGAGTACTTATTACAACGACCCATAATGCATTTTTTTTTTAAAAATCTCATATGAATATTTTAAAGACGTTAAACAACGAAATGGTGCATGTCTGATTGCTAATAGAAACTACCTGTTTTTAACTGTAAATTTACCCATGTCATTCGATTTGTTCTTTTACCTAATTATTTCAGTCTCATCCATGCACAAACAACTTCATATACAAACATATACACTCTACAAACACAGCAAGACAATAACTATACATGGCTATTCTAACAATAATTATAGGAGACTTGCAATATAAGCATATCGCACAATCATTGCATTTACTATTTACACAATAAATCCAAGAATCTGCTTCGAATTTGTTTTTAAAATTGAAAACCAAATCAAACAAAAATGTTTAGATCGTCTTGATTTCGTACCAAAGGTCCTAGATTCGAATCCCTTAATGAACAGGTTCAGCATCTGGGACTTCTCCTCACACTCACGAAATATGCGCTGGCTCTATAGGTTACCTTCCCTGATATCACGCTATCGCATATACAGGGATCGGTGCAGGCTAATCACTAATAAACTGGCAGATTTCTGCACGTGTTTTTTTTTTTAATGAGACTTTCCACATCTAGTGTGTAAGACCGCCAACGAATGTCCATACCTAGTGTGTAAAGCGCTCCTGATAAACGAAACATAGCAGGTCAATCCAATTAGGGATATTTTTTCTTTCGGGGAGGGGGAACTATCTACCCTTTATCATGTATGTATGTTCATATGTTCAATGAGGAACCAGAACATTTTGTAGAAAGAATAATAACTATATTAGTGTCATTGTTGTTCGATGTTTGATGCCGCTTTCAACACTTTTTTTCAGTTACATTACGACGTTGCATTGATGAGTTACCAGTACTGTTGGTTCATTTATCATTAACCCTTCAACTCTGAGCGCCAAAAGAGGACAGTCATTACCACCATTTTTAAAGTATTTTGAAAGATTCGGTCGGGTATCGAACCCGCTACCTCCCGCACCCGAGAGACGAATACTTGACCTCTTCACCGTTCTTCAAACATTTTTTTTTTAATATTGACATCGTAGTACAATTTGATATAACAAAAACATATGAAATATCGTGAGCAACGTCAATCCCTCTTCTGAACGAACGAAACGTTTATCCCGAGCCTTTCAGATCAAGATGGCACTGTCAGCTCGGGATAGCATATAGTCCAGATACCCGAGATTTTGCCGTATTCTTTTTTTCGGGGGGAGGGGGGGGGGGGGGGGGGGGGGGGGTGTAGGAATACGACTGACTCTTTGGTGTCAGGGTGATAAGATGAATTGACCAGTTTTACTTTGTCAACTACCTTGGAAACGTCGCGATGTAACCGGAAACGTCGCGATGTAACCGAAAACATTGTAGAAAGCGGTGTTAAACTGCAACCAATCAATCGACACTCATCTTTCTTTTATTTCTTTCATTGACAGTAACCACTGGTGCAGCACAGTTGACTATGTTAAAAAGGTAAACACAACATCATGCAGCAATGCCAGGGTTATGTACTTTAATGGCTTTTTCTTTGATAAGAGCATGAATATGACGCAAACAACGCAGATGAACATCTTTACGAACCCAAAGGCTTACAGTACTGATATCTGCACTTTCTCCAGGTAAGTGTAACAAAAATACGCACGAAACACAATCAATCCGTCCCGCGAGGCCATAATGTTGTTTTTCTCGCAGGAAACGCTCATTTACTCAATGATGTGTGTGTGTGTGTGTGTGTGTGTGTGCTTTCCTGAAAAGTCAAAAACAGAATAATCTTCCCAACTTGTATATTTATTGAAAATGCCGGCTCGGGTTTTCGTTCTGTGCAATTGCGACTAGCCTCGTTCGTTTCCCACCAGTGGGTTAAAAATAGTTTATGTGGGTAGGTATCCCACTGGCTTGGAAGGATGTCGTACGAACTGCAAGTTTGAGAAAGCCTGGAAACGCACTTTACATGATATAGTCGCTGCATTGTACATGTAACTGAGAGAAACCCCGTTTAAAAATGGCATTAAACATCAAGCAATCAATATTTGAGCCGTTCCGTGAGAAACACAACATTGTGGACCCTGCGTAAAGTATCGACCCGGATCAGCCTAAGCATGCCTCGCAGGCTAATCCGGCCAAACACTTTTCGCCTCCCGTGGATATTCTGTTTCAGGAATCATTTCTCTATGCCTTTATCCCCCTCTGACAGAATGTGTCGACCCGGATTAGCCTGCGCGGACTGTACAGGCTGATCTTGGTCGATACATTAAGCATGATCCCTGCTATTGGTTTTCTACGCCAGTAACATATCTGACAATATTACACTCTTCAAAATAATTAATTTTGTAGAAAAGAAAGGAAAGCAATGACAAATACGAGTGCAGTTTTATGACAGAGAAAAATAAATATGGAAACGTAAACATTGTAACTTCTCATTTTTCCACAATTATTTCAAAAGGATTCGGCTATAGAGGGTCTTATAACAAATGCTAATTATTCGCATTCGACATTGAACTGTGGAGGTGAACGCTCGATAAATGAGACGTGTTCAGGTATGTTTGCTTCGTGCTTGATCTTAGACGAAATAAACAAGGATTCTCTAAAGTGTTATAATTGTTACAACAAGTATTGTAAGTATCATAATTATTATTATCATAATCATGATTTTTACTATCATTACTATAATTATTATTATATTATCAGTATTATTATTATAATAATATATTACTCATTTTATTATTACTATTCAGTACGGTCGAAGAAGCACGGGACCATTGTTGTTCGGGATATAATGGCACTGATTGCAGAACACGTAAGACTTTAGTTTGACATATTTTACGAATTTAAACCACTTCTGACGAAGCATATGTATTAGGACAACAACAAATAATGATGAAATTTAAGAAATAGCTTAGAGCTAAGTAACTTTGGTGGAATCGGGACCTGGTTAATGTCATCCAAGTATATAGTTAATGTTATCGCGCTAATATGAGTAATGTTATCGCGTTATATGGTTAATGTCATCGTGTTATATGGTTAATGTCATCGTGTTATATGGTTAATGTTATCGTGTTATATGGGTAATGTTATCGCGTTATATGGTTAATGTTATCGCGTTATATGGTTAATGTTATCGCGTTATATGGTTAATGCCATCGTGTTATATGGTTAATGTCATCGTGTTATATGGTTAATGTTATCGCGTTATATGGTTAATGTTATCGCGTTATATGGTTAATGTCATCGCGTTATATGGTTAATGTAATCGCGTTATATGGTTAATGTCATCGTGTTATATGGTTAATGTCATCGTGTTATATGGTTAATGTTATCGCGTTATATGGTTAATGTTATCGCGTTATATGGTTAATGTCATCGTGTTATATGGGTAATGTTATCGCGTTATATGGTTAATGTCATCGCGTTATATGGTTAATGTCATCGCGTTATATGGTTAATGTAATCGCGTTATCATATATGGGTAATCTTATCTCGTTATATGGTTAATGTCATCGCGCTATATGGTTAATGTTGTCGCGTAATATGGGTAATGTTATGGCGTTATATGGTTAATGTTATCGCGTTATATGGTTAATGTCATCGCGTTATATGGTTAATGTTATCGCGTTATATGGTTAATGTTATCGCGTTATATGGTTAATGTTATCGCGTTATATGGGTAATGTTATCGCGTTATATGGGTAATGTTATCGCGTTATATGGTTAATGTTATCGCGTTATATGGTTAATGTTATCGCGTTATATGGTTAATGTAATCGCGTTATCATATATGGGTAATCTTATCTCGTTATATGGTTAATGTCATCGCGCTATATGGTTAATGTTGTCGCGTAATATGGGTAATGTTATGGCGTTATATGGGTAATGTTATGGCGTTATATGGTTAATGTTATCGCGTAATATGGTTAATTTGATCGCGTTATATGGTTAATGTAATCACGTTATATGGTTAATTTGATCGCGTTATATGGTTAATGTAATCGCATGATATGGTTAATGTCATCACGTTATATGAGTAATGTAACGGCTACACAGCCCAACCAGATCACCAATCAGATGATGGCAAATGTACACGTGATAAGATGATTTTTCCCGATGGCACTTCTAATTTAAATCTTTGGTCAATAGCACGGTTTTTATTCGGTAACACGTGGCATTGTTTACGTGTTTGAGTTTCATAAATAATCACGAGACAATTCTTCCTAACGCTCGGATTGTTGACGCATCTGCAGCAGACGAATTTAACTTTCTCCTTCTGCCACAGGCGACTTTTAAAAACCTTGTAGCTAAAAAGAAAATGTTTCATAAGCAGCAATTTCTTCTATTAGCGCAATGCTTTTTAACTTTATTAAATAAGTATTCTTACATTTATTGGGATTTTCCTTGTTTTCCTTTAAGGTCTGCTGCAGATTTGTAATATGTTAAATAAGGTTAACCCTTTCCCATTTACAGACGCCCCCGCATCAAACTACTTTCGTAAACATTGTGGTAAACGGAGAAATTGCTTTATTATGAGCAATTTTTCCTTTTGCTATTATGTTTTCAACTTTATTCAAGAATTCTTTTTTCAGTTATAGAGAGTTTCCACATATTTGCAAAGATGGTTTTTTAAAGTCGTCTGCTGCAGATTTGTTGTATGTTAAAATAAGATAAATAAGATTTTCTTACGCCGCGAATCAATTTAAATAATAAACAATAACAATGGTATCGTGTTTTCCATACGCCAAAGGCTAATGCATTGTTTCATATTAGTCGAAGTTAGTAATTGTTCCATAGACCTCGGACCCTTACTATGTACAAACTGCAACGGGATTCGTAAACGTATTTATTTGATGCGTTTGGAAAATAATAGTGGCAATTTGAAATGAAAATGCGTTTTATAATACGTTTAGGTGTTAAAGCAAAACGTTCATTTCTTGTTATTTACACAAATGATTAAATTAGTTGAAATAACAATGCGCAATAAAATACATGCATTTTTGAGAACAATAACTTTGTTTTGAATTGATGGTGATCTTAAAACTTTCTTTGGCAAAAATATAAATAAAACAAAAAATCTCGCTTTTATAATTTTCAGTATTTTTACACATTTTTAGGACTACCAAATAAATATTCCAAACACATTATGATTGGTCTTCAATTGCAAAGTTTGGCTAGATAATTATTGGACAATTTGGATAAAAACGCGAAACATTTAATACTCTTGTTTCTACTAGTAATATAAATTGAAGATGGTGTCAATTTTGACGGAGGAAGAGGAAGCAGAACACTTGCAAAGTAACTGTCGGGTGAGAAAAGTGCGTTTTGTTGGTTTGAGTTTTTCAATTGGTGTTTATTGTTGTTGTTTTTATATATTGTCTATGTGTGTTTGCTTCTTTGAATTGCAGCTGGAAGTCCCTTTGTGTATCAAAACGGAATATTAATGCAATAAACTGTGCTTAACTATTTATTTATTTATTTATTTTGATTAATTATTTAGTTACTGTTTAAGGGATGATATATACCATTCATATTTAAATCATAATCGTTGTCAAAAGGCTATCTCCGTCAAAATATATTTCTGTATTTCAATGTAGGTATTTTCTAACAACAGAGTGACTAAAACGCGTTAAAACCAGTTCCATTAAAATCTGTTTTTCTTTTTAAGTCTCGGTATTTTTGACGGAAAAGAAAGCTTGCATGAAAACTAATCTGTACGCTGAGAAGCTGTACATCTTCATCCTAATTCGAGGTCACTGGCCTAAACGCTTTCCCACATACAAAACATCTGCAGCAGACAACTTTGAAATATATCCAGGCAAAACTACGGAAACTCTCTATAAATTATTTAAAGAGGTTTAAAACATTGTGACAAAATGAGAAATTGCGCATTATGAGCAGATTTCCTTTTGCCAAAATATTATCAAAAGTCGTCTGCTGCAGAGGCTTAAAAAATCTTCTATATGTGGGAAAGGGTTGATTTTAACAGAACAGAACAGAACAGAACAGAACAGACATTTTATTTTCAACTTAAGCATATACAGCCCATGGTTGATATTCACAAATATACATACAGAAATGGTTAAGACAATGAAATAGTTGAGAAATAGTACTTAACTAAGTTTAAATTAAATAAGTTTAAATAAGTTTAAATCAAGTTTATATGCATATGTATAAATACACATATATACACAAGTAACTATATAATTATATATATATATACACATACCCATATACATACTTACATATATATATATATATATATATATTAATTTCAATATGAAATTAATTATATCAAGAAAGAAAGTGGGACTCTTTCACACTTACCGACGCGTTTGAAAACATTTGTGGAAATTAGCAAATTTACGTTTTGTCAACTCTTTAGTAAATAGAATTTCACTTATAGAGGTTTTCCATATGAGCTGTTCCATCAGAAACCATCATTATGAACTCTACGTAATGTATCGATCCAGATCAGCCTACGCAGTCCGGGCAGGCAAATCCGGGGCCGACATATTCCGTCTCATGGTGATAGAGATACAGGGTAATGATTCACAAAACAAAAAATCCACAGGAGACGAAAAGTGTCTGTCCGGGTTAGCCTGCGCGGCATACCTAGACTGTTCCGGGTGATACTTTACGCAGAGTCCACAATGTTGGTTTTCTGCTGAAACGGCTCATATATGTTTCTGGATATGTACACATCAGTCTGTTTCAGGTTTGCATGATATCATTGTGGTAAATGTATAATACTTTTCAAGTCAAGTTCGTCAACCCTGTGTTTTCTTTTTATATTACCCAGCTGTATGCGACCCACCATGTACGAATGGAGTTTGTACAGCACCTCGCACTTGTTCATGCGAGTCTGGGTTTGACGGAGTTGGATGTGAACAGCGAAGCTATGGTAAGTAAAACCTATTTATATACATCGATTGCGAAACAAGCTTCCAGCTTCTATCAAACCTGCTCGAGGTCTGCTTCCTAGAGAAATAACCAATACTCGGTCGGTTGTGTAGGGAAAAAAACCGAATGCAAAACTCGCTCACTAGCGGGTTCGAGCCAAGGACCTTTGGTACGAGAGGTCGACTTCTACAAGATCTTTTAATTCGTTAGTTCATTGATCGATTGGAATCTATCACGGTTTTCATCTGCGAAAAGTATCGACCCGGATCAGCCTAAGCACGCCACGCAGGCTTACCCGGATATACCCGTTTCGCCTCCTGTGGATTTTCTGTTTCAGGAATCATTACTCTATACCTCTATCTCTCTGAGACGGAATGTGTCGGCCCGGATCAGTTTGCGCAGATTGCGCAGGCTGATCTAGGTCGATACATTACGCAGAGGCCGTAATCAAAGTTCTGTTTGCCCCTTTTATGGAAGACGAATGATGCTTGTTGACACAATAACATGTTTCAAGCACTGGAAAGAATAAATGACCGAGCTTGGAGACTTAGCTGTAACGGCTCGACTTAGGTTGATCCTTTCTCACATACAACACATCCGCAACAGACGGCATAGAAAACACATATGAAACAACTCAGTAACTCTATGTTTACGAAATAACTAAATATTAAAAAAGTGAAAAGCATTGTGGCAAAAGGAGGAGACATTGCTTAAGATCCTCATGAACTATTTTCTCTATGGCCGTAAAGTTTAAACGTCGTCTCCTGCGGAGGCGTCAGAACATGTCTGTATATGGGAACGTGTAAAGTTCTCAAAGGTTTACTCATGCGTTTATTCTAAGCATTTCAGTTGACATCACGTCAACAGATTACTTATTTGTGATCCGTAGATCCGTTACCCCTGGATACCTTATCCCTATGTGCCTTACTCCTTGGTACGTTGCCCTTTTGTTCCTTACCACTTGGTGCGTTGTCCCTAAGTGCCTTACTCCTGGGTACATTATCCTTAGTGCATTACTTCGTAATACCTTATCAAGTGAATCCTTACCCCTGGGAACGTTGACCCTATGTGCCTTACCACAGGGTACGTTATCTCTAGATGCCATCCCCTTGGTACCTTACCCCTGGGTACGTTGACCATATGTGCCTTACCACTGGGTACGTTGTCTCTTGATGCCAATTCCACTGGGTACCATATCCCATGGCGCCTTATCCCTATGTACGTTGACCTTATGTACTTACCACTGGGTATGTTGTCCCTAGATGCCTTACGCATTGGTACCTTATCCTTAGGTGACTTACCCCTAGCTATGTTGACCTCATATGCCTTACCCTGGGTAGTTTTTCCCTAGGTGCCTTACCCCTTGGTACGTTGTCCCTAAATGTCCTACCTATTGCTACCCTTTCCCTAAATGTCCTACCTATTGCTACCCTTTCCCTATATGCCTTATCACTGGTAACATTATCCCGTGTGCTTTGACCCGTGCTACCTTATGCCTAAGCGCCCTGGGTACGTTGTCCTTAGTTGCATCTGCCTTGGTACGTTGTCCGTATGTGCCTTACACAAGGATACGTTGTCCCTAGCTGCCTTACCCCTTGGTACAGTGTCACTAGATGCATGACACTTGGCTACCTATATGTATTACCCCCTGGATACCTTATCTCTAGGTGTCTAACCTATGACTACTTTATTCTTAGGTGACTAACGCCTGGTTACCTTATCCATTAGTTACTTACCACTGGATACGTTATCCCTTAGTTACTTACCTCTGGATACGTTATCTCGAAGTTACTTACCCCTGGTTACCTTATCCCTAAGTAACGTACCCCTGTATACGTTATCCCGAAGTTACCTACCTCTGGATACGTTATCCATAAGCTACTTACACCTGCATACGTTATTCCTAAGTTACTTACCCCTGGATACGGTATCCTTAAGTTACTTACCCCTGGATACGTCATTCCAAAGTTACTTACCCCTGGATACCTTATCCCTAAGTTACTTATTCCTGGATACCTTATCCCTAAGTTACTTACACCTGGATACGTTATCACTAAGTTACTTACCCCTGGATACGTTATCACTAAGTTACTCACACCTGGATACGTTATCACTTAGTTACTTACCCCTGGATACGTTATCACTAAGTTACTTGCCCCTGGACACGTTATCCCTAAGTTACTTAGCCCTGGATACCTTATCCCTCAGTTACTTACACCTGGATACGTTATCACTTAGTTACTTACCCCTGGATACGTTATCACTAAGTTACTTGCCCCTGGATACGTTATCCCTAAGTTACTTAGCCCTGGATACGTTATCCCTCAGTTACTTTCACCTGGATACCTTATCACTAAGTTACTTACCCCTGGATACCTTATCCCTAAGTTACTTACACCTGGATACGTTATCCCTAAGTTACTTACCCCTGGATACCTTATCCCTCAGTTACTTTCACCTGGATACCTTATCACTAAGTTACTTACCCCTGTTTACCTTATCCCTAAGTTACTTACACCTGGATACGTTATCACTAAGTTACTTGCCCCTGGATACGTTATCCCTAAGTTACTTAGCCCTGGATACGTTATCCCTCAGTTACTTTCACCTGGATACCTTATCACTAAGTTACTTACCCCTGGATACCTTATCCCTAAGTTACTTACACCTGGATACGTTATCCCTAAGTTACTTACCCCTGGATACCTTATCCCTCAGTTACTTTCACCTGGATACCTTATCACTAAGTTACTTACCCCTGTTTACCTTATCCCTAAGTTACTTACACCTGGATACGTCATCCCTAAGTTACTTACCCCTGGATACGTTATCCCTAAGTTACTTACCCCTGGAAGAAACCATATCCTTAAGTTACTTTCCCCTGGATATGTTATCCCTAAGTTACGTACTCCTGGATACGTAATCCCTAAGCTGCTGACCCCTGGAAACCTTATCCCTGGATACCTTATCCCTATACCTCTAAGCCCTGTGTATCTTATTTCTAGGTGCCTTATCCCCATTTTGGCACAATGTTTTTCAACACTATTCAATAATTATACTTTCATTCCTTATTATTCTGTATTAGTTGACATGATTTTAAAGTCGTCTGCTGAAACAAGTACTCACGAAGATCGTAAAAGTGAAATTCAGTTGGTTCGATATATGTTTTCAATAATAAGAAGTTAATAATTGATTGGCTGAATTTTAACGCCGCTTTTAACACTTTTCAATAGTAATGCTTACCCCCGCAAGCTTGATTGCCAATTAGGGCAGCCATTACAACAATTCTTAAGTATTTTGGTATGACCCGACCGGTGATTGAACCCGCAACCACCCGCACCCGAAGCGGACGCTTTACATCTACACCGCGTGGACGGTTTGAATAAAACAAATGGTTTTTTTTAATCTTTTCTAGCACGTAACACGTCTCTCCATTATTGCTTTTCTGATGAATCAAATTGTGCTGGTAAAATTGTCGACGGGATGATAGACAGAGAAGTGACGCTTCGAGATTGTTGTACTGGAGCCAACGGCAAGAGTTGGGGACGAATTAACCAAGCGTGCCAAGCATGTGCATCCGAAGGTAGGGATTATCTGTTTTTGATACATGTAACAGTCATTAAAGATCCTATCTGTCCAGAGCTATAAGCTTGGACTTTTTATCCGAAGGCGATCGACATATAACGTCGCGACACAATTTAGCTCTGTAACAAGAAAGCATAAGTGCCCCCTTACCTTGGCTATATATATCCCCTCGAAATTTGAAATTCAATCTCGCTTTCTAATGTAGCCTCACGTGGAGCGCCATTGTTACTGTCCTCAACTATATGAGATGACGAGGGCTCTAAAATTGGACCTTTTGATCCAAAGGCGAACGACATACAACGTCGCTACAAATGCTAGCTCCTTAACAAGGCAGTATAAGTGTACCCGTATACATATGAATTGGCTACGTATATAATTAATCTAAAAGGTCTTCCGACAGCATCTACATATACAACAGCATCAATATCACAATTGCTTTACCAATGTCACCATCTACAGTTTGTACGGTGTTTTAGTAATAGACGCTTCTAATGTTGAATATCCCGAATAAGAAGTGAAACAAATGTCCAAATACCGTTATGCTCGCACAGAGGCTCCTTTGCAATAACGATGAAGAGCTTACTATTATAAAATATATCAGTCACGTCTTAATGTGCATACAGTGAAGACGTTTCATCATATGCGTACAGTGAAGATACTGTGCAATCTTCTCGCTATATTTTATAGATCCGGAAACACCTTTGAAGAAATTCTGTTTGAGTACCTTGAGGAGCCATTACAGAACTTTTGATAACTTTGAGTACGCTTTCACTGGTACTTGCACTTACACAATGGCGAAAACTGACACCTGGGAAGTGTTAATAACCCCCGTAGGCTGTAACACGGACACGCCTCTAAAGGACTGTAAAAAGGTTAGTCTTCCTTCATTGAGCCACTTCCGACGTATTTGTTATTGTTATCACTATGGTTACGTAGGATTTGGAACCGGGCGTCCTGGGTTTGATCCCCGGTCGCGGCGCTGTGTTCATGATTGAGTTCTCCTGGGCGAGGCACATTTTCTTGCATAAGTCAACTGTCGCCGTGGTATAACTGAAATAATGTTCACAACGGTGTAAAATCCCCATCAAAACAAAAGTAACGTGAGGTTAAATGTTTGTTTATTAAAGTGTCGCCCCTTTTGAAAATGCCAGCCATTTCTGGCTTATAAGACAACTTTATCATAAACACACTTTTTCTTCCCGATACCTATCCGTTTGCCAGGCAGCGGGCAGACAGGCTGTCGGTGCCATTTTTTAACTAGCTTACGGTTAACCAACTGGCGATATGATATCAGATGAGATCTATCACCAATGGGATTCGAACCTTCGATCTCCCGCTCCTTAAGTGGATGCCTTAGCCACTAGGCTATCGGGATCGGTTATATTGAACAAAAACATGAACACTTTCAGTTGACACTATTCTGGTAAAAAGATGGAATACCTTATAAAGTATATTACGAAAACTAAGTAAATACACATGTATATGGCCAATACGAAACGGATTTTAAGAAGGTACCGCTGACATTTTTAAATCCGAACAAGGTGCTTTTAATTTTTTTCAATCCACCACATAAACTTTTCTCAACTTTTCTATATAAATGACACTTTTCACAAATGTTTATGTCATTTACTTAAACTGTACTATATGTATTACCTTACAATACAATACACTTGTTTACTTGCGTAATTAGGCCTCCGGCCCACAATACATACATCAAATACTACATTCAACTTACAATGTAGTAATGTGCAAAATCAAATTTCTTGAAAAAGCTTTGAAACGTAAATGGCTATTTTTTTAATAACTGCTGGATTGTCATAAAAACAGTCTGTAAGCTTGGTGAAGCCGGGGAAGTAGATCTTGTATGCGTCCCTAACAAAGCATTACATCACGTATTTATATAAATCTCTTAAAATTCTAAACTTTTCACAAATAAAATTGAAATTCTAAAACTTGCCATAATGGTCTATACTAGTAGATTACTCACGATACTTGAGCTGGGCCGAGATAACCCAGTCGGTTACGACAAGGGCCATACAAATTCAGCTTTCGTGAATTCTAATCTCGCTGCAATCGATCATCCTGCTCGATGATTGGGATTTGGACCAGCATTATTCCTCTTCCACCAATAGGATAAATAGTATATGAGGGAATATAGCCTGTTGCCTGGGAAGAATATGTGTGTGGAGCAGATGAAGGTCATCTACTCATGTGTTTCCTGGCTTTCTCATACCAGTTATCCTTAAAACAGACTTTTCAAGCAATGTGCGGCTCTTTCACATAGACTGCTAGCCCATTGGTGAAAGACGAATGAGGCCTGTCAAAGTGACTTTTGTTAAATATCGGAAAGAATGTTGGGTTTCGAGCTCATAACCCACGGGTGACAACCCGCGTCGCTACCAACTGAGTCACGGCTTCGGAAGCGTTTTAAATTTGGTGGCGTCTTAACATGGCGCTTATTGCAAATATCATGAAGATATTTTTGTTAAATTGGGCGTTTTCGCAGTTTTCAACATTATAGCAGTTATATCACGAAGACAGTTCACCAATTCATGACCGCTGCCGCTGGGGATTAAATCCTGGACACCCGGTACAAAATCCCCAAGCGCTCACTACTCAGCAACGGCGAATTACTATAACTCATCAATAGAGACTAATAAAAACATGGCAATATTAAAGTTTTTGCATACAATGCAGACCTCTCGTTGTTTCACATCAAGTCAGTATATTTTGCCACTTAGTTATCAAAATATTTGAAAACCTTAATTAAAAAAAAGGCAAATGGATTTTCAAAATGGTTTTGAAGATGAAAAGTCTGCATTTGGGAATTCAGCGGTGAAACAGTTAAATTTAGCGACTTCGTTACAGCCAATTGGACCGAAATAATGATAAAAGCTAACCCTGATACATTGTATTGTGAACAATTTTTGACCGAATACTATGCATACATCATAGATTAAATTTGAGCTCAGTGGACAGATTGATGTATGCCCTTGTCCACGGCCAATGATATTTCACGATATACCATTTTGTTATTGCAGAACATAAAGATCGTCGCATTTGGAGAGAGTATTACCATAGAAAATAATACCATCACATCAGACATTGGAGAATTCAACTTGGCTCAGTCGGAAAATAAGAAGATTTCTAATGGTAATTTCAAGTTAGTCATGGCAAACCAAGATACGTAAATAAGTCACGTCTGACGATTCATATGAAGCATTGTAATAGCAATACGTCGCCTTGTAGTTTACAGTTTACTACAAGGCGCGTAGAAAAAAAAAGATATTTCGCGAGACCGAATGTCGAGAGAGATGAACTTTTTCTTATGCTCCCACTAGACGATACAAGGTCACGTATTACTGTTGCAACATCATTTATCTTTTAATTTAAACATATTACAACTATTAAGAAATACAAACGAAAATGATACAAATTTAAATGTTTTAACTTTTTGAAATAAAACGTATTACACATGAAATTAATTTATTAATCCACTACAGCACATTACCATATTTATTTCCGTATTTGTCCTACTCACAACTACGATACTTATTTTCCTTGGCTGCCATTTCGATTGGCAATTATGATGGGCATTAATAGAGAATATTTAAAAGAATAATGTGATAATTAGTAAAAACACCAAGGGATTTGAGTTTCACAATCATATCTGATTATGTCGACTGCTTGATTTAATTATGTTTGCATATGTAATTGTTTGATTTAATTGTATTTGATATATTTCTCTATTCAACATAAAGTAAATTTGACTATAAAAATGGCCGACAAGGGAGATACTTATTGTAGTTCTGGGAACTATATATTAATGTAGATATAATTACTGAAAACAGTTGTGGGAAAGGCTTCATCATTTGTTTCCTATTTGTCAGAAGTCGTCGTCTGCAAAGGTGTCAGAAAGCATCTTTATGCATCTTAAGAAAGGTGAGCCCCAGCGTACTCATATGGTCACGGTACGCAGCTTATTTTGTTTTCAATCGTTCGTAAAACAACAAAAAACATACTTGAGAAACAGTTCAGACGATGACCTTGAACAGACATGAGTTGAGACCATTTGAGCAGTCCCGCGAAAACAACATCATTATGGCCACTGCGTAATGTATCGATCCAGATCAGCCTGCGAAATCCGCGCAGACTAATCAGGGCCGACACAATCCGTCTCAGGGGTGAAGAGGTATAAAGTAATGATTCCTGAAACAGCACATCCACAGGAAGCGACAAGTGTCTATCCGTGTAAACCTGATACTTTATGTAGAGTCCACAATGGTAGATTTCTCGCAGGACGGCTCTTTTGTTGTTGCCCAGTATGTCAACCAGTCATAATGGGCAGTAAGTCGGTAAAAAAAGAACCACGTTTGAACAACCACATTGCATTATTTCAGTATTCAGTGCCAGTCATATCGGGGACAATCTTTTCATCAACTTTAACGGGCAGGAGACGTACGTAAAAATGGACAACGAGTTATCAGTCTATATTCGAATCCCGCATAACTCGCACGGAAATATGAGCGGATTGTGTGGCAACGCCAACAACGACCAGGCAGGTCAGTACT
The DNA here is from genome assembly GCA_031761405.1 of Serripes groenlandicus. Taxonomy (NCBI): domain Eukaryota; kingdom Metazoa; phylum Mollusca; class Bivalvia; order Cardiida; family Cardiidae; genus Serripes; species Serripes groenlandicus. Next base: position 43,260,140 of record JASEVX010000002.1, on the reverse strand, counting down.
GTGCCTTTTCTAATTGTTTGATTGCATGACATTACGCAATTACCGTTTTAAGTAATGCATGACCTAATACGCAATACTCGTTTAAAGTCACACGCAATACTCGATTTATGTTATGCATAACATAAAACACCATGATAAATTAATGCCATGCATGACATGATACGCTTAAAAGCAAGTGTAATAAAAGCATATTGTTGTGTTATGTCGTGTCCGTTCAACGCAGTGTCCAATCATTTTGTAGTTCATAGAGAATGTCTGCAACATATTCGAAATATTTGAAGAACATATCGCTTATCGTGCTTACGTTGAACAGGTTCGCAAATGGCTAAACTGTACCCCGTTGAACATATCTATATTACAAAGGGTAAAAGGCTAATCTCTCCCTGGTTTTGATTGGAGGTGCTGCAGCCAATCAAAATTAACGTTACAGATAACGTTGGGCACTTTTCCAAACTGTCATAAAAGTCGAACAACCAATTCTTTGCTATTATTCGTTGCAAACAAAGTTAGTTTCAGACTAATTAACATGTTAATAAACACTAATTTGATTAAACCTGCTACGTCTTCGTGTATCAGGAGAGCTTTAAATGGAGATACTCTAGCGGTTTTACACAGTGTGTATTGAAACCCTCGTCTGAAGTCTCAGAAAATCGCGCTGGCAGAATTCAGCCCGTTTGATGAGTTCGTTCGTATTCTGGCGTTGTTTACCCTCGAACTCGGAAAGTCATTTGGCGAGCAGCTTTGATTAGCCTGTACCGATCCCTATGTATGTGATAGCATGATATCAGGGGAGGTAACCAATACAGGAAGTAGCAGGATATACATTTAGTTTGTATATGCACCGGTAATACACTTCCATTAGTGACTCATTGATGTTAAATTTGTGTACTATTTGACATTGAAATAATTCACATAGAAAATCAACATTTAAGCCGTACCGCGAGAAAACCAACAGTATGACCTCTGCGTAATGTATCGACCCAATTAGCGCAGACTGATCAGGGCCGACACATTCCGTCTTAGAGGGAAAGAGGCATAGAGTAATGATTCCTGAAACAGAAAATCTACAAGAGGCAAAACGTGTATATCCGGGTAAGCCTGCGCGGCATGCTTAGGCTGATCTGGGTCGATACTTTACGCAGAGTCCACACTGTTGGTATTTTTGCGGTTATATCACAGATTGTTAAATTTGTCTGATATTGTAGACGACCTTGGCCCTTATACCGTCGAAAGAGCGTTTATGTTTGCGGCAGAGCAACAAGTTCAAACCGTAGACCAACCGGTAAGTATAGGCCGCAATTGGCTTTTGTTTATAAAAAATGTTCGACTAATTTGGGGGTTCAAATATCACGGCGGCCAGTTTATCAACTCATGTGTTTCCTGTGTTTCTCATACCAGCACTCCACACATCTCATTTTCCAATCAACTGGCTGCTTTTCCACATAGACTGTTAGGCTATTAGTGGAAGACGAGTGACGTGTGTGGTAGTGAATTGTGTCAATCGTCGGAAAGACCTGCAGGACCTGAAGCTATAACTCTCCGAGAACGTTATTCATATGTTCTCCAACACAAGACATTTGATTGTTTAATTCCGAGATTTCCTTTTGATGAATCAGATGATGGAGCTCACAATCTAAGCAAACAGTTAAGATTTTGGGAAAGGGGCGTGAGGCCCTATCCAATTCCTAGCATGCATTTCGACAAGTCATCGTTCGACCGCAACCATGATTCACTCCTGTATTCCAGTATAGTTGTGGAATAAGATTCAGGTCATTACTATGGGTTAAATTATTGCTTAATTCCCAAATTTGCTTATGACCAATCAGATGCTTTATTAGACAGTCTGAACACACAGTCTAGTGTTATTGTCTTGTATTAAAGAATGGAAGTAGTGGCTTTCTTCCTTTGCGGGTTGGTTTGCGGAGATACAAGTACCATTACGACGGATGCATTGTCGTCAGGCTATACTTACTAGCAGTATCGGTAATTATCCAGGAAATGCAGTGAATTGACTTTCTTACTATTGAAAGCTGCGTAAAACAAACAGACAATTCAGACCAAGATCCATGTCATGGTGCAACACCTTTCTTTTACAGTCATGTATGCCCGGGATTTCCCCGCCTGACATGTGTCAGGATACCATAGCTAAGACACTCAGTGAAGAAGCATGTAACTTTATCTATAAGATTCAGCACCAAGCAACAGGAGCGGTAAGTACACGTGACCCAGTTTATGTTCAAGGCTCGTATACAAAAACTATTCTGATTTCAATCTGTTTTTAGAATAATCAAGTAGCAGAAAGCTCACGTGACCAACGTGTGGTCGAAGGAGCATCTCATTTCATTCTCTTTTAAGATTTAAACGACCGGGATTACCGACATTTCGAGTGAACTGGCCCGTAGACATTTTTCAAAGTACTCGATCAAATGTTGTTCACAATATTACAATAAGAATAACATAAGTATCAATATAGTCTACTACCCAGCGTACTATGATAAACAAGAACGTCTGGCATGCACCAAAATGGCGACATGATAGGTCACCTCTACTTATATATCACTTTATCACATGACAATGCTTGTATCCGATCTAATATACCCATTACGTATTTCTTTATATATCACATGTGTACTATAACATGACCGAATCACTATTTTTGTATTCATCCGTGAATGTTTATAACATGGCTGAGAACGTGTATCCGGTAAACACAAACGTCACGGTAGATAGACGAGGTAGAGGAACCATTATCGGTCATAAAAATACGAGTTTGTGTGATTGGTTAACAGTTTATTAAGTATTACATGTTGGGACTATTTTCTGACAGCGTAAAAACGATTTTCTTTTTGTGGTTCATCATATGCTGAAAAGAATCTGACATTCGTTGTCATTTCATAAAGTTTTATGAAACTCGTCGAAGGCTCGCTTAATAACAAATTTCTTGAACTCGTTTAATAAAACTTTATATATATATATATATATATATATATATATATATATATATATATATATATATATATATACACATAAAGTCTTATATATATACATGTATCCAGATGTCTGGGTTTTAAATCCCGGTCCGGGTTCTGGAAATTCAAGTAATGCTTTAAAGCCTCTCCCACTCAACTAGAGGTCAAGTACTAGTACTTTCCAGCATTCACTATGTTATGTAATATCAAAACGCTAGGGTAACAGACTATATATTCTTTTGATTGTTACACCACCCTACAATGCAATGGTAACGGCAATTACTTCAGACTGAAATGCCATTGATGTTTGCGGCCCATGGTACCAAACCTTATATAATATTAACACATCTGTGTGTGCTGAAGCGCAGGTTGATCTGGTACTCGACTCGTCCCGTATACCTAAATTTGACATTGTTAGAACTATTTCGTCATGCACCATAGCGAACCTCGAGGGATAGCTCCTTTTATAATGCTGGAAAAGGAGATCGTTCCTGTCCCGATTCTATGTGAATTTATCCTGAATCTCTTGTTGTGTATGTACACGTATTGTTCTAGGTAAATCCAGAAAAGTGGTATGATATGTGCTCAAATGAGCACTGCATCGCCAACGGTGACCCTGCAGCCATACAGTTTCTACAATGCTACATCATGGGAGCTTTCGAAATGGAATTATCCTTGTTCACGGATGCTGATATCTCGTGGCAAAAGGAGTTTATGTGCCGTAAGTCACTTTATTTTATGCTTTACAGTTTATTATTGAGACATTACAGTTGATTTTATACCACTTGCCCACGAACAGATGCCTTCTGACGCATCTGCAGCAGACGAACCTTTTTAAATGATTGTGCTCATAATGAGCAATTTCTCCTTCTGCCACAATGTTATCAAATCTATTTAAAAGTAAAACGCTCATTAATGGCGACCTTTCACATGTCTTCGAAGTCGTCTGTTGCAGATTTGAGAATTGTAAGTAAAAACATTTAAATTAAAAAGAGGTAAGTCACATTGTCCCATAGCATTACTCAGTACTGCTTTTTGTCAGGAATCTACCATGGCCGGAGGCTCTTGTTGGTATTTTTGGACCGGGCGTCCTACGTTCAATCCCCAGTCGCACCAGTCATGGTGGAGTGATCTTGGACAAGGCACGTGCCCTAGCAAAATACAAGTATTTCGCGTAGGGATCACCAATCATTGTTCTATCGTCTTGTTTGAACTTCAATCTTCTAAATGAATGGACAATGCACATAATAACACATATACAATTCAAGTTTGTCAACAAGCGATCCAACCGCCTTGGTGGTGAGGTAATATGGCCTTCATCTCAGGTGCAGGAGGTCAAGAGTTCGATTCAAGACCGGGTCATACGACACTCTTTAATACTGATAGTAACGAATTTCCCTCATTGGTGCTCATGATTGTGGGGATAGCATTATGACTGACTTGCTAGTCTCAGCATAACTGGATCAATTGTGCTGTGATATAACACGTGTTGAAAGTGGCGTAAAACACCATGCAAACAGAACAAACAAACAAACAATCAGTTATCATGCTTGACTGAACTACTGTTGAAAACAGCGTTTAGCAAAACACCATTAATTTATTTTAACAGCTGTTAAGTGCGGGTTAAATGAAAAGTACACTACGAGTATGTCTAAATGCCAACGTACATGCGAGTCAATATACCAGACACAGGACGACGAGTGCCGCGACGATCGTACCTCCGGCTGTGAGTGTATTGGCGGAATGGTGAGACACAATGGCACGTGTATCGACGTGTCGAATTGTCCTTGCCGTCACTACGGACGCGACTACGAAGCTGGTGCAACCATACAAAAGGGATGTAATACTTGGTAAGCATGTGTAACAACAGGTCTCGAAACGACGGAGAAATCTATCTTTTATTATTCATTTAAACCCTATATTGTTACTGAAACAATTCACTAGAGAACAAAACTATACGCCTGTCAGTGTAAAACCGGAATGGTCAGACGAATTAATACATGTATCCACATGACAGATTGTACTTGCCTTCCCGTGCGTTCACTACGGAAGGTACTACAACCCTGACGATATCATAACGAAGGGATACAATACTTAAGGTAAGTATATATGACAATAGGTCTAGAACGGTAGTGAAATCGTAGATTTATCTTTAATTATTCATTCAAACCCTATGTTGTTACTGACACCACACATAAATCTCCTTTGCACATCAATATAGGTAGCGATATATGTCATGATTTATGATTGATAAATTGGACTTTCACGACTTTTTGCGACGATATTTCAGTTATATAACGGTTCCCAATGATGCCGGTCGCAATGTACACGTGTAAAGCCGGGTGTCGTCGTCACCATCGTTCTCCAGTAGCTTTCTGGATGCTTCTTTGATTTTGATGGCGAACAGGAAAGAGCCTGATCTGAGCTGATTTTGGTCTTCACTGGTCGCTGAACCCCGTGGGGTAAATTAAAATTAAGAACACATCCGTTTTCACGAGGCAATAAGGATGCTCGTACGAATAGATGGCGAACATGGCAGATCCTGATATCTGACAACCCGGAGGCGCATGCAGCATGGCCTGGATTTTTTATTTTCGCAAATGTCCTCACGTCGGGTTTCCCGTGACTTTTTTATTACAGTGAATGTACAAATGGTCGCCTAGATTGTACAAACAATGAATGCTCCTCCATTTGCTCGTATGTTGGGAATGGTCACATAACGACATTTGACGGCTCTGAATACAGCACCTCTTTGACCGGTGACATTTGCGCTTACACCATGGTTCAGGTACGGTTACCTCACACCCTGTGATTATGTTACATTTATCATTTATGTTTAACACATAGTCATTAAATAGTATATCGATAAACAATCAAAGAACTGGAAGGATTAAAGGTAAAATTGCAATCATTTAAGAGGTTATGCAGAATGCAGAAATGCATATAGAAATATTTATCTGAAAGAATCCCTGCCATGACGTTATTAGGAATTACGAATATATATATATATAGCAGAGTGTATACTCTTCAAATAATTATCTTTCATGTGGCTAACAAGTATATATGTTATTAAATATTATCTCGATACAAATTAAAGAACTGAAAGTACTGAAGGTAGAATTGCAATCGTTTAAGAGGAGATGCAGAAATGCATATAGAAATATTTGTCTAAAAGAATCCCCGCCGTGACGTTATTAAGAATTGAAATGACGAATATAATAATGATATATATATATATAGCAATTATATTCGAATAATTAACTTTCATGTTTTTAACTAGTATATATGTCACGATATGAAATTGAAATTGATTTGTATTTGTATTTGTATATGAAATTGAATTTGTATTTGTATTTGTAACAACGATGTACTTATTTTGTACAAGTTGAAAATAAAGTATCATGACAGACAAGAAATGATGCATCAGACCATACTGAATAATTTCCAAGATCATCAATTCTTGTTGGTCTTGTGAAAATTAATTAATTTGGAAGACAGTGGTACAGAGAAAGAGCGTCGGCATCTTGTACCAAAGGTTCCGGGTTGGAATCCCGTGATGGGCGGGTTCTGCCTTTGGGCTTTCCCACACAAACGGCGAGAGTACTGGTTAGGTATCCAGGAAGCAGACATCGAGCGTGATTAATATAAACTTAAACTTATTCGCAATCGATGTAAGATAAATAAGTTTAAATTAAAAATTAAAATTAATTCGGTCAACATGGTACCTCTTTTTTAATTATCATATTACCCAATAGCTCTTTAAAAATCCCACGATGAACTTTCATGACAGTACAGTATCGTCCTATGTATTGACTGTGCAATATATTAATGCAATATATTAATGTTTACACTGATAACAGTAAACTTCGAAGTGTATTCTGCAAAAAAAATTGTGTTTTGAATGAATTTATGGCTGTTCATATCCAGTATTATAGTTTACGTTTAGTGTCTGTTAAATATATTGCAAGCTTCTTTTATATACAAATAAACAGATAAAAAGACCTTAACCAAATACGATAATTAGAATGACTTACGCAAAAGTCATCAGATAATTTGTTTATGCTCAAATCGTTTGCTTTCTTGCAGACAACCCACGAGATCAACAACAAACGTGGATAACAGTAAACTTAGAAGTGTTATCTACCGAAACTGTTGTGTTTTGAATGGTTTTCTGGTTGTTCAACTCTAGTATTATACTTTTCTTTTAGTGTCTGTTAAATAAAATTACATGTAATTGCAAGCCTCTATTATGACAGAAAATGTGTATACAAATGAACAGATTAATAATATAAAAAGGCCTAAACAAAATACGATAATTAGAATGACTTAGACAAAAGTCACCAGATACGTACGAGATATTGCTATAGGTATGATGTATTGTGATATAAGTACAAACATATAACACCATGATACAACAAGAATATTTCGTATATGTTCAAATCGTTTGCCTTCTTACAGACAACCCACGATAACAACAACAAACGTGGATCGCTATCCGTATTTCTTGACCTAGGAGTGTGCACCGACAATACGAAGGCAACGTGCATTCACAGCATTCGCATCACAGTCGAAGGTACTGAGTACACATTAGACCCGAAAACTCCGAAAACTGTCAAAAAGGGCAGCGTCTTTCACACATTGCCGCTTTTCGACAATAAAGTAAACATAAAACAGTCGACCTCGATCATTTGGGACATCCGGGGAAATGACTTTGACCTGCAGTATGATATGAGAGCTCGTGTATACCTGCGTCTGGAGCCTGAATTTGAATCATCGGTAAGAATAATAATCCTACTTTAAATACAGGCGCTATCTGACGCTTCTCTAAATACAGACAGAGCGCCTCGGTGGTGTTGTGGAAGATTGACTGGCTGGTGTCAGAATAAATAGAGCAGTAGAACTTACCCAGGAAACGCCGTGATATAACTGAACAATTGTTGAAAGCTGCATAAAATACCAAACAATGATTGTGGAGGTTTTCTTTTAAATTTGATTTAATTTATTTGCGCTGAATTACCAGTGTTTATTCATATAAATAAATGTTCCATCTTCTCTCTTTGTATGTCTGTATATATGGTAAACGCACTGCTTAAATGTACTTATGTTTGCTACATAAATGTGGTAAAATTATAAAGGTCGAACCTGTGCAGACCATATAGAATATAGCAATGACCATGCCTATAGGAATCCCACTTTTATTGTCCCAATTACTCATTATCTGTATAAATGACCCTGAAAATAAAGACCACCTGTGAACAAGGACCAGATTGGTGTCTTACCATGGGTGGTCTTTATACTCAGGTTCTACTGTAATTACAGGTCACGGGGTTATGCGGTAACTACAATTACGATTCAAATGACGATCTATTGTCTTATGGAATCATCCAAGCTTCACCAGATGATTTCGTTAAAAGCATGAGAAGTAAGACTTGTCTCGATCAACCTATATCTCACAAGGATCCTTGTGCTGGTCAAGAAGGACTTGTAAGTTTAAATTAAAGACTGTTTAACTTTTTGGCGTCGATTTCACTAATGTAGACCCCCTTCCATATTAAAAGTCGAGCGACTATATTTTTTCATATTTTTTCATATAGACTATTTTCATAAACCAAATGCAAGCAATACCGATTTCAGCTGAGACAACACTTTACGAACTGACTCACCTGTATCTATATTGTTTGCAATAATAACTAAATGAGCCGTTCCACGAGAAAAGCCAACATTGTGGAAATTGCGTATTGTATCAACCCGGATCAGCCTTAGCATGCCGCGCAGGATAACTCGGACAGACATTTTTCGCCTCCTGTGGATTTTCTGATTCAAAAATCATTACTCTATACGTCTTTCCCCCTGAGACAAAATGTGTCGACCCGGAATAGCCTGCACGGAGTGCGAAGGCTGATCTGCGTCGATACATTACGCAGCATCCGTAATGTTGGTTTTCTCGTGAAACAGCTCAAATATAGTGTTTCAGTTCTGCATATAATTATTATAACGTTAATTAAATTAAGCTTGATTTCGTTTTTATTTGGAACGCAAATGACTTAACTAAGCAAGTTGAAGTTATCAGACTTCCTCCCCATTATGACCGAAGAGTGATGATATATTAATGTGTAAGTTTGGTCGAGGTTTTTCCTGTTAAATAAATTAAAGTTAAGAATATAAATACAAGAAAAGGTTATTAAAGTTCTATATATCAGCTGCCAGGAAAATCCAATTCGGGACAATACATTGTCAGGAAGGTCTAAGGTCTAATTTAAATCTTTCAATAAAAACCCATTTTCAAGTTGTATAGGCATAATTTATTTGCCAATAAAGTCAAGGTCAAGATAGGAGAATATTGATGTATCGTCAATCAACTACCAACATGAGGTAAAGGATTGTGAATGCAATGTTTTCTTCCATTGCTAACAATAGTTTCTTCAACGAGAGAAATTTCTGTTCACATAGTATTATAATGGAACATCTTTAGACAGCTTTTATTAACTCATATGCCCTTATTCCAAGACGACACAAAAGAACAGTTGTATCTCTGTATATCATACATAGCCTTTATACTACTCGCAGTGAGTAATGTAGAGTACCGGTGTGAGACAAACCAGTAAACACATGGATAGGTGAACTGGTCGCCGTAATATGAATTATGAAAATGGCATTAAAACCCAATCAATCAATCAATCCATCGAAGTTTAAACTGTCAAGAAACTCTAAGGTCGAACTATTTGCTGTCGTGAACATATAAGTTCGAATTATATTACGTTATATTTGCCTGCACATCCATTTAATCACATCCTAATTATTAAACGCATAGAAAGTTTGCACGCATTAGAATAAGTGCGTATGTTGTCCGAGATACTGCTACGATGCCGATGCACAGATATTGGATAAACGCCATGTCAATTTAATTCGTTCGCTGAAATTGTCTGCGGACGTTGAAACACATTTCAGACTGATTGTCTTGAGTTTCAAAAGAGATCGCGTCTATGCAAAGGATATCGGGTTAATACCACCTACATGTACATGTTATCTTTTTTTACAGAGATCGAACGCAGAAACGGTATGCGGACATTTGAACGACGATGAATTTCTGAAAGGATGTCGAATGTTCCAGGTCATGGCTATGGGGAAACCGTTTGACAATTGCGTTCAGGATATGTGCAGGCATCCGAATGACCGGAAACCAGTCTGCACGTGGACCATGGACGTCGTAAGGACATGCAACGGATTCGGCATCATCATGGATCTCGATTTCAATGATTATACGAATGATTGTTGTAAGTATGAGTTATCCTATTGTATTGTACTTACAATGCAACCATTATCGATTTCTTTTCAAGAACATAATCTAGTGATAATATGCTCCATGAATAAAATAAAAGCGCTCAGAATTTGTTCTCAAGTCTCTGATTGGTGAGAAGCAAATCCAATATCCAGGTTGACCAATCAGAAATCTTATATCGAGCATGAAGTTCCTTGTTGATCAAAGCGAACGTGCTCTGAGATATTTTATAGTTTGGGACCTGACTGCAAAACTGTAAAAGTTTAATCTGTACTCTGAATTTGTTCTAAAGCATCTGTTTCATCAGAAGAAAATCGTTCTGCATCTTGACCAATCATAAGACTTATTTGGAGCATGAAGATTCTTTCTGGGCAAAGTGAACGTGTTCAGGGAGATCTTATAGTTTAGTCTGTGCTTTAAATTTGTGCTCAAGCATCTGTTTGCTCAGAACAAAATTTGTTTTTCAACTTGACCAATCAGAAGTCTTTATTGGACCATGGGCACGTTGACTTTGCCTTGAAATATTTTATAGTTAAATCTGTGTACTGATTTGTGCTCAAGCAAAATCGTTCTGCAACCAATCAGGAGTCTTATTTCTCATTCGTGAATACGTTCACTTTGCCCAGAAAGGTTTTATAGTTTAATCTGAAAATTCGTTCTGTAACTTGACCAATCAGGAGTTGAGAGTTGCATATAGTTTCTGGACCCGGTCAATTCCATTTCAGTGAACGACCAATGGTCCTGTGAGGATGAAAATAAAATGAACGGGGGTATGGAGTTTTCACAGTGCTCATCGTCATGTAGCGGACATTGTCGGGATTTTCAGGTACGAAATATGTTATATATTAACCCTTTACTAAAAACAACCCATATGCAACAGACGACTTTCGAAGAAATCTGGGTTAAAAGTGTCTGTATAATTATTGCAATGAGTTATTGGCAAACAGAGAAATTGCTCTTAATGTTTTTAAAACTTGTCTGTTGCAGATACCTCAACATACCATTAACTCTTTCTCCACCGCCTCCGTTGTTTAATGGTAGAGCGTTCGCATCGGGTGCAATATATGGCGGGGTTCGATCCCCAGCCGGGTCATGTCAAAGACTTTAAGATTTGTAGGAATAGATCAGTAGTTCTGGTAGCTTACCCTTGATATAACTAAACGTATTTTCGGAGCGGCATAAAACGCCACACAAACAGCACAAGTATAAGAGCCGTCCCGCGAAAAAAACCAACATTGTGGACTCTGTTTAAAGTATCGACCCGTATCAGCCTTAGCATGTCGCGCAGGCTTACCCGGACATATACTTTTCGCCTTCTGTGGCTTTTCTGTTTCATTAATCATTAATCTATACCTATATCCTCTGAGACGGAATGTCGGCCCAGATCAGTCTGCGCGAATTTCGCAGGCTGATCTGGGTCGATACACTACGCAGAGGCCATACTGATGGTTTCTTCGCGGGACGGGTCATATTCCATTTGCAGACGCCTCTAGACACACAATAAGCACACATATTTTGGAAATGTAGTGACAAAAGAAGAAATTGCCCATAAAGATCAGTTTCTCATTTTGACACATTTTCCACTTAATTCAATTATTGTTATTATTTGATTGATGTTTACTTACTCATTTGCTGCACATTTGTTGTTTGCAGTAATGGTTTAATCATACGCATTAATTGTGAAAAAATCATATGTAACATTTTAAACATCTTTACAACTATTTTCAATTCATTGAAATTTTTAATTGTTTACTAAAAATACTATCTGTTTATGAATGCGAAGAGTGTTTGCTTATATGGAATGCAATACTTTCTCATTGATTTAGGACTAAATCAATAAAAGTAATAATTTATATCAGTTGTCAACGTCAGTAGAAAGTTCCATATTCATTCTAGCCTACGTACACGTATACAACTTACGCTAATATTAGGTTACATGGACCACCGCTCAATTATACTTTTCAGATTGATACGTCAAATTGTGAGGAGACTTGTATGGAAGGCTGTAAGTGCCCTTATAACCAGTTTTTGGACGATACCGGGGTTTGTGTGAAGAAGGAACAGTGCACATGTTTCCACCATTCAGGGGATAAAATAACCATTCACATGCCAGGAGAAACAATAGTCAAAAACTGTCAAAACTGGTGAGTGTTCAGTGGTTTTTTATTTTGTTATATTTTCAACTTGTTTTTAGATATGTCGCCTCGACAATTCCATTTCTCTGGGGAACCGAACCAGTACTAGGCTAGGAAATGTGTCTTGCCCAAGGACACTTCATCATGAGCGCCCCGAGTTGGTATTGAGCCCTGGACTTCCAGTTCAAAGACCTCTACGCTAACCACTCAACCACGGCGGAATACCAAGTGTTCATTCGGAATAATTCTTTGAAATGTCTCGTAAATCCAATCTAGGCAAGTTTTTTCGTTTTTATAAACTAAATCATATGTTGCAAACATTCTCGGATTATTTTGGGCAAATTCTTCTTTTGCCATTATGTTTACAAAGTTGTCTACTGCAGATGCGTCAAAATGCGTTACTAAGTTTAAACGGCATTTGCCGTTAGCAGAGCCGTGATAATGCAGTGTTTATATGGTAACTTTTATCTTAACATGATCCATTATATGAGAAAACAAACATTGTGGACTCTGCGTAAAGGATCGACCCGGATCAGCCTAAGCATGACGGACAGAAACTTTTCGCCTCCTGTGGACTTTCTGTTTCAGGAATCATCAATCTATACCTCTATCGCCCTGAGACAGAATGTGCTGACCCGGATTAGCCTGCGCGGATTGGGTGATCTGGGTAGATACATTACGCAGTCCATAATGTGGATTCTTTCGTGGAACGGCTTATTTTAAGAACACATGGGTAGCTGAAATACTCGCCATCGTTTGGCTGATATACTTTTGACATTAAGCGGCATTAAACCCGATTTCCATGTATAATACTTTTTCCAATGATGTTCAAATTTCCGTTCGTTTCTTGAACGCCTGCGATATTATCCATGATGACGGTCACACGGGCGTTATTAACAAATAAATGACGTCCGAATGTCCAATCGTATGTCTGAAATTGGTTTTGACATCAGTGTTACATGTAATCCCAAAATCATATAATCATAATGTTTTCAGTTCGTGTAAAGATGGGGCGTGGAACTGTGCCGATATTGAAGACTGCGATTTGTCCCAAGGAGACTGCTCCACGGGCATGGTCAACAAACAAATGACGTTTGAATGTCCAACCACCTGCGAAACGTATGACCCATCGGAAACTGAATGCCACGTACACCTCCCGTTCTCTGGATGTGGGTGCATAGATGGAACAGTTGAGTACAACAAGGTATGTATTAGTGTCTATCTTATTTAAACCAGACTGAGGGCTTGGTGTGAAACCGTTGTAACTAAAATTTGTATTTTTTTACCAAGGTTAATCACCTCGCCATAAAGTCTTCATAAGCGTTAAATCGTTTTTCTTAGTAAACCATGGAAATGTAGGTGCTTATTGCTCGTTCTGAGCAATGGCACCTAAATTTGCATTGTTTAAAAATGGGTCAACATTGCCCCTAAACCAGGGTTTTAAAAATAGGTTTTTAATTACAACCGTTTCACGACAAGCCCTCGAAATAAATTTCGTAGTGAGTATAAATGGACCTGACAACACCACATAAAAGGTCGTCTCAAATTGACCCCAAATGTTTATATATTTATTGAATCGAATGTTCGACAATCGCCGCTTCTTTATCCCGTTCATTAATATATATATAGGGGTTATCTCCCCCGTTGATGCATAACGCTTTTGTAGGCGACAATTTGATTGACGAGGGCAATAGCCAATCTAAGACAACCTGTAATTGGCAGTCAAACGATCTTTACGAGCAATTGCCACTGCAGCAAAGTTTACGTCTGAATGAAATGAGATTATATTATGGTTACTCAATTTATTGAATTATTTTAGCTATATCGATAGTCAATAGCTGTGTGGACAAATATTAACAACGTCAGTTCAAACACCTTTATTGAGATTGCATTACCAACACACAACAAATCTGCTGGAGACACATAGAACAATTTATCAAAAATCTCTATGAATGAATGTTAATTCGCATAGTGGCGAGAGGAGATCAATGTCTTCTTTTTCGATATTTTTTTTCAAAAGTCGTCATAAAATACATTTCAATTTTGACTGTTTCTAAAATAGTGACGTTTTAAATCATTAAGATTCAAATGTACGAGGGAAAATGACGTTGATATAAACGCATACATATTTTTACCGTAGACTACCACATTACGCTACATATGAACTAAATACCGATTATTTATTCGACAGTTTGACCCTTTCGCTATAAAAGGCATTTATAGGATTTTGCAAACGATGCAGATTCAGGTGCGACGGCTCTTGAGAAGCTGTCCCTCCTAAAATCTGCAATGTCTGCCATTTAGACATAACATTTTACCAAATTTCCTGTTGGCTCGAAAATGAAGTGGTCCAATGTTCAATATGGAAGAGTCGACTTTGTGAAATCTGGCAGTAAAAGGGTTAACCTTGCATGACATTTACAACTATCGGATACAAAACAAGCTGATTAGCTAGCTGATCAATTCAAAATGGTAATCCTGCATAGTCCTATAATAAGCTACGCACTTTTCCAATTGTAAAGCTTGACAAGTCCATTGTGACAAATATAAACATTTTTAAGGGTTATCAGGACTTGTTATGTTTTTTAATTCAGACGTGTGTACTACCGAATGATTGCCCGTGTCTGTATGCAGGAAAGTACTACAAAGCTGGACATGAACTCAAACTTGGCTGTTTATCCAAGTAAGAACTGGGCCCGAACTTATCCAATCCTGAAAATCTCTTTACTTAATTTACACCTTATCTTCACAATATATGTACAGACTAACCTGTGTTTAAAGACCTCCCATGGGCTGAGAACAATCTGGTCTTTGTTGACAGGTGGTCTTCAACTACAGGATAATTTATGCAGAAAACGAGTAATAAGAAAATAAAAAGTGTGGTTTCTATAGACAGAGAATTGCTAAACGAATGTGTTCTTTAGCACAGGAACCAACGAAGATAGATCTATTTTCGCGACGGCGTGCAGTCCATTTAAAAATGCAATCCATAATGTAGGATGCCGCCTGCCTGTAACTCAAAATAATATGATATATAAGGCATCGTTTCTTGGCCATTGACAAGCGACCCGGTGTGTACCTTGAAGAACTATTGCCATTATTCCATTATCCAACATACATTCTGTATTTATTTATAAGTGTGGAATAACGCTAGTTAACATTTATATGAACCGTTCACCGAGAAAACCAACATTGTGGACTCTGCGTAAAATATCGACCCTAATCAGCAACCAGGGCAGACACTTTTCGCATCCTAGATATTCTGTGTCAGGAATCATTACTACATTTTGTATATACCGCTATCCCCCTGAGAAGGAATGTGTCGGCCTGAATTAGCCTGGTTAGCCTGGCTAATAGCGCAGGCTACTCTGGGTATATACATTACGCATAGTCCGCAATGCTGGTTGTCTCGTGGATCGGCTCATATGGTCCCGTTACGGGGAGGGAATCAATAAAAAACCAAATCACGATACGTGAATAATATATATATAAATAGACCCTTTTTTTCCAATCTAACTCTTTTATTCTTACCTTTAAGATACTTAATGTGTCGTTGTTGTCGCAGTTATTGCTTGTAACATATATTGCTATATCTGTGCTAACATCGAGTCATGGTGTCTTTCTTTCTGCAGACTTCGTCCTTCTGAACCATCTTTCATTAATGCTAGCGTTTATTTATTATTTCGCCGCCAATTATGACCTTGGTTACTGATCCCTTTTCTTCTACATTTGTTCGAGATTATTTCCTCTCTAATCCTTTGACATAGACAATACTTTTGCAGCTAGCGACTAAAAAAATCTGGTCAAAATTTGAAGAATTGGACATCTGTATAAATAAAAATTCAGTTACGGAAAGAAGTTAAAGACATTGTGACAAAAAGATAAATTACTCCTTGTCTAATCTTGGTGTACTTAGTTAAATTTCTGTTTTAGATAGAGAAGTAACCCTGCAGAGTAAATCAAGTCAACCATCGTTTCTGGTTGTTATATATAACTTATTACGTCCTTCTTTTATTGAAAATGGCTGCCCTCCATGGCGCTGATGGTTGTGGGGTTAGCTCAGGATCCCTGGATTAATGGACCAGTAGTCCTGGTAACTTTCCCAGAAAAAGGTCGTGATATAACTGAACAATTGTTGACAGCGGCGTAAAATACTTACACAATCAAACTGTTTTTATTTGGGGAAATGTTGTCATGTCATCTTTAAAAAGAGAGCGTATAATGCTCAGCTTTCCGGTCCCCTGTCATATAGTGCCACAAATTTGACATCGAGACTGGTCGTCACAATAATATTGATCGTGAACTAAGACTATGCATTTATTGTTTTCAAAAGTTAAACAGAAACATTGTTGAATGTGCATTTCATGTGTTATTTCATTTCCAAAAGTTTGATCAAGTAAGAACTGTCTTTGTATGTGTATGGTTAGACTGGCAACAGTCCTTATGGTTATTTTTCAATGTTACAATTGGGGAGAACTCTAATAGACAAAATATGCATGCCTCTGATTATCGTTCTTAGGGCTTGACCATAAGTCTATGTTTCGGACACCAGTTGAAATGCAGCCATATAATAATAAACATAGAGCCTTGTGCCAGGCTAGTGTATGGTATGCAAGCTACACCAACATTGATGACTTTTATACGTTGCTTCCAAACGACAATCCTGATGTAATATAAAAACTTTCATATCTCATCTATATGTTAGTGAAAAAATGATAAGGACATTAATATTTCTCAGCTCTTTAATATTTTTTGAATAGAGTGTTTTGTATTATGGCCCGTTGGCCTACTTACTTCCATTAACTAGTTGTCATTGTCATTGTCATTTGCATCGTCATTGTCATGGTCATTGTCATATTGAGATGTTGTTGTTGTTACAGTTATTGTGTTCTTTAACATCACTATATCTGTGGTAACAACGAGTTCTACATGACGCCGAAACACCAAACAGAACTAGAAAGACATATATCCTTCGCTGGAAATCATTGTTTGTTTCATTTCTTCTCTGACCGCTTGGTGGTGTTTTGTTCTCTTCGTATGACTAACCCTTCAAACGTTAGAGTGCACCTATTCCTAATTCATAAAAATCAACATTCGGCTGTTTGTGATTATTGGCATTCGCGCAGTCTGGTCTGGCCAACAATGTTAGTTGACAACGGGAAAAGATTGCTCATTATGACCATATTTGGTCTTTGTCACACTGTTTTCAAAAGTTTTTTGCTGCAAATACCCTAAAGGTATATGGGAGGGGTTAATCATATTTTCTTTCATTTTCAGACTATGCAAAAATAGAGAATGGGAATCAACGGGTGTTGACACGTGTCCAGGTAACGCCATATGTATAACTCATATATATATTATATTATAGAAGACATTGGTTGGTTTTCAGTGCGATATCGTATGTTTTCGTCACCGATAAAAGTAACAACTTACATGATGAAATATGTTAAAATCATGCAACACTTGATCCTATATCGAATAACTACTGGCCAAAGTATACTAAATACATCAACGGACATGCTGATCGAAAAAACTACTGGTCAAAGTATACTAAATACATACACGGACATACTGCATCCGTTAACATTCCATGAACATATGTATGCATAGGATGTACTCGAACTGTATGATTCTATCAATATTGGTATTCAAACCCTGTCTGAAACGGAAAATAGAGTATGCCAAACCATTTTTTTTACGCTAGCCCGAGTGTGTGAATACAGAATGGCGTGAAACATCTTCGAGGAGTAATTTCTTTCGTGTATAATACATGACCCCCATAGGTTTGGATATACAAGTACATGTAATGTGTAACTAAATGTGTATGAGCCGTCCTACGAGAAAACCAACAGGATGGCCTCTGAGTAACGTATCGACCCAAATCAGCCTGCTTTACGCAGAGTCCACAATGTTGGTTTTCTCGCGGGACGACTCATGTTTTATTGGCAGTCAAAAGCTATCAATAGCTATGTTTATGTAGAAATACACATATCAACAATTTAAAAGGAAATGAGCAAAGGTCCGCGAAAAATCGACCGTAACGTTTGTGTTATTACACAATGGAAAATGAACTGAGCCATCTCGCGAGAAAACAAAAACTGTGGACTGCGTAAAGTATCGACCCAGATCAGCCTAAGCATGCCGCGTAGGCTAACCCTGACAGATAATGTTTGCCTCCTTTGGATTTTCTGTTTCAGGAATCATTACTCTATACATCTATTCCCCTGAGACGAAATGTGTCGGCCCGGATTAGCCTGAGCGGACTGCGTAGGTTGATCCGGGCCGATACATAATACAGATGCCGTTATGTTGGTTTCCTCACGGAACGGCTCACTTGTCTTTGCTTCAGTGCTAAGGATGCGCGGTCTGATCTGGATCTACACTGATCGCAAATGTATAACGATGTGGTTTAGCAGAGCATTACTCGGATCGAAAATATGCGGCCGCCGTAAACCCTGTGTAAGCCCTTTGTGACCTCTGAATGACCCTTGATATTTCTATTACAGCCGTCTGTACGGCGTCGGGTGATCCTCACTATACGACGTTTGACGGTGCCTCGTACACCTTCCAGGGAAACTGCCGATACGTTCTTGTACGTTCTCATGATCGAGACCTTGAGATTATATGTAAGATAATTTTGTTGGTTTTTTTAGTGGTATTTTTAAACACCGTCTTCAACAGTATTCAGCTCCTTTTCCCACAATTTCTCGCTTAAAGCAAACCCGATGTTGTGAACACTCAAAACTATCGTCTCAGCAAGACGATTCTTTTGAGTACCCACAACATAGGGTTAGACTTTAAAATAAGGACTCTTACGAAAGGAATAACAAGTGTGTATTCGTATAATTATTTATAGACTGTAGTATTATTTTTCTATTGTTACAAATAAGGCCAGAACAATTGCTAAACTATGGGCAATCTGTATTGTAAACTGTTACAATAATTACCACTACTACTACTACTACTACTACTACTACTACTACTACTACTACTACTACTACTACTACTACTACTACTACTACTACTACTACTACTACTACTACTACTACTACTACTACTATTACTACTACTACTTCTACTACTTCTACTACTGCTACTACTACTACTTCTACTACTACTACTTTTACTACTATTAATACTACTTCTACTCCTACAACTACTACTACTACTACTATTACTACTTCTATTATTACTACTACTACTACTACTACTAAGGCTTCTTCTGTCACTTCTACGTTTATTATTATAATAAATAAATTCACAGCTTCAAATGTTCCATGTGGTTCAACCGGAGTGACATGCGCAAAGATGATTGAAATCAATATGTTTGGGAAGAAAATTCAGCTGGTCCGCGGGCAAGATGCAATGGTCGACTATAAATCTGTGTTTACAAACGCCTACTCGGACGTCGCCGGAGATATCTCCATAGATTACATTGGAGGGTATTTCATTACGGTATCGGCACCACACAGGGGAGTCATTGTATCATATAACATGGGTATACAATACATAATTATTATATTTTCGTATTAATATTTTGATGTTATATTCATAAGAGTATATATCGCTGTCTGTCACACATAAAAGAACTACTATTCCATATTACCTTGTTGTATTATTATTATAGTAATATTGATGATATCTGTTTTAGAGTATGTGACCTTGTTGGCACCATAAAAGGGAACTACTATACACCATCACCTTGGTCTGAAATACTTTATTATTATATTAATATCTATGGGTTTGTATAGGAATATAAGTGTCAGTCAAGCGAAATTGAACGTAACGGATATTAATGTCTTGATTCTCATGTCAATATCCCTCTGTCTATATTAATGTTTTGGTCCTCATGTCAATATCCTTCTGTTTACATTAATGTCTTGATCCTCATGTCAATATCCTTCTGTTTATATTAATGTCTTGGTCCTCATGTCAATATCCTTCTGTTTATAGTAATGTATTGGTCGTGATGAATTAATGTTCACATTGTTGAATCTTAAGTATACCCATATGTTCACAAAGGCCAACTTCCGGACAGTATTGGTGAATAAATACATCTATTAAATTTAAGGTGCTGAACCACAGATTAATACTAGTATAGTCAAAGTTATAAAACTGATCAAAAGTTGTCTTGGAATATAAGAATCATAATACTGGAATAATTTCACTCTCCAGTACTATACACACCTAAATAGTGATCGTTTATGTTTCGTTTTTTCTGGGAAGACATACCCAGTGTGTGTATACCACGTGACTTTTACGTCACGAATGCTACGGTCGACAGAAATATTTTACTTCGGTTTAGAAGTAAAAAGAATGGTAACTTTTTTATTTCTTCATCTTTTTTAATGAAACATGGCGCAGTCTACGCCGCTTACAGAGTCCTATCTTCGGCTTTTCAATGGAGTTTGCCGGAGATATGACATTGTAAGCGGCGTAGACTGCGCCATGTTTCATTAAAAAGGGTGAAGAAATAAAAAAGTTACCATTGTTTAAACATTCTTATCAAGAGCAATTATTGATGTCTCAATTATTGATGTCAAAAGTCACGTGGTATATACACACTGATACCCAGTCAGCCAAATATAGTACATTTTCTTAACTTTCAATTGACAGTTTTTCAAAGTTTACTGACGAAATTAGTTTATGGCTACTTATTACTGACTGTGTTGTCACTATAAGCAATATTTGCAGAATTTTCAAAATGTCTAATTGCTGATCTCCATCTGGAGTTAAGCGCCTTTAAATGTACATGTATCTCTTGTTCTGAAATAAATAGAGGATCTTACATGAGTGCTTATTTGATATTGTTTTTATGAAACAAGTCGACTGAACTAATATGACGCGAGGCTCTGCCGAGCGTCATATTCGTTTCAGTCGACGAGTTTCATAAAAACAATATCAAATAAGCACGAATGTAAGATTCTATTTATCACATAACACCATAAATAGATTGTTTTCAATCTTTAAATCGATCTGTCTTCGTCCTCATATAAACAGTGACCGAAGTTCACCCCGAAGTTCTAATGCATACGTCCACTGTAAAACGTAGTCCCTATCAATAACCTTTTGATTTTATACAAAATTAGCAAGAATGCTCTTATAACACTGGAGTGACGTCACATACGTGCTGTTAGTCGGCTATTTATGTAACTAGTTACATATGATATTTATGTCACTGCTTTATGTCACTCCTGGAGTGCAAGTTATGTGATAAAACCACATATATACCGCTACAGGTACCATGTTGATTGTCTCTATGACAAAGGAATGGAAAGGCAAGGTGGGAGGTCTCTGCGGCAATTATGACGATAATGTCAAGGACGAGTACATGTTGAGTTCCGGGGGAACCTCAACATTAACCGACTACGTCAACAGCTACAAAGTAAGCCCCACTTGCCCGGATGTGACACCGGAGGCCACCATATCAACGCCATGTCAGGTAAAGCTAGAGCTTGTTTTTCATTTATATTTACATATTTCTGGTGAGGTAGGTCGCAGATTCGATCCCCGGCCGAATACTTTAAAAGGGGAAGTAATGGCTGCTTTCCTTGGCGCTCGGGGTTGCGTCGTTAGCATTACGACTGACTGACTGGCTGGTGTCAGAATAAATGGTCCAGTAGAACTGGTGTTACCCAGGAAACGCCGCGATATAACTGAAATATTGTTGATGGCGACATTAAACACAAAAATGAATCAAACCGTTGCGTCGTGTAAGGACTAATAAAATTGACAAATCTCGTCTGACTAATATGAATCAAACCGTTGCGTCGTGTAAGGACTAATACAATTGACCAATCTCGTCTGACTAACACCTGGCATATTCATTATCATTTTTTTGTTTTTGTTTTAATCTTCATTTCCTCCGATTAAGACGATCACATTTATATAATACAACATTACAGAAAACACAGTATGCTACAATAACACGGTAAAAAAGAAGGACAAAAAAATAAAGAACAAGGAAAAAGATAGTTATATGTGTACATGTTAAGGCACGTA
This sequence comes from Serripes groenlandicus, assembly GCA_031761405.1. Taxonomy (NCBI): domain Eukaryota; kingdom Metazoa; phylum Mollusca; class Bivalvia; order Cardiida; family Cardiidae; genus Serripes; species Serripes groenlandicus. Next base: position 43,237,755 of record JASEVX010000002.1, on the reverse strand, counting down.
CCGCTAAATTGCAGAAAGCATTGAACCTTATAATTACTTGTCTTACTGCTCAGCAAGAATAATTCTAGAAGGATGCCACCGGCATGTCAGACATATGTCTGTGACAGCCTTATGTATAGGAGTTATATTGTACATGAAGTCCCCATAATAGAGCACTTAAACGAAACGAAATAAAAAGCGATAAATGAAGAAAAGGATGGATAATGCGCAATTGAGACATGCACTCATGCAATGATCTGAACATGTATATTATATAAGTGTTCATATATACAAACACAATGGTCTATGGTCATTTTAAAAGTGGAAGAATATGGCTTATACAAAAGTAAATAAATTTAATACTATACATTATGTCAGATAAAAAATATTTGGTATATTAAATGAAAAAGGTACACAGTAAGATTAGGTCAGGGAACAGCAACAAGCTTTATTACGTCGTCGCGAATATAATAACCTTCCGATATATATATCTACAAATATTTATTAATACTTTCTCTTTTGAACTTGACAGTAATTTGTTAAATTTATAAATATTGGGCCAATGCATATTACCAAGATGATGTTGTCTGATAACTGAATATTTTGGACAACATAACATAACATGATATTCATTTTCGATTAGGTTGGAAGATCAAACTTTGCAATGCCTCTTTTCTCTTGGAATACCATTAACACGACCAGATTCAATTTCTAACGTACGAGAATTTAATCTAAAACAAGCAAATAATTTACGCCATTTGTTATACGAAATAAAATCTTAATATTGTTCATGAGATAATTATTTTTTTAACTTGTAACAAAATAATAATTTATTAATTGCAGGGTTCACAGGGAATCAGGAAACAATGGTCAGAACACTCTTGCTCCGTTATAAAGGACGAAGAAGGGAAATTCTCGGAGTGCATAAAGATGTCGAGACCCGCAGATATAAAACGATTTCACCAAGAATGTGTATATGACTCCTGCGCGTTAGTATATTGTTAATCATTATAAGAAAACAGGCAGAGCGGATCGCATTTATTAGTTTTGGAATACGTTTAAACCTTTCCAACATACAACAAATCTGCGACATCGAAAACAGTTAGTGCAAGATATGGAAACTCTTAGTACATGAACACTTTTTTGGAATGTAGACGGCTTTTGAGGCCATATAAATTAGTACTTATGAGATTTATCTACTTCAATCTACCTCATTTCGGAGTTTTCTTGACAAATGGAATATCTCTTATTTTAAAACATATAGAGCCGAATTACGAGAACAAAAACATTATGGACTCTGCGTAATGTTTCGAACTAGATCAGCTTGCGCAGTCCGTGCAGGCTAATCCGGGCCGACACATTCCGCCTCTGTGGAATAGATGTATAAATTAATGATTGCTGAAACTGAAAATCCATAGGAGGCGAAAAGTGTCTGTCCGTATTAGCCTGCACGGCATGCTTAGGTTGATCCGGGTCGATACCTTTCGCAGAGTCCAAAATAGGTTTTCTCGCGGGACGCCTCATATTCGTAACACAAACGGTACGAGGTGGCTTTGCATCGACACAGTCTGATACAAATCTGTACTGTTCTTGTCACAAACAGGTCAAGTCTATTACTTGTACATTCCGTGATAGTTTTATGGTTAAAACCTGGTGTAGCAATGGCTATATTGACAGTGCAAATACATCCCCAGTAAAAAGCGTGAAACTGAAATATAGGTATTACTTACACCATTGTGTATAGAGATGCTGTCAACTTGGGTTGTATCCGATACGACTGGGCAAGATCTGCACTTGTGTAGACTCTGATACGACTGAGCAGGTGGACAAGTTGATCTGAACCTACACTGCTTAGAAATGCAAACTTGGACTTTTGTCTCATGCACTAGCTCAAATCCATCTAGGTCAAATTATGTTAAATGCATCCGCAGTCATGCTGATCTGCACCAAAATAGTCCCTAAAAAATTGTCTGCATCGAAATGAGTGTATATCATCACCAGAATGCATTGAATATATGACATTGAGTTTTAAATCATTGTAAATGTGTATAGGATGCACTGGAGATAATTGATTTGATCACGTTTAGTATTTTTGACCTTATTTGCAAGTGGAAGTAGAGATTGATGAACGTTTTGAGAAACGCCTAGAAAGTGTGACAATTGAGGACTGAAACTGGTTGATTACATGGAAACAAAGAAGGAATTGATTTGGTGTATTGTTACCTCTAGATGAGCCGCATATATCGATCTGAGGTCGAATGGACTCTCAAAATTGGCATCATTTAATCTTACAATAGTACATTTTAAGAGCATCTTAAGCCTTTTGTTATTGTTTTTATCTATTTTTTTTTTTTTTTAATTAATTATAAGTTAACCTACGTTGAAAGGCTCGCTGGAGACAGTGTTTTTCGCACGCTCGTCTGTGGCTTCACTGCACGAATATGAACTAACCCTTTCCCACATAGAGACGCCTTTCGATGCCTCTCAAGCACACGGCAGTTTTGCAGTAAATTAAGCTTCATTCATAGATTCCATGATTTGGCCGATATGTTTTCACTTTCGTCTGCTACATGTTGGGTGTATGTGGGAAAGGGTTTAGATGGATAAATGCTAGACATGGCTGGTATCGTATACGAGTAAAAAGTGAAACGGCTTACCATAGTTATACGATAGTGACCCATGCTGTGTCAATATAGAGGTTGTGGGTTCGAAACCCAGCTCGGCCAACGTTTTTTCCAACGTTTGACAAAAGTCAATGCAACATTTGTGTTTCACCAATGAGCTTAGAGTCTTTGTGGTAAAGCAACCAGTTGCTTGGAAAGACCAATGTGCTGAGTACTAGATCGGTCAAACCAGGAAACACACGGGTTGGGGGTGAAATGGCCGCAATGATATGATTGAACATTTGTTGAAGTTGCTTATAACACCAAATAATCCATTTTTAAAAAATCAAGAAGTCGCCATGGGATTAATGGATATTTGTTCAACCTCCCGCTTAGAAATCAAACAAAGCGGTATGTAGGACTACCAGCTAGGTTACACTTCCAGCTTTACGCGAGGAGCTACGTCTATGGTACCCCTCCCCCTATTGGAGCTACGTCTATGTTACCCCTCCCGTATTGGAGCTACGAATATGGTACCCCTCCCCTATTGCAGAACACATTTTGACGCATTGGAAACAGTAGATTATGGACAAATAAAACATGTCAAAAGGAACACAAGCAATAACTTCGGATACAATTTTTAAAAAATAACTAAATGTTTTATTTTATATTATTTAATTACAGTTGCGATTTAGGTGGCGATTGCGAATGTCTGTGTACAGCACTGAGTAATTTCGTTACTTTTTGTAACAGAAAGGGTATCCACGTACATTGGAGGTCAAATCTTCTCTGTCGTATGTATTTTATATAAACCATTATTTCAGCGGTTCTCTGGTAATAAACCTTTTTAAAAAAAACTGAACGACAAGTGTAGATCAAGATCAAACTGCCAATTCACCTAGTCTTATCGGGATCTGCATTGTTCGTCAAATAGTCACTTACGGTTTCAAGAAGCGGCTTCAGACAGAGAGATATTTATATAAGCTTGTTGTAATTATTCATAGATCGGATATGCAAATGAGATAGGCGAGGCTAACAATATGATCTCGTATATATGCATTGCGCTTTTGATGGTAAGCCTGTAGCCCCGCTCATGTTCATCTGCGTGGCCTATATCAGAGACATATAAACACATGTATATATATGTCTCTGCCTATATGGATCAAATTCCACCGACCTTATTAGCGATTAATAATACTTAAACACTTAGAAGCATGTTGTTTCATTATTTTTGTTTCCCTAATATTTAAATAAACGATTGAATAGATTTATGTATAGTTGACATAAATAGTTACCCTGCTGACTTACAATTCGTGTTAAGAAATTAAGATATATTAGCATTTTTATTAGAGAAACAAAAATGAGGATATAAGCGTTTAAGTCTTTAAGTAAGGTCGGTGGAATTGGACCCCGTATGCACTATTTTTGAGTTCATCTGAACGAATTGTTAGCCTTATAAATCGTTCGTATTTAATACTCGGATCCAACAATTGTTATGGCGACACCTAACGCTTACCATCGTGTTTGGTAACTCTGTATACATACATCCTTTGAATACTGTTACTAATATTATTCTAGTATTACTAATATTATACTAGTTTTACTAATATTATACTAGTATTACTAATATTATACTAGTATTACTAATATTATACTAGTATTACTAATATTATACTAATATTATACTAGTATTACTAATATTATACTAGTATTACTAATATTATACTAGTATTACTAATATTATACTAGTATTACTAATATTATACTAGTATTTCTCCTTTGCCACCTTTTGTTCAACTTAAGTCAATAAATATACATGCTTTTTCGTTTATAGAGATTTTCAATATGTTAGCCTACTTATATTCAAATTCAGAGAAGTATCAGAAAATGTTCTAACTAAAGATAATTTCTCTTTTTCCTAAAATTAGATCTTTTCAAACGCCGTCTGTTGCATACCTTCTGCGTGACGACTGTTTTTGAAAACCGCAAGTCATACAGCATAAACGTGTGTCGTAATACACAACTTTATACAACATTTACGTATGTCGACGTACACGAAATCAAACGCGTGTCGGATGACAAGAATGTATGCAGTATAAACGAATTTCGTAATGCAAGGATTTATACAGCATAAACACGTGTCGTAATACACATTCTTATACAGCATAAACACGTGTCGTAATACACATTATTATACAGCATAAACACATGTCGTAATACACATTCTTATACAGCGAACAAGTATGTAGTAATACATTTTCTTAAACAGCGCAAACGTATGTCGTAATATACAGTCTTATACAGCGTGACGTATGTCGTAATACACATTATTATACAGCATAAACGTATAACTTAATACACATTCTTATACAGCGTGACGTATGTCGTAATACACATTTTTATACAGCATAAACGTATGACGTAATACACATTACATGGGCAACAAATGCAATGTTTTGTTTCTTTTTTATTTCAGCTATAATGTGTGAGAACGGCACGGAATACAACCCGTGCGGGGATCCATGCAAACATACGTGTCAGCACATATCGAGCGCCAGCTCAGCCGACTGCGATAGACAATGCATGGAGGGTTGTTATTGCCGCGATGGACAAGTTATGGACGGTAAATCCACAGATTGATTGATTTATTGAATTTTAACCCCGTTTTCAACAATTGTTCATTTACATCACGGTGACCCATCAGGAGATAAATACCAGATGGTTACGACGAGAGGCAATGCGTATCAGGCGTTATTAGTCCATGATGGAGTGACGTATAGTGATTTGCGCCGTTTTCATCAGCATTTCAGCTTCATCAGTGACCCCCCTTGGGTGTAAATTACAATTATTACCGGTATGAAAAATTATAGCATTGGTGAATCAGTCCTTATGCTATTCCGGCAACCCTTAGGGCATAGGGAGTAATTCATAACGACCAGGGGTCCATATAAGGAGAGGTATTCAGCTCTTTTTCCCACAATTTCTCTCTTGTTATAAAATCAAATGCTATGTTGTGGGTACTCAAAAGAATCGTCTTAGTGAGATGATTCTTTTGAGAACCCACAACATAGGGTTAGAGGGTCAAATGAGGATTTTAGACAATACGAAACGCCCCCTTATCTAGAGCTCTGATTACGACCAATTATGTAGATCAGGGATCGAACTATGATCTCCCGAAATCGAGGCGGTAGTTCTAATCACTGCACGCTGACAGTGACTCCGAAGGGTTGTAGCCAATTAACTGGACAAAAATGATGCATTGAATACTAGTGGAATTAACATTTAATAAGTGAAATAACATTTACATTGGTTTTTGGATATTTCATTTGTAAATTATTATTTGTTTCTTTTTAATGTTATGTGCTTACAGGCAGTGTGCTTATTTGTATTTGTACCTGTTACTCCCTTTTATATGTGGTATCGAATACAAGTTGAATTCAAGATAATTTAAACTTTAATAATTTCAAATTAAGAGTAGATGTACCTTATAATTACGTGTAATTCTTCTTTATTTCTCCTGTCTGTTTGAAGGGGGTAAATGTGTCGACATAGAAGATTGCCCATGTCTCGTTGATGGTGTAGAACGATCCCCGGGCTGGACAATACAGGAGGGTTGTAAAACATGGTAAGTGTAGTTCACTCCAATAGTTGCCGAGCCCCGGTAGCTCAGTCGGTAGCGACGCGGGCTGTCAATCCAGGTGTTGTGAGTTCGAATCCCGGCTCGATCTTTTCGACGATTGACAAAAGTCAATGCGACATGCGTTATTTGTCTTCCACCAATGGGCTAAGTCTATGTGGAAAAGCAGTCAGTTGCTTGGGAAGATTGTTGTGTGGAGTACTGGTGTGAGAAAACCAGGAAATACATGAGTAGGTGAAGTGGCCGCCGTGATATAACTGAGAAATTTGTTAAAAACGGCGTTAAACCCCAATCAATCAATCAATCAATCAATCAATCACTCCAATAGTTCACCTGCCCTGCGCTTGAAGACATAACGTTTGTCATATGGTATTGAACACAATTATAAGGATTAAACCCTTTCCCACATACATCAATTATGCAGCAGATGACTTGATAAACATATAGACAGAATCATTGCAATTCTCTATAATCGAAGGTTTAATTAGTGAAAAAGGTGGAAAACATTGTGGCAAAAGGAGAAGTTGCTCGTGTTTTAGCAATTTCTCCTTTGGCCACATATGCTTTCAAAAGTCTTTTGCTGCAGATGCGTCAAAAAGCGCCTATATGTTGGAAAAGGTTAACACTCTTTACATTTTGGTGTCTGTTTTAATTGAAGCAAACCCTAAGGTGTCTTTAGATTTCATTGCCCTGTTTCATTTCGCTGTAACGAAACTCAGTTTTCGCGTATACGGGTACAGGATTCGTGACTGTTGTAGCAAACCCTAAGGTTTATTCTGGTTTAGTATTCTGGTTAAGTATTGCCGTCTAGTGGTTTTGTGGTTGGTCTGATCTTATTGTTATCTATACGATATGGTAACGGAATATCTAGTTCAAACGATTCGGGTATACGACCCTTTCATAGTTCTTAAAGATAGTACGCAGTAAAATACAATGTTAAATCGGTATTGTTTTGCTTTGACTGTTTCTATTTTTAATTGTCAGTTGAAACAGATTTAATTGTTTTATAAATAATGTTTAGAACCTCCCACCCAGCACAATTAATCACACCCTTGATACGTTCAGCTATATGATCATCTACACTGAAACCCCCTGTCGAAATTAAATAAACCGTTCACACAACAAATCTGCAGCGGTCATTGTCAAACAATTCTAAAAAAAGGGAAACCTCTTTAAATACTATTAATTGAGCCGTCCCACGTACTATGCCTAATTTATCGACCCGGATCAGCATAAGCTTGCCGCGCAGTATTTTCTATTTCAGGAATCAATACTCTATAATCTATCCCCCTGCGACGGAATGTGTCGGCCCGAATTATCATGCGTGGAATGCGAAGTCTGATATGGGTCGATACATTACGAAGATATCACAATGTTGGTTTCCTCGTGGAAGGGCTCATATTATAATGAGTTAAAACAATTGAAATCTTTTTATTTTTGTAAACAGGTATATCTATGACAACATTCCATTTAAAAAGAATCTGATATTCGTTGTCATTTCATATAAAGTTTTATTAAACGAGTTCAAGAAATGTGTTATTAAGCGAGCCTTTGGCCAGCTTAATAACACATTTTGTGGACGAGTATAATAACACTTTATGAAATGACAACGAATGTCAGATTCTTTTTATCACATGACGAAACACATAAAGATCATCGGTTTATCGCTGTCATAAAAAGTCCCAACATGTAATACTTAATAAACTGTTAACTTATAATACAAAAAAATATTTTTATGACCGATAATGGTCCCTTTACCTCGTCCATCTATCTTGACGTTTGTTTTTACCGGATACACGTTCTCAGCCATTTTGTAAACATGCGCGGATGGATACAAAAATAGTGATTCGGTCATGTTATATTACACATGTGACATATAAAGAAATACGTAATGGGTATATTAGATAGGATACAAGCATTACCGGATACACGTTCTCAGCCATTTTGTAAACATGCGCGGACAAAGCCGGACAGAGATGACCCTGGTGAGACTGTGTGGATGCACAGGCTCGCCCGAGTCTTCACTATACGCAGATGCATGAAAGCCTCGAATCGCTAGAAGCGGCTTATAGTATATAGTGCGACTATTTTCACAGTTATGTAAACACTCCAGATGGAGGTGTGAATAATTAATGGCTGGTCAGTTACGTGTGACAAATTGAAAAGAACATAAGGTGAAACACAACTGTGAATTATATTTGATCTATTTTTCCAAGTACTCGGTTTCTGGAATTACTAACCGATTAATCGAATAGCATACGGTTACTCGATTAACCGGTTAACCGTTGGCATCCCTAGTATAACTCGTTCTATTTGACAGTGAATGTGAAGCAGGCCAACTGCGGTGTACGACAAACGGGGAGTACAACTGTGATGATATGAATGGCTGTTATAACAGAACGGAATTATGTGATGGGAACTATAATTGTACCGACTTGTCTGACGAGAAATACTGCAGTAAGTATTTAAATTCACCCGTTGTATCTAGGCCTAGAGTAACACATCTGACTTATACATCTGAGTATTACTTATATACTACAAGACGAATGTTTGACACAAAGCATAAAAGAAGCCGCAGTGTTTCGTTGCACATGAAGAAAGAATGAAAAAAAGTACATTTAAATACAGAAACATTAGATAAATTACATGATACACACCAGTACAGCATGGTGAATATCTTTCTGACGAGAAAAACTGCAGTACGTATTTAAATTCACCCGTTGTACCTAGGACTAGAGTAACACATCTGACGGGAGAGTATTACTTATATACTACAAGACGAATGTTTAACACAAAGCATAAAAGAAGCCGCAATGTTTCGTTGCACATGAAGAAATAATGAAAAACAGTACATTTAAATACAGAAACATTAGATAAATTACATGATACACACCAGTACAGCATGGTGAATATCATTCTGTCGAGAACAACTGCAGTACGTATTTAAATTCACCCGTTGTACCTAGGACTAGAGTAACACATCTGGCGGGAGAGTATTACTTATATACTACAAGACGAATGTTTGACACAAAGCATAAAAGAAGCCGCAATGTTTCGTTGCACATGAAGAAATAATGAAAAACAGTACATTTAAATACAGAAACATTAGATAAATTACATGATACACACCATTACAGCAGCATGGTGAATATCTTTCTGACGAGAAAAACTGCAGTACGTATTTAAAGGTGCTGAACTCAAGAAAATATATATTATAGTCAAAGATTTAAAACTGTTCAAAAGTTGTCATGAAATATTATAATCATAATTTTGGGATACAATTAGAGTAATAATTTAACTTTGCAGTACCATAAACATCTAACTATTGATAGTTTATGCTTCATTTGTACTGGGTAGACATACATGTACCCAGTAAGCCAGATTTTGAACTATTTTCATGATTTTTAATTGACTGTTTTTCAACATTTACTGCCAAAATAGTTTTGAACTATTAAGTGCATACTTTGTTGTTGCACTTTTGGCAATATGTGCAGAAGTTTCAACATTTCAAAAGTTTGATCTCCATCTGGAGATCAGCACCTTTAAACCATAAACAGATTTTAATTTAATCATATAATTATGTCATATTACACCAGATACCTGTTCCCCGGATGAGTTCAGATGTAATGATGGTGTTTGTTTACCTCAATCATTTGAGTGTGATAACTTCACGGATTGTAATAACGGCGAGGATGAAGAAGATTGTGGTAAGATATTATTATTGGATACTTTGATATTGTTCCTTCTGTGTTCCATATGATACCAACTATTACGAGTATCCGTTATTATGACACGAAGTGACATTTTACGCATTGATAGTGCTTGGTTGATTGGGGTTTAACGCCATTTTCAACAATTTATAAGTCATATTATGGCGGCCAGTTCACTTACTCACGTGTTTCCTGGCTTTCTCGAACCAATACTCCACAAACAGTCTTTTCAAGCAATTAGCTGCTATTCCACATTGACTTTTAGCCCATTGGTGGAAGACGGGTCACAGTGACGCTTGTCAAACGTCGGAAAGAATATTGACCGAGCATGGGATCGAACTCATAACTCAACCCCTGGATTGCAAGCCATTGTCACTACCGGTTGACCTACCGCAGCTTATTGATTGTGCACGCATTGACATTGTACGCATTGGTATCGCAATAAGATACTTTTTTCACATGTGTGATTTACTTTGCAGAGGCACTTGTCCAATTTATAATTCAATATAGCTGCAATAACCTATTTACCTGATTTAGTGATAGAAACACCTACACTTGACTCGCAATAACCTATTTTACCTGATTTAGTGATAGAAACACCTACACTTGACTCGCGATAACTCGAATGTATCGTTTAACTCGAACCATTTTCTGGAATGAATCTGTCTTTAGAAAACAAAAGTACATTCATTCGGGTTGATCGAAGCGATCACTCAGAACTGCTCCTGAACTGCCTTCATGATAAGATATTATCACTGGATTTTCAATTATATTTAGAATAAATTCATTAGGAAGCCGACAATACACAATAAAGTAAGTGTAACAGTTCTAAAAGTCCAACCTAACCAGGGTTGGGACCTTGGACCTTTTAATAATCTGAAGGCGAACGCTCTACTACATTGCTATCAAAGCTAGCCCCAAAGCAAGGCAGTATAAGAGTCCCCTCATACATGAACCTTGGCCACATAAGCATTAAACGAACGATCATTCGAATACGTCGAGTTATCCACTGTATTTTAGTATTAATTTTACTGTCTTTTAGTATTAACTTTACTATCTTTTAGTATAGACTTTACTGTCTTTTAGCATAGACTTTACTGTATTTTAGTATTAACTTTACTATCTTTTAGTATAGACTTTACTGTCTTTTAGTATTAATTTTACTATCTTTTAGTATTAACTTTACTGTATTTTAGTATTAACTTTACTATCTTTTAGTATTAACTTTACTGTATTTTAGTATTACATCTACTATATTTTAGTATTAAATTTACTGTATTTTAGTATTAAATCTACTGTATTTTAGTATTAAATCTACTGTATTTTAATATTAAATCTACTGTATTTTAGTATTAACTTTACTGTATTTTAGTATTTACTTGTGAAATATAGGAGTCGTGCTCAACTGAAAATTTCAACCTTAGACAATATCCAACCAATGTAGTTCTAGGTCAACACTCCAAGCTTGATCTGCTTCACATCATGCTCGTATTTATGTACGAGGTCGGTTCTGCTTACCTTCTACACTGTTGGCAAATTAGTCACAGAAACGTGTTGGCAAAGTGTTGGCAAATTCAGAAACGTGTGATCATTATTAACTATTCGGATCAAATCGCTTTGATCAGCTGACATATGGTTTACGTAGATCAATAATAACACGTTAAGTTTGAATTTCCCCGCAGGTAAGCTCATGTATAGTTATTTTACCAATGATCATTTTTAAAAAGAAATTATAAACGCGTTTATGCCAATCGAGTGCGTCGGCACGTGTTAGATATTGGATATTGACGCGGCTTAGAATTGTCCGTGACACAATGTCAATGGCGGATAAAGTATATATTCGTTCTAGATTAACGACCAATGCTGCAATTCAACGTCATTTTAAATAAAACTAAACGTGTATACCGTGCTATCATTTAATATGATTCCATGCAGTTAACCCTTTCCCACATACGACAATTTTGCAACAGACGACTTTAAACATACTTTGTCAAAAAATAGAAAATATTTATAATTGAATGGATAACCGTATGAACGGTCATTATTGCATAAAATCTATGTTTAACGCCCGCTTAAGGGATACAGAAACATTGTAAAAACCGGGCGTAAACGGCGAGAAAACGTGTATAAACAAAGCGATTCTCGCGCGTACGTGCCGTTTCAGACCGGTTAGATGTTTTACATATGCATTACCCGGGCACCGTTAGTAAACAAAACATGGACGCTGCATCTCCCCTAGAATAGGAGCAATTTGTTGGGTTAACAATAACATCAGCTTCTTTAACTCGATAATCGGTAACATGCACTAGATTCACGGTTAAAGAGCATAAAATAATCCAAAACCATTTATTTAATTCGTTCCGTGTCGAGTCAGCGATAGCAACCTTGGTGTAGGCCCGGTTCGTGGATATGTAAAACATTACTTGTTTACTTTATGACGTCACATGTGTTTATTACGTCACATGCGTTATCGGATCATGTTCATCGGCGGTTATCGTACATCTGAACGTTACAGCGGACTGTATGTTGGATGTTTGCTCTTATTTTATGCAATAATAGCGAAAATACACATTTTCTCGGGCGTGAACATCTGCGGACGCCCTTAAAATGTGTTTATGCCCTCGTGCTTCGCACTCGGGCATAAACACATTTTGCGGGCGTCCGCAGATGTTCACGCCCTCGAAAATGTGTATTATCCCTATAATATATGTTCAGAATATGAGCCGTCCCCGTTCTTAGCATGCCGCGCAGGCTAACCCGGACAGACACTTTTCGCCTCCTGTGGATTTTCTGTTTCAGGAATCATTTATTAATAACTCTTTCCCCCTGAGACGGATATCGGCTGATCTGGATCGAAACATTAATGTTGGTTTTCTCGTGGAACGGCTACTAGAACGATTTCAATTTTAAATTTCAGAACAATGTGATTATACACTAGTCCTGGACGAAGACGATATAACCACGAACACTATCGACAACGGCAGTATCTTCAGTTTAAAAGGCGGGAAAGTGAGTCAAGATGAGTTAGTTTTGAGCTTCGACTCCGAAGACGTCGCCTCACTCACCTTCGTCGTTCATACTGCGATGACCAGCGTAGATGTCGAGTATTTCTTCGGTACAACCCAGGTATTTAACCATTTCACACGTACAATAAATCTGCACCAGACGACTTTGAAAACACCTAAGCAGAAATAGAAAGAAAAAAAAACACTCTATAAATGGCAAAAAGGAAAATTGCTCCTTTTGAGCAATTTCTCCTTTTGTCAAATGTTTTCAAAAGTCGCTTGTTGCGATGGCGCCAGAAAACGTCTGTATTGGGGAATGGTGATAATTAACCCTCTCTGCTCGATGTATTCGCAGACTCATTGTGATGTGTCTGAAGTAGGCGGTAAATTGATATGCACTGTATGGTTGTAAATATCTATGTCCGGGCTCCCTCCCGCATGCTTGTATATGTCTATACTCAGACAGTATGTCAATGACTATATCATTAAGACTTGTAAATACCTATGCACTGTATGGTGGGAAATGTCTATACACTGTATGGTTGTAAATGTCTATACCTCGCAGGCTGGTAAATGTCTATACACTGTATGGTTGTAAATGTCTATACCCTGCAGGCTGGTAAATGTCTATACACTGTATGGTTGTAAATGTCTATATCCCGCAGGCTGGTAAATGTCTATACACTGTATGGTTGTAAATGTCTATACCCTGCAGGCTTGTAAATGTCTATACACTGTATGGATGTAAATGTCTATAACCCGCAAGTATGTCAATTACTATACACTGTATGGTTGTAAATGTCTATAAACCGCAGGCTGGTAAATGTATATACACTGTATGGTTGTAAATGTCTATACCCGCAAGTATGTTAATGACTAAGCTCTTAAGACTTGTAAATACCTATGCACTGTATGGTTGTTAATGTCTATACCCCGCAGGCTGGTAAATGTCTATACACCGTATGGTTGTAAATGTCTATACACTGTATGGTTGTAAATGTCTATACACTGTATGGTTGTAAATGTATATACACTGTATGGTTGTTAATGTCTATACCCCGCAGGCTGGTAAATGTCTATACACTGTATGGTTGTAAATGTCTATACACTGTATGGTTGTAAATGTCTATACACTATGGTTGTAGATGTCTATACACTGTATGGTTGTAGATGTCTATACCTCGCAGGCTGGTAAATGTATATACACTGTATGGTTGTAGATGTCTATACCTCGCAGGCTGGTAAATGTCTATACACTGTATGGTTGTAGATGTCTATACCTCGCAGGCTGGTAAATGTATATACACTGTATGGTTGTAAATGTCTATATCCCGCAGGCTGGTATATGTCTTCACACCGCAAGTATGTCAATGATTATACCATTATTACTGGTAAATATATATACCCGCTTGTATGCAAATGTATATCCCGCAGGCTGTTAAATTGTACACCGCGAGAAAACCAACATAATGGCCCCTGCGTAATTTATCGACCCAGTTCAACCTGCGCAGTCCGCGCAGACTGATCCGGGCCGAAACATTCCGTCTCAGGGGGGATACTGGTATAGAGTAATGATTCCTGAAACAGAAAATCCACAGGAGGCGAAAACTGTCTATCCGGGTAAGACCGCGCGGCATGCTTAGGCTGATCCGGGCCTTTACGCAGAGTCCACAATTTTGGTTTTCTCGAGTGATGATGGCTCATTCCGTCTTTTTCCGTGGGCTTCTGGCATGCATGTTTATCCTATATTGCGGTATGAGAAGACCTTGATCAGACACGTAGGCTAATCATGATATTCACCGGATGTGAAGCAGAAGTATGAGCCGTTCCACGAGAAAACCAACATTGTAGACTCTGCGTAAAGTATCGACCCGGATCAGCTTAAGCATGCCACACGGGCCTACCTGGACCGACACTGTACGTATCCTGTGGATTTTCTGTTTCAGGAATAACTACTGTATACATCTATCCCCCTAAGACGGAATGTGTCGGCCGGATCAGTCTGCGCGGACAGCGCAGGCTGATCTGGTCGATACATTACGCAGATATATCGATATGAGCCGTCCCGCGAGAAAACCAACATTGTGGACTCTGCGTAAAGTATCGACCCGTATCAGGCTACGCATGCCGAGCATGCTAACCCAGATTGACATGTTTCGCCTCCCGTGGATTGTCTATTTCAGAAATCATTACTCTAAACCTCTTCCCCCCTGAGACGGAATATGTCGGCCCGGATTAGCATGCGTGGAATGCACAGGCTGATCTGGGTAGATACAATACGCAGAGTCCATCATGTTGGTTTTTCTCGTGGTACGGCTTGTATGTTTTCGTGTGACCTGACATCTTCTGAAAAAGAGACATAACAAAGGAGTCCTTCAAACTTTACTTCAGGTACATAACAAAACGTTAACATTCCCGACAGCAATCAGAAATACGATACATGTACACACATTGAAGGGTATATCAACTGACAGAATAGTCGTAAAGTTTGAACCAACACCACAGGGGAGCCCATACAATGTATACGAGCTTGTGATTCGAATTTGCGCTGAAATGACTACCACATCGCCGGTCACTACATCTATAACGACAACTGAAACATCCACTACTACTACTAACCCAACTACGTCAACTTTGACAACCATCCCAACTACGACCACAACACCAACAATATCAACTACGACCACAACACCAACAACATCAACTACTACCATCACTCCAACTACGTCAAGTACAACCACCACTTCAACAACATCAACTGCGACCACAACTCCAACAACATCCTCTACGACTTCAACTCCAACTACATCCTCTACGACTTCAACTCCAACTACATATTCTACCACTACAACTCCAACTACATATTCTACCACTACAACTCCAACTACATTAACTACAACCATCACTCCTACATCATTTACGACCACAACATCAACTACAACTACACCATATACTAAGACAACTCCAACTTCTTCAACAACGACCACAACTTCAACAACGCCATCTACAATCACCACTCCGACATCATCTACGACCACTACATCAACTACAACTACACCATATACGACCACAACTCCAACGTCTTCAACTACGACCACAACTTCAACTACGCCATCTACAATCACCACTCAGACATCATCTACGACCACCACATCAACTACAACTACACCATATACGAAGACAACTCCAACCTCTTCAACTACAACCTCCACTCCAACTTCATCAACTACAACCCAATCTTCAACTACGCCAACTACGACCACCACTCCGACTTCATCAACTTCGACCACAACTCCGACTACATCAACAACGACCACCACTCCGACTACATCAACAACGACCACAACTCCGACGTCATCATCGTCGACCGCGACTCAAACTTCATCAACTTCAACGACCACTCAAACTACTCCTGTAACGACAAGTACACCAACGATGACTACCACTCCAACAGTTACAAGTACTGGTACTACTACTGGTAAGTTATCAGTTAGCTTTATAGTTACCACTTTTCCAAAATACGGGTGCACATACAGGTATTTTTTCCCACACGTGTCGTGATAACGCGAAATTTGTTTTTTTCTTTTGCACACAACAAATGATGGCTGGCTGATCTTAAAAGTTTCTCACTTGCAGACGCACATTGACGTCTCTGCAGCAGACGATGTTTTAAATCAATGTTGCAAAAGGAGAAATTGCTCGTATTTTTCTTTCAGTAATTACAGATGTGTTGTACGTGAGAAAGGGTTAACTAAGCTGTTATCAAATCTGACGCGCCCGTGGATAAATGGCCTTAACGCAGTCATGTGCCTTTTAATATGTATTAGCCGCGTAAAGCTATTTTGGGTCTTATTACACCTGCCTAGAGTGAAGTCTCAGATTATCATGCGCATATGCACTCAGTCTCACCAGTCTACAATGTTCGCTCATATGTTATAATAAACGTAATCCCACCAGTTATTACGCCATTGCAGCCTCTAATAATTCATAACCAGAGAGAAAGAACGTTAAACCCTTAATCACTAAAGGCTGCTCATATAAATGCGCTAATACATGAAGCTTGGATATTTGATCCTGAAGTCACGTCCATGCACCTCTCACTGTGGTCATGCTGTAGTGTCCTTCGGCAAGGCACATTTACCAGCCTAGTCTTTTATTCCGCCTACAGTTTTAAGCTCTTTCATTTATCCCGTCAAAGGTGTGAGGGATCGGGGAGCCATCCTATATTACACATTACAAGACATTAAGTAGATATTCAAAATTCAAAGTGAAAATGAAAAATAAATATAAATAACAAATTCAGTAAACATAATATTATAAGGGTGTACTATCTATTTACTTAGAGACGTACATGGTGTGGTAACAGAACGGGTCTTTTGTGGTTTTTGGCCTGGGGCTTTAGCCCCTGGTCATAGTAGTAATACCATTTTTTCGGAGATGGCAGCATGCCAATTGCTGTTAGCACCAAACAACGCATGAGAAACTGCGCGAGAAAAATAGTTCATCATGGATTCAACAAAACTGCATTTAAAATGTTAGGATCTCCCCCATAGATATCATTTTAATGTCGTTGTAACATCAGTGAAAAACTTAAGTCGTGAGTACTCCAATATAAGTTTAAGAAATGCTTTAGAAACTAATGCGCCGAGAGGTCAAATACGGACGCTTGTTAACATTATTAACATTCGCGAAGAGGAACGGGAAAAATAAAAGGAGTCACGTGAAAAATACAGTGGCGGATTAACTGGGGTCCGTAGGGCCCGTGCGTCGAAAAATAAATGGTAAACAAAGAAAAAGCGTGGCAAATGTAGTGGCGGATTAAGCGGGGCCCCGTGCACGACTCCCCCACCCCACCCCACAAAAGAAAACACGTGAAATATGCAGTGGCGGATTAACTGGGGGGGGCGTATCCGTGCGTCGAAATACCCAACCTTCCAGCAGCCCCCAGGCCGTCAGCACTGCAGTGCTTTTATTTAGCCTAGTAATTGTTTGTTACCCAGGCATCTTGATAACTCGATTATTGTTCACACGTGCAACACATCTGCATCAGAACATTTTGAAATGACCTAGGGTCAAATATGGTAAATATTTAGTTTACGAACACACTTGATAACAGTTTGATAACAGCAAAAAAAGACATTGCTCATATACAGAGGTCCAGATATAGAGGGATACTCAGCTATATTCCCAACAATATCTCTCTCATTATTCATCGTATCCCTATGATGGGGGTACACAATAATCGTCTCACTGTGATGATCCTTTCGCGTACCCATAACATAGGGTTTAAGAGTCAAATATCGATTATAGGGACACGCAAAACGCCGCTTATCTAGAGCTCTGAATCACTACGTTTTCCATAGTCGTCTGATACAGAAGCGTCAGAAAGCGTCCGTCTGAGATAAAGGGTTAAGGATACTAACTCCGAGTCACGAGTTCAAGCTCAGTTACATCTTGCAAAACCCATTAAGCGCTTGAACTGGTTGTATGGCCAGCAAGTAGCCATTTACAATCGATGTAAAAATATTGATAATGTATCATTCGACACTGTTGACCTGATCCAGGTGTCCGTTAGTGGCCCGGATGTCCAGTGTTAAACACGTCACACTTTCAATTGAGAGGTCTGGGATTCAATTCCCGGTTCGCGTTCTGCAAATCTCTGAGGTACTTACAAGTGTTACCCACTCAACAATAAAAGGTCGCCTTGAGTTGATCTTATAAACACATAGATTTATACTCATGAGCATATGCTCGGTTTTTATGTCCAATGAAATCGCACGATACAATAAACGCCCGGTATTAAGCCTGTATCGTTTAATAACGCTTATTCGGAATGTACAAGTTCAGGAAGAACATAAAAAAACACACTGAATCAATTCTCATTATTGTCTCTTATTCGGTTAGTGATACACCATGTTGAATTCCAAACATCAATCAAGTTCAGTAGAAAACTGAAATAGAAAAATAAGCATTCCTGAGTCAACGCCCCAAAAAGTCAAAGACAACCAGTTGCTATCGAGTCATTCATCTAAATGGTGTCAAAGCAACTGGATATAAACGCAGTTATGAGTAAAAGATTCAAAGAAAGCACGCTTCAGCATAGGTCATTAATACCACGAAGCTATATGGTAAACATAGTATGTATCGAAACCCGATGGGACGAATCGTTCTCCTGAGCGGTAGCGAACATAACCGGGTGTGAACATAGAAGCTCTAAAAAATCTCTAAAACATTGAAATATGTCAAACAATGCATCTCATTTTTGTAAATCAATCATACAAAAATTACTTTATGGGGGTTATTGACTCGAGAAAAGCTTTACACTTTGTTTATCGCCAAGCGAAGTACAACAAAAGGCAAGCATGCCGTCTCGGAAACTTAATAAAAGTAAATGGCGAAATTCAAGGGCGATAATCCCGTCAAACCACCTGAAGTATTACTAAAATATGGATAATGTATTAATCGAGTATTACAGCAACGAATATAGAAAATCTCTATATCTTACAGACATGACTCCCGGGCTTTGTAATCGGAGAACTCTACACTCACCGTTTATTTCTATCGTCCAATTGTATGGGTGTCTAATCTGTTTTACACCAAACTATTTGATTTGCTATGCAAACGCATCTACCATTGGCTGACACAAAGGTCAACCTGTAGGGGTCAATCATCAGATCGAGTTTAGGACATGTTTTTAATGAGATGTCTACTCGTTTAGAGGTTAAGTACTGCTCTAATCCAGGAAACACTGGCCTCACGTGTACCTATGCTTTACACAGAACATGTTAAAGAACCAGGAGATCTTTTTTCGAACATATATATAATACTGTCTCTTGAATTAATGTGCATATGTCCGCTGGTTGTTGTTGTTGATATACCGTACAGTATCAAACGGACCTACATCAGCTTAAAAGCGTATGCGCAATCATTGACAATGACAATGACATATTTATTGAAAGTAGTTATGCCACCGGACCATGGTACAATTTATTCGACTCAATAAACAGAATTAAGCTGAGAATGATGTCCTTATCAACGAGTCATTTACATATAAATGTAGTATGAAAACAGTAAGTTGTGTTGTTCTTTGCTTGTATACCAGTTGAAATCAAACTTTTGGCAATGAAAATAAACATGAAATTCACATTCAACAATACTTTTGTAAAACTTGTGTAAACAATACATGCATATTGTTTGTTTACGATCAATTTTATTGTGGCGAAATTTGCCAACATTTAGCAAGTTTTATTCTATATTGAGATGGAATGTCAATACACAGACATATTTCAGTATTTAGTAGAGATTTGAAATGTTTATAATCACAACAATAGGTCTCTACATCGGACGCTCTCACCACTTAACTACGAATCAAGTAATTAATATGTAAAATATCACCTGTCCCAACTGTATAAATACTGAACATATGAAAATAAAAAATCTATTTCCTGAAAGTTTAAACATTCTTCTACTGCGAAAGAAGAACATACTTGAACACATAACAGGTTGTTGTTTTTATAATCCTCGATCTTTCTTCATTAATGCCAGTCTGTCAATGTTTTGGACAAAAGTTATAAAATATCCAAAATAATACTTTCTCGATTATTTAAACCAATACATTTTGTAATCTACATAGACATTAACTTTTTTAAATTGATCTACAGCTTAAGTTGAAGTTTTAGCTTTCAAAATATGTACAATTTATTTTTATTTTTGCTACTTAATGTGGAATCTTTGACTATTCTCTTTCTTCGCGTGATATTCCATCCTGATTATACATGTAGGTGAACATTGGACGTTGATTATCCTTCGTGATCATACTTGCCTGCACTTTGTTTATTTATTGTATGATAAGATATATGCACCTTACTTTCGCCACAAAGAAACATATAAACATTTTAACTTTCCAAAACCGTATTTGCGAGAATGAAACATCTAAGTTAATTACATTTAAGTTGTTTGGTTATTTTTGTAGTTGGAAATAATGGGGCTAGGGTATAATAAAAATAACTTCACTCTGCAGACATGTTCTGTATTATGGTGTATGTTAAAATGTATATTAGCCGTTCCACGAAAAAAAGAACATGGTGGACTCTGTGTAAAGTATCGATCCGGATCAGCCTAAGCATGACGCGCAGGCTAACCCGGAGGGACACTTTTCGCCTCCTGTGGATTTTCTGTAACAGGAATCATTACTCTATACCTCTATCCACCTGAGACGAAATATGTCGGCCCGGATTAGCCTGCGCGGACTGCGTAGGCTGATGTGGGTCGATATATTACGCAGAGTCCATGATGTTGGTTTTCTCTCGGAACCGCTCATATGTATGTATACAAACATTTGGCTTGTACCGTATACATAATCCTCAAAACATATGTTAAATGTGAAATGAGAAAATACAACTTGTCAACCTGTATCGTGACAAGCGTCATTTGTCTTTCACCAATGAGCTAACAGTCTATGTGGAAAAACATCAAGTTGCTTAGACAGATTGTTGTGTGGAGTACTGGTGTGAGAAAGCCAATAAACACATGAGTAGATGAACTGGCCGCAGTGATATGACTGGAAAAACATATTAAAAACGGCGTTAAACCCCAATCAATCACTGTTTTATAGGGTCCACGTGTACTGAGGTATCCGGCATGTCTGATCCGGTCATTATACCAGAGGGTTACATACTGGTAGAAGATTTCGATGGCAACGTCCTGGAAGTTCCCAATGGCGCTTTGAGGTATTGTATGTTTTTGATTGATAGATGATTATGATAACTAGAGTATCAATCCATTTCCTCTCATTTCAGAATGCAACTATCTCATTTTGTTAACCCTAATAGTCCCATATCTGATAAAAAAAACTATTATTGATACATTGTCATTGTTGTTATGATCTTATATGTGAGCCGAATTACGAGAAAAACCAACATGTTGGCATCTGCGTAATGTATCGATCCAGATCAGCCTGCAGAGTCCGCGCAGCCTAATCCAGGCCGTCACATTCCGTCTCAGGTGGATAGAGGTATAGAGTAATGATTCCTGAAACAGAAGAAACAGAGGAGGCCAAACGTGTCTGACGGATTAGCCTGCGCGGCATGCTTAGGCTGATCCGGGTCGATACCATATGTTGGTTTTCTCGCGAGACGGCTCATTTTTGAATGGAATAGTATGTATCGAGGGCTTGGCGTGAAACAGTTGTATCTAAAATTGGTATTTTTTTACCAAGGTTAATCACCTCGCCATAAAGTCTTAATAAGCGTTAAATCACTTTTCTTGGTAAACAATGTAAATTTAGGTGCCATTGCTCGTTCTGAGCAATGGCACCTAAATTTGCATTCTTTACAAAGGGGTCAAAATTGCCCCTAAACCAGGGTTTTAAAAATAGGTTTTAAGTTACAACCGTTTCACGCCAAGCCCTCGGTATATACTGTTACAGGGATCACGAATAATTGAACTGTCGGCGTGAAATAACTGAAATGATATTGAAAACGGCGTAAAACCCAAATTAACAAACGAATGAATGAAAAAGGTGGCGGGTTTTATGAGTTTACGCACACAGAGTGATACAATCGCAATAAAAATCATTATCTCTAATTCGTTTCAGGCCAGATGCATTAGAACCGTTCATGTTTGAAGGAGAAGGTATTAAAATAACGATAACTCTGAAAGAAGCGTCACAAGTTGGAAAGATTCTCCTAACAGAGTCCAATGGTATTGATTTATACACGGTTAACCTCACTGTGCCATCCGGGCACATTGTAAGGGTAAATACAGTTAATACTTATCCCCTCGCCAGCAGTTTAAATATTTCACTGCCGAATTTCACAAAGTCAGCTCTACAATGTTTGGAATTTTTCGTCCAACAGGAAACTGTCTCACCTGAAATCTGCATTGTTTGCAAAAGCCTTTAATTGCCCTAGGCAGCGAAGAGTTAACGCTTTCCCTCATGCAGCACGTTAACCCTTTTGAAAACATAATAAGCAAGCTCTCTTTTTGCAACAATGTTATCAACTCTTCACAATAATGAATATTTCTCATATAGAGATATTTCACATTTTTACAAATATCTGTTCAAAGCCGTCTGCTGCAGATTTGGCGCTTGTGGGAAAGGGTCAATTGATGAAGTCAAGTGTTGCTAACGGTGTGCTATCAGCATCGACTAGAGCCAAAGGACGGCTCTCACATCTGCGCCGTCTGATCACACTGTATTCCGTTGGCTAATCAACTCAACTCAACTCAACATTTTGATATTTCTAGACTTGACTTTAGACCCCTCCAAATGCAAAGCTGGACAAATCAATTGTTTACAAGTCACCATTGAACGGGTAAGGTCGATTCCGGACCGCGCAGTACAAACGATGAGAAGTGGCTGCTTGTTTTTCGCAGTAAGCTTTCGAGCTGCGACAGCACAGTCGCTAACCCAAACCCTATCGAGCACGAAGTCCTGAGTTCGAATCCAGACTCGGTCCTTCATTTTTCCCAATAATTGAAAATAATATAGCGTCATTTGTCTTCTAGCAATGAGCTTTCATTTCGTATTGAAAGATAGCAAGAAGAACGATGACAGTAATAAGGGGCGTTTGTCATGTGGTAAAATCCTCATTTGACCTTATAACCCTATGCTGTGGGTACTCAAAAAAATCGTCAGACGATTCAGTGCGAGAAAGTCACTAAACACTCGGTTCGGTGAACGACCCGCGGACAATACTGCTGAGTTGATGTTGTGATCGGCGTTGAAAACATTGCGACACAAGAGAAAATTGCAAAAATCGAGCAAGTTCGCCTTTTTACTACCATGTTATCATTTTTTTGTTCAGTTATTATACCTTCCTTCATATCCTTCAATAATTGTTAACAGTAATTCTGCTTTAGTTTGTTGTACTTGTTGTAAGATTTATGTATTGATCCCAAGTGTGTATTAATAAGGATATAAGACGGAGTTTTATTTCAATTCGAAGACACAAAAATGTTATTTTCACTCGTACTATAGTTGAGCACAAAACGGTTATAACCGTTTTAATTTAAGAGACAATTGCAACTATTTTGCGCCTAAAATAGTTTATTTGTTGGGGGTAGTGAGCCAGTTGCCTAAAATATTTGACGAAAGTTAGCCAGTTGCGTAGGAAGAAGGTTTACTGGAGTCCTGGTGCGGGGAGACATATGGTGAGGTATACTGGTCGCCGTGCTTTAACTGAAACGAAAAAGTTGGAAACGACGTTAAACTAAAATAAGTCAATGCATTTACAGGGATATGAAGCGGATACCGTTGCAGAGTTCCCCGACGCCCTAGAGGTCACAGAAATAGTTATTAAACTCAACAGTAATCAATCAATCGACGGACCGCGTACCGTGGGGATAGATGTCATTCTTTGCTTCCGTAAGTAACTTTTTCTTGTATTCATATCAAGGCATATACTATGCATGTGATAACAACAGGTTCAAACAATAATAATACAGTAAAGTATAACAAATGAAAACTAATATTTGAGATCATAATATTATGAAACATTAGGTTCATGCAGTCGTATGACTACAATTGAGATCATCTATGATATAAGGAAGTATTCGGAGAATGTTTAATTAATTATTTAAATTTTGATAAGATGGTTTTACAAATTAAAACTAACTTGACTAGTTTATTTTTGTTTTTACATTTCATTAGATCATTAAGCTTATGCGAGTTAGGATGGTTATAATAGTTATTTTGTAAAATATTTCTTTCTTTCTTCATTGAAATGATCACACTCAAACAAATAATGAAATTCATCACCAATACTATTCTTATTACAGAGAGTAAATACTCTTGGTTACGTTCAATTCCAAGATGACCGCCCTTTTCTATTGGTATGAAATGGTTCAAAGTCCTAATTTACAAAGAGACTTTCTTAAATTAATAGGCAATATATCTAAATACTCCTCGAAAGAATAATCTTTTTTATAAATACCATATACAAGGCATTTTGGGAAAACATTAACAGTGCTTTCCGATCTTGGCACAATTGGTCATTCCGCCTTTTTTAACAATATATTTAAAATGACTAATGCTGTCTACAATTTGATTAATGAAATAGTCAGACATGCCTAAACTATCTAATGTAGTTTTAACAAAAGCAATCCATGGATAAATAAGTATGTTATGATTGTGTAAAGGCTTTTATATGAAATATGACATATTTTGTCATTTTTAGAATTCAGTAACTTCGCTCAGAAGTAAAGAACTTTGTATATTATATACTGAATGATAAAATATAGAGATTTCCCAACTTGAGAAAACCTATAACATGCTTTGTGTCTACTGAGCAATATCGCCTAGTGCACATGTGCGATATAGCTCACTAGCCGGATTTTCGGAACTACTTTTTTAAAATCTCTTTTAAACACTTTTAAGCTCCGTTTTCACTACTTAACACTTTATTTCCATGATGAACCGTTAAATAATCCACAATTGCACTTTTAAATCCGCAAATAAGAGCTTGAATCGACATGACACAAGTTTATTTCAATCAATGTACACATTGTCGGTGACGTCACGTATATATATATATATATAGTGACGTCACTGCAAAACTGGCAGATTACGTCATTCAGATCTCTCCACTTCTGAGCTAAAAATAAATGAGCTGCACAGGGGTATTGTCGTTTAAAAACGAAAATTATCGACGAGTATCGAATAAACATTGTTTTCATGATTTGGGAATTAAATCCCTCGTGAAAGAGATTCTTGCATATAAAAACTCGTGCGCTATGATGGCGCACTCGTTTTTATATCGCAAGAATCTCTTCCACTTGGGATTTAAATCCCGTATCATGAAAACAATGTTAATTAAACTCTGTATATTACTTGTGAAATAACAGGATTAATACCCCGTTCTCCATAAACCATACAGTTGAGAGTTGATGATTTCATACCAATGATTACTTTACACAATTTTAAATGAAATTGTTGAATTATATTCAAATTTCACTTCACTTACATCCAAAACAATAGGGGCAATCATTGAATCAAATAAATACATTTGTAAACATACTTGGAGTTTTCGATATTCTGTATCACCACAAACATAGCTCTCCTAGCCTGCCCAACAAGCGTTGCTTTGGTTTTAGAAAAGTTACCATTGCAATTGAAATGCACACCAAGGTATGAGAAATCATCAACAAGCTCCAATGTGTTATTCCTGTAACAAAAGTATTTTACATCAATATTTAGTTTACGTTTTGAAAATATAACAACTTTTGTTTTAGCTGCATTAGCTTGAAGATCCCACATAAAACAATAATCATGCATTGCATCTAGTGCTCTTTGTAATTCAACTTGGCTTTCAGCCAATAAAGTTGTATCATCCATGTCAAGATCGTCGATATGTGAATATATGTGAATATCAAGGATATGTGAATATCAGGGATATGTGAATATCAAGGATATGTGAATATCAAGGATATGTGAATATCACGGATATGTTAAGTACGTCACAATAAACCAAATCAATTCCTTCTTTGTTTCCATGTACAACAACCAGTTTCAACACTCAATTGTCGCACTTTCTAAGTGTTTCATAGGTAGAAACACCCTCTATCATTGACAATTAATACCTCTTAGCTTTAAAAGAATCCAAATACAATGGGGGTCATGTATTATGCAAGAAATAATTCACCCAGCGAAAATGGTTTCAGTCATTTTGGATGAAATCGGGCTTGTTTTTCAAATACTTAACTTTTTCTTTCAAACATGGTCGAAATACTGAAAATGTATGACATTGAATTTAAATTCATTGTCATATATTCAATGCATTCTGGTAATGGTAAACGCTCATTTTTATGCAAAGAAAAACGTTTTTATATGGACTATTTGGCTCTAGATCAGCATAGCCGCATATGTATTTGGCGTAATTTGGCCTGTTATACCATTCCGATTACGGATGCCTGTATAGCCATTCATTAGCACACTATTTGACCGTGGCCTATTGAAGTGGTTAATTACCTATAATGAGCGGGAGTACCGGGTTCGGGTCATATTAAAAACACTAAAATTTGTAAAGTAGCTTCTCTCTTTGGGGCTCGAAAAGACGGGAATATCATTACGATTGATGTGCCGTTGTCAGGATAAGAACCGTTCCACTAGAAAACAAACATTATGGAATCTGTGAAACGTATCGACGTGGTTCATCCTACGCATGCCGCGCCGGCTAATCCGGACAGACACTTTTCACCTCCTGTGGATTGTCTGTTTCAGTAATCATTACTCTATACCTCTATCCCCCTGAGACGGAATGTGTCGGTCACGATTAGCCTTCTCGGACTGCGCAGGCTATTCTGGGTCGATAAATTACGCAGAGTCCATAATGTTGGTTTTCTCGTGGAACGGCTCATATATTTACCCATGAAACACCGTGATGGCGTAGTTTATTCGAGCGAGGACAGAACTCCGCCGAAGGAACCATTCCCAACACAATAGTTTTCCAATAGTAGCAATAACCTTTTAATTGTATAATTTGATATTGGCTAGTTAAAATGTGTCATTTTTGGTGTGTTTAACACTAATCTATTTACAAATTTAACAATTGTTTTCAGTTGGATTGATAAACAAACTTTAAATACCTATCGCCCAATCAATAAGTGTCCTTTCCGATTGTTGCTAGGGTCGTGACAGCTATTTTCATTCCCCCCTTGAAATTAAATCGTTGACAAAATGAAGTGTAACGCTTTTCCTAACAGTGGACACAATTTCATGTCGGTCGAAAAAATGGAGTGGTCTAATTTTCAACATGGAAGAGTCGACTTTGTGAAATTTGGCAGTAAAAGAGTTAATTCATTACACGGGAAGATTATACGCAAACAACCATTTTAAAGAATCCAAACGGATCCTACGTTCAGAAGTTGCTTGAATCCCCTTTTGACTTATTTGCTTTTATCACTTGACAATGCTTGTATCCGATGTAATATACCCATTACGTATTTCTTTAGACGTGCAACGTGTAATATAACATGACCGAATCACTATTTGTGTATTCATCTGCGAATGTTTACAAACTGGCTGAGAACGTGTATCCGGTAAACACAAACGTCACGATAGATCGATGAGGTAAAGGGACCATTATCGGTCATAAAAATATATGTTTGTGTGATTAGTTAACAGTCTATTAAGATTTCTATGTTGGGACTATTTTCTGACAGCGAAAAACCGATATTCTTTTTGTGTTTCGTCATGTGATAAAAAGAATTTGACATTCGTTGTCATTTCATAAAGTTTTATTAAACTCGTCCAAGATATGTGTTATTAAGCTCGCCAAAGGCTCGCTTAATAACAACTTTCTTGAACTCGTTTAATAAAACTTTATATAAAATGACAACTCATGTCAGATCCTATATATAGAAAACATGAATGCGGAAAAAATGAAAATTATATATTCAAAGGTTATCTGATGCAAATGTCTCAAAAGTCGTAGATATATATTTCTCTAAACAATTAACGCAAGTTCTCCTTTTGCCACACTGTTTTATCAAACGTCGTCTGTTGTAGAGGCGTCGGAAACCATCTGTAGGTGGTAAAGGGTAAATACAAATTTAGCAAAGTAATCCTAACAAATATCTTTTAATTTTCTAGTACCAAAATGAAACCGTTTTTCCATTATACGGTTCGTAGCAAGGTTGAACATGTATTCTCTATTACAGAATGTTTCTCCCGAGAAATGAGTACCGGAGAAATCGTTTTGCTTGAAAGTGACATGATTTACGGGCAGATAGGTGTGAGGCATAACGCTGCCAAACCAATATTCTTGAACTTCCAGGAAATGAGAAAGGTCACCCTGCTATCATTCAAGGTGTCGTCTAAAGTAACCTCAGTGATAGTGACCTACATACATGGCGATGAAACTGTAAGTAAAATAACAGCGAAACGCGAATCGTGTATTTTCGGTATTCTCCGTATAACGAGCGAGTACAATCGATTGTCTACGAAAAATCATCTTATCTTAAAGCTTATTTTTCAAAAAACATCAATAATGAGCAATATCTCCTCTACATTAATGTCTTCGACTCGTTTCAATAATGTTCTTTCATTGAAAGAGATTTTCGATATTTCCACCTAGATGGAATCAAAGTTTTTTGCTGCATAATATATATCTTTTTTTAACGTGACAAATGGTTGAAGCCGATGATTATAGATGAGTCTTCTCTGACGTGCCTTATACTCTCCACAAGATGGGCTAATGTAAACAAGCAATGTATACGTTGGCATTTCTGAATGTTCAACTGTACTGATATCACAGGCTGATGTAGATCTACACTGGTCCAATTAACTCATACTGTAGCATTTCATAAAGACGGTTTCATAGTGTATTCGACACGACAGTAACACAGCTAGATACAATTCGTCAGCTTTAACTATTTCCATGTCGAATTTCACGAAGTCGACTCTGTGACCACTCCATTTTTCGTTTCCATTGGTAAATTTAAAATGTGGGTGGCAAACAATTCATATTTCAGAATGCTTGTTACGAGCTATCTCACCTGAATCTGTATTGTTTGCAAAAGCCTTAGATTTAGCTTTGACATCGAAAGGGTTAACCATTTCCGTTATGCAACAAATAGGCACTAGACGACTTTGAAAACATCGAGGCGATACAATGGAAACTATCTCTAAATGAAAGAACACATTTTGAAACGAGTTGTGACAACAAGAGAAATCGATAATCATGAGTATTTTCTCATTTTGCCAGAATCTGTTCAAAACTCTGTTGTAGGGAAGGGTAAATGGTCTACCGTTCAGGCGAAATTATGGAAAATATCTTAAAATGAAAGAACAATTAATGAAACCCACTGAAAAGATTGTGGAAAAAGTCATCTGCTGTCGGAAATGGTAAAAGGTTTGCCGTTCAGGCGAAACTATGGAAAATATCTTAAAATGAAAGAACACTTATTGAAACCAACTGAAAACATTGTGGCAAAGGTCGTCTGCTGTAGGAACCGGTAAAAGGTATACCATTGTAGTAGACACACCTGAAAGATATATCAACACACTACTATCTTAATAAGTATAACATTAAATCTCAACTGCCGTAAATTCATTAAACCTCTGAAGTTTATTGTACGGTCAACATTTTATCCCATAAATTACCCGGATATTGCGATTTTGCGCTTTGTTACATCTGTGTATGTAGTGAACACTCGGATGTTGCGATCGCATTGTCACATCGGTGTATGTGGTACACACTCAGATGTTGCGATTTTGCGCACTGTCACATAGGTGTATGTGGTACACACTCAGATATTGCGATTTTGCGCATTGTCACATCGGTGTATGTGGTAAATACTCAGATGTTGCGATTTTGCCCATTGTTACATCGGTGTATGTGGTAAACACTCAGATGTTGCGATTTTGCGCATTGTTACATTTGCATACAGTGAACACTCGTGTGAGTCTTTTAATACGTCGAGTCTCACTTGACTCTTCACCTTCCGCCTATATATATAATGTAACTGTAGCCCGAATACAGAAGTTGGACACCAATTAAACCTTTAACCCCCTCCGAAATACAACAAATCTGCATTCGACGACTTTGAAAACTTTAGTCAAAAATATGGAAACGCACTATAAATGAAAGTAAAATGGGTGTTCAAATCAATGTGAAAAAAGGAAAAATTGTTCATGATTAGAGATTTTTCCTTTTGTCATTATGATTTCAAACATCGTCTGATGCAAATGCATCTATATTTGGGGAAAGGGTTTAACTATACCGAAACGGGGATGTTATAAATCGTCTTATTGATTACAGCCTATTGAGTACACAGTGAACGTCGTGAGTAATCGAGTAACACTTAGCACGCCAATTGGTATCCCGACAGAACTAGTCGTAATACAATTTGTACCATCTACTGAAAACATTATGGTATCACTACTCTCGTTGGAGGCTTGTTACGAAAGTAAGTATTACTTTGTGTTAATCCTATTGGTGTTGTGTGTGTGTGTGTGGCAAATTGTCTTTGTATGCTCTCTTGTATCACTACTCTCGTTGGAGGCTTGTTACGAAAGTAAGTATTACTTTGTGTTAATTATATTAGAGTTGTGTGTGTGTTGCAAATTGTCTTTGTATGTTCTCTTGTATCACTACTCTCGTTGGAGGCGTGTTACGAAAGTAATTAATACTTTGTGTTAATCCTATTGGTGTTGTGTGTGTGTGGCAAATTGTCTTATTAAACTCTCGTGTGCAGAAAATGTAGCATTCAAGATGATTACAAATCATAACGCAAAAAGGGTTTCTTTGTCATACGATATAGTTATGTTATAAACGGGATCCCTTGTGATATCACAGTTCTCGTCGGAGGCTTTGTAACGAAAGTAAGTATGTAATTCTATGTTACATATACTTCAAAGATTTATAGAAATATTAGGGGATGAGAAAAATCATAATGAGGATTAATTCCCATGGGATGTAAAGTTGTCAACGGAATGATACGAAATGACGTCACGTATATGACGTCATCACCAACATCACCTCAATTATAAATTAAACATTTGAGCCGTCCCACGAGGAAGCCGACATGCGCGCAGGCTAATCCGTGCCGACACATTCCGTCTTTGTGGAATAGAGGTAGAGTAATGATTCCTGAAACAGAAAATCCACAGGTGGCGAAAAGTGTCTGTCCGGGTTAGCCTGCGGTGTATGCTTAGGCTGATCCGGGACGATACTTTACGTAGAGTCCATAGTATTGGTTTTCTTGCGGGACGGCCCATTTTATCTGATTGTATATACAGTGGTCTCGTGATGACTCGAAGTCGAATTAAGCGACAAAAACTGTTTCGAGCTATCGATGTGTTCGGGGGATGCCTCGATTAATGTTAAATTTATGTTGTTGTTTTTTGCTTAGTCATTCAATTATACTTAAATGATTAAAATGAAAAACAAGCCAGGGATAAAATCACATCAAGAACAAAAAAAAGACATACGAGCAACCAGATCGCTGGTTTCACGATCCAGGTATTGGTTCGAGTTAAACGACACATTCGACTGATCACATGTTCAAGTTATCACTGGTATGCAGCTTAAATGTAGAAATTATTGTAATATCGGAATACTAATTGGAATTACATTTCCAATATATAGATAAGGGTATAATTTACGTTTTTGGGTATATCGGGCAAATTTCGTTATTTAGTAATTTCTAATTTTTCCATCGATGTTTTCAAATTATTTTAAAACATTCCGACTTAAATGGAGTCAGACGTCGTTCATATCGGGGTGATGATTAATTGAACAATGTTCATTATCTTCAGCCCAGCAACGGTAGATAAGTCGGTAGCGACGCGGGGCTGTCTATCCAAGGGTTGTGAGTTCGAAGCCCAGACAAACTGAAACATTGCTGAAAACGGCGTTAAGCCCAAATCAATCAATTAATAAATTAATTATCTTTCACAGCACCACCACCATCTACAACGACTTCAACTATACCGACAACATCGACGACACCAACAACACCAACCACAAGTAAAGATTATTTATATATAATTCATTTTCCATTTAAATACCGCCTCGATCCCCGGCCGGTCGGTCATGCTAAATATGTAAAAAATAATAGTAGTGGCTTAACCTCCTTGAAGCTCAGGATTGTACGGTTTGATATCATAAATGACGTCGCCGGGAGTGTAATTAAGCTATTGAATAAATTGCGTATTCAACTAGTGTAATAACAATGCTATATATACGTAACGTCATAATGAAAAGCATTGAAAATTACCGTGCTATATAGCGACGTTATATATATTTTGCGCTAATAATCGTCGAATTGGAATTTATGATATAAATAGAATATAACATTCGTGGTCATTCAATACAAAATGTTATTAAACTCGTTTTCTAAAATGTCGTATTGAATGACCACGCATGAAATATCCTCTATTTATATAACGACTAATTCTCTGGTGACATGATAAATGGACAAGTAGAACTGAAACAAATAATATAAGTGGCGTAAAAAAAAAAAAAAAACATACAAACAATACACACACAATCATTCCACTTGAGCCCTTCTACGAGATGGATCTCTTCGGTGGTGTAGTAATGTATGCCCTCCTTGGCGCTCAGGGTTGCGGGGTAAGCATTACGGCCGACTAGCTGGTGTCAGGATAAATGGACCAGTAGTAGGGGTAACTTACCCATGGTAGTAATGCCAATCCTCCTTGGCGCTCAGGGTTGCGGGGTAAGCATTACGGCCGACTAGCTGGTGTCCGGATAAATGGACCAGTAGTACTGGTAACTTACCCATGGTAGTAATGCCAATCCTCCTTGGCGCTCAGGGTTGCGGGGTAAGCATTACGGCCGACTAGCTGGTGTCAGGATAAATGGACCAGTAGTAGGGGTAACTTACCCGTGGTAGTAATGGCAATCCTCCTTGGCGCTCAGGGTTGCGGGGTAAGCATTACGGCCGACTAGCTGGTGTCAGGATAAATGGACCAGTAGTAGGGGTAACTTACCCGTGGTAGTAATGGCAATCCTCCTTGGCTCTCAGGGTTGCGGGGTAAGCATTACGGCCGACTAGCTGGTGTCAGGATAAATGGACCAGTAGTAGGGGTAACTTACTCGTGGTAGTAATGGCAATCCTCCTTGGCGCTCAGGGTTGCGGGGTAAGCATTACGGCCAACTAGCTGGTGTCAGGATAAATGGACCAGTAGTAGGGGTAACTTACCCGTGGTAGTAATGGCAATCCCCTTGGCGCTCAGGGTTGCGGGGTAAGCATTACGGCCGACTAGCTGGTGTCAGGATTAATGGACCAGTAGTAGGGGTAACTTACCCGTGGTAGTAATGGCAATCCTCCTTGGCGCTCAGGGTTGCGGGGTAAGCATTACGGCCGACTAGCTGGTGTCAGGATAAATGGACCAGTAGTAGGGGTAACTTACCCGTGGTAGTAATGACAATCCTCCTTGGCGCCCAGGGTTGCGGGGTAAGCATTACGGCCGACTAGCTGGTGTCAGGATAAATGGACCAGTAGTAGGGGTAACTTACCCATGGTAGTAATGGCAATCCTCCTTGGCGCTCAGGGCTGCGGGGTAAGCATTACGGCCGACTAGCTGGTGTCAGGATAAATGGACCAGTAGTAGGGGTAACTTACTCGTGGTAGTAATGGCAATCCTCCTTGGCGCTCAGGGTTGCGGGGTAAGCATTACGGCCGACTAGCTGGTGTCAGGATAAATGGACCAGTAGTACTGGTAACTTTCCCATGACACACCGTGATATAACTGAAAAACTGTTGAAAGCGGTGTAAATCAACAAACAATCTATGGCATGAGGTACGTCAAGTCCTCATTTGGGATCAGTCTATGTTAAGATCAGCCTGTACATCTGCTCCATCTCATCATAATTTACACAAGTTCACGAGGGATGAAACAAGCTTATGAGAGTAAAATGTAAATATTGTG
This sequence comes from Serripes groenlandicus, assembly GCA_031761405.1. Taxonomy (NCBI): domain Eukaryota; kingdom Metazoa; phylum Mollusca; class Bivalvia; order Cardiida; family Cardiidae; genus Serripes; species Serripes groenlandicus. Next base: position 43,203,421 of record JASEVX010000002.1, on the reverse strand, counting down.
ATCAGCATGTTTGGATACTCTGCTTATCTTGATCTACACTGTTCACAAAGACCAATGCGTACTTTATCACATGACAATGCTTGTATCCCATGTAATATACCCATTACGTATTTTTTTATATACAACGTGTGTAATATAACATGACCTAATACTAGGAAAAAATGACGGCACGTCATCGTTTTGACGTCATACGTTAGTCACTTTGGCGCCAAAACCTGGAAATTTCATCTAGAAATATTGTAAACGTTAAGTACATTTTTATCGAAATACGCCTCATAAGTCACTTTATGTGATAGATATAATATCTCATGAGTGTTATTTATTATTACTTTTAATAAACTAAGCTGAATATGACCTCGGAATAATTATTTGTGGCATTGTTATACGGTTTACTGACGAAATTAAAATAGCTTTGGAAAACCCGATTTTCTTTGTGTGTTTCGTCATGTGATAAAAAGAATCTGACATTCGTTGTCATTTCATATATAGAGGATCTTACATGAGTGCTTATTTGTTATTGTTTTTATGAAACGAGTCAACTGAAATAATATGACACGAGGCTCTGCCGAGCGTCATATTCGTTTCAGTCGACGAGTTTCATAAAAACAATATCAAATAAGCACGAATGTAAGATTCTTTTTATCACATAACACCATAAAAATATTGTTTTCAATCTTTAAATCGATCTTTCTTCGTCCTAATGTAAACAGTGACCGAAGTTCACCCCGAAGTTCACCCCGAAGTTCAAATGCATACTTCCACTGTAAAAAGTAGTGCCTATTAATAACCTTTTGATTTTATACAAAATTAGCAACAAGGCACTTATAAATATTTCATTTATCTAGATTTATTCTCTTTAAACAATATTTTTAATAAATGCCGCAAATTCAGAACAATTATAAACACTATGATGTCATTTAAAGTGACGTCACACTGAAGTGACGTCACATACGTGCTGTGAGTCGGCTATTTATGTAACATAATAATAATAATAATAATAATACTTTATTTATAGATGGTGACTCATTTAGCCATTGGCTATTTTACAATGAGGCCATCTTAATAGCTATCATAAAGAAACATACAATGATGAAACAACTAATTGCCCCCCCCCCCCCCCCCCCCCCAATAACATCAAAAATGAAGAAAACGTCAATTGTGATACAGAAGCGTCACAAGTGAACAAGAAGAGTAAATAATGTATCAACCTTGTATGTGATACATGAAATTAAAGTGTTTGCTGAAAAACAAGTTACCCACATGTACTGTGACTAACTTTTTAGAAGTAATGCATATTACACAGGATCTATCTTAATGCATTTGATAAAACAAAATGATGTTGAATTGCTTTTTTTTTTAACTTGTGAGTACTATAATAATGAAAGAAAGACTCGTGATTTACAGAAGATGACGTTTTGAAACAATGTGCTTTAAAATTGCACACTTAAATTTTGTAAGATTTGAAAGGAACCTAATGTTTGAAGGTATGGCATTCCATATATGTACACCAGAAAAGTGTAGGCTTTTTTTTAATAGTTCTGTAGATGGTTTCGGACAAGAAAGGTTATTATTTGAAACCGAGCGTAAATGGTAAGTATTGGTTGACTGTGAAGAAAACATATCGGTTATATATCCAGGTGTTTGTCCATTCATAGCTTTGTATATCAATATTGATTTATTGTATTCTAGTCTTTCATAAACATCCAACCATTCCAATTCCTCAAATAATGGTTTGGATGGCGAGTCATAGGGTTTATCTAGAATTATTCGTGCAGCAGACTTTTGAAGTTTGAGGATTCTATTAAGTTGTACTTTTGGTGCATTACCCCAAATAGTTAAACAATAATCAATGACAGGCAGAATATATGCATTATAATACATTTTCCGATATTGTATTGAAAGGTAAGGTTTAATCCGTCTAAGAAGAGCGGTTTTTGAAGTAATTGAGTGACATACACTGTCTACGTGTTTGACATAGGAAAGATTGTTATCTATATTTATGCCTAAAAGTTTATGATTCTTTACACAATCTACAGGAATACTATTCATTGATATATTCAATGATTTTGCGGGAAGTTTTGTCAATTTTTGATTTGTTGCTAAGAGCATACTTTTAGTTTTTGAAACATTGATCACCATACTGTTTTCATTACACCAGCGTTGGATGTTTTTAACGTCTGTAGAAATATCCCTTTCAATTGTATACAAATATGGGGAAGACTTTTGAAGGGTTGCATCATCAGCAAATAAATCTAAAGAAGATAGTGTGACATGCAGAGATAGGTCATTCACATACATTAAGAAAAGTAGAGGACCTAGCACAGAGCCTTGAGGAACGCCAGACAATATAGGGAGACATTTTGAACTAATGCTCCCAATTTGAACACGTTGTATCCTTTTTTCAAGATAAGATTTAATCCAAAGTATTGATCTATTGTCAAATTTGTATAATTTAAGTTTTTTCCAGAAGTGTATTATGGTTGACTAGATCAAACGCTTTACTAAAATCTAAAAATAAAATTCCTGTAAGGTTCCCTTTGTCCATTTCTTTGAGCCATAATTCTGTCATCTTTGTCAGAGCTGTTTGGCAAGAATGTTGTTTTCTAAATCCTGACTGTCCTATATGAAGCAACTCAAAGTTGACAAGGAATTCATAGATTTGTGATGCAACATGCTTTTCATATATTTTAGATAGTGTAGGAAGAATAGAAATAGGTCTATAATTTCCAGGGTCAGACTTTTTCCCTTTTTTAAAAATGGGCGTTACTTTTGCAATTTTTAATTTGTCTGGAAAAGTGCCTTCAATTATGCTTCGATTTATTAAATAAGCAACAGGTTTGCATATTACATGGGCGGCAATTTTCAATAAGTTTGGCCCAAGAGTGTCAACCCCAGCGGATTTATTAATATCCAATTTAGAAAGTAATCTGTATACTTCATGTTCATGTATGCATTTTAATTGGAAGTAAGTATCAATTGGAAGTTTTGTGTTCATGAATGTTTGAAGAACTAGTTACATATGATATTTATGTCACTGCTTTATGTCACTCCTGGAGCGCAAGTTATGTGATAAATAGAGAATAACTAACTGCATGTTTTTGATATAGAATTTATGTCACAAGGGAAAAAAGGGGTAATTTGGTTAAAATCACGAAACCGTAGGTTGAGTGATTTTACACCAAATTACCCCTTTGTTCCCGAGTGACATAAATTCGATATCAAAAACATGCAGTTAGTTATTCTATTTATTATATATCTGGTTAAATCTCCCCTTTATTTTAAAGAAACATATACAAAAAAAATGACTTGGCCCTATTAGGCGTATGAATGTTACGTAACCAAATACTGCTGCTTCTATTTGGCGCCAAATGACAAGCGTTATGACGTCAAAACCGCTGACGTGACGTCATTTTCCTAGTATTCGGTCTAAGATTTTTTAAAATTCCTAGTATTAAACCTACTTTAAATTCCAAAGATGTTCCAAATCTAAAAAAAGTAGTTCCGGCAAAAATGATATCATCACTATTGATGATATAAAAAAAAAAAAAGTGTTATCGTCACAGTGTTAGTTATCATTTTTTTAAAAATTGATATTGATTTTATGTCACTTAAATTTCAATGCAAAATTTGGATAGGTATGTAATAAACAGTTTTATTACATGCCTGTTTATTTTCCGGTGGAAATACACACAGATTGACATGCGCAAATACACCACGACAGATTAAAATTCCGTATCTATATGCGGTGTAAATACAAGATTGTGACGTCATACAGTGACGTAACCGGTTTGATGACGATATTAGTACTATTTACTATTAATAAAATGTAAACTCAATAAATTTTCGCTGCTCATAGATTGTAGGTATGTAATAAAAGAAATATTATGTTGTGGGGTGGATAATAGAGTTCGTATTAACGACGCGTAGCGTGGGGAAATCCATATCTTAGCTCGACCTACGGTCTCGTAAGATATCGATTTTCCCACGCTACTTGTCGTGGAATACGAACTCATGTATCCACCCCACAACATAATATTCCGTATTTATATCATAAATGACGTCGCCGGGAGTGTAATAAAGCCATTGAATAAATTGCGTATTCAACTAGTGTAATAACAATGCTACGTAACGTGACGTCATAACGTAACGTTTAGCGTTGTAAATACGCGCGCTTTATAGCGACGTTTATATGGATATAGCGCTGTAAATTATTAAATTAGTATTTATGATATAAAAAGAACATTACATTCGTGGTCATTCAATGCGAAATTTATAAAACTCGTTTTCTATAAGTGATAAAAACTCGCCAAGGCTCGTTCTTATCAATTTCAGAAAACTCGTTTAATAAATTCCGTATTGAATGACCACTCATGTAATATCCTCTATTTATTAAACTCGTTCAAGATAATTGTTATTAAGCTCGCCACAGGCTCGCTTGATAACAAAAAATCTTGAACTCGTTTAATAAAACTTTATATGAAATGACAACTCATGTCAGATCCTATATATATCGCACAGGAGGACTCATTTGGAATATGAGTCGTCCCGCGAGAAAACAAAAAACGTGTACTCTGCGTCAAGTATCGACCCGTACATGCTAAAACGGACAGACACTTCTCGCCTACTGTGAATTTTCTGTTTTAGAAATCATAACTCTTAACCTCTATCCCCCTGAGACGGAATGTGTTGGCCCGAATTAGCCTGATCTGGGTCAATAAATTACGCAGAATCGCATAATGTTGGTTTCCCTGCGGGACGGCTCATTATATCTGTTTTGTTAATACTTATTTATTTATTTTACATCGTTTGCGAAACACACTTTTAGCTTATATTAATCACGCGCGATGACCGCTTCCCGGTTCAGTTCTCGTGCCGTTTGTGTGGAAAAATCCACGGGCCTCGAACCGGGGACGTTTGGTACGATAGGCCGACACTCTACCACTGCACCCATGTCTTCTCGATCTGTTTTGCCTGTAAGGACTGGCTATCTACTATTGAAGCAGTTTGAACATCCGTTCATCACATAATATCGAGGGCTTGGCGTGAAACGGTTGTATCTAAAATTGGTATTTTTTTACCAAGGTTAATCACCTCGCCATAAAGTTTTTATAAGCATTAAATCATTTTTCTTGGTAAACAATGGAAATTTAGTAGCCATTGCTCGTTCTGAGCAATGGCATCTAAATTTGCATTGTTTACAAAGGGTTCAAAATTGCCCTTAAACCAGGGTTTTCAAAATAGGTTTTTAGTTACAACCGTTTCACGCCAAGCCCTCGATATGTTTGGATGATTATTATGTTTATCTAAATCACCATTTTCCTCTGATACAATACAATGTTTGCTTTCTTTATTCTTTCAGCAAGCGTGCCATGTCAAGAAATTGAGGGTATGAATTATCCATCTATCATTCCGGACAACTCGATTGATATTATTGGTGAAAGCGGAAAGGAATACAACGATTTTATTAGTTCATTAAGGTATATAAGAAGATATTCGCAAAAACTACAGCGCGTTTGTAATCAAATGGTAGCAAACCAACCCACACTATGGAGTACATGTCATTCTACTGGTGAATTAACTATCATTAACTATTCTAATTCGGTAATTAAACAATGGACTTATCCAGCTTTGCATTTGGGAGAGTCCATACTGGTGAATTAACTATCATTAACTATTCTAATTCGGAAAGTAAACAATGGACTTATCCAGCTTTGCATTTTGGAGAGTCCATAGCCAAGTCTAGAAATATCAAAATAAAAATGTTTAATTGAGCAGCCAACAGTATAGAGTTTGATCAATCGGCTTGTATGCGCCGACTGATTTGGCTATATGAGCCGTCCCGCGAGAAAACCAACATTATGGAAAGTAAAGTATCGACTCGGATCAGCTTAAGCATGCCGCACAGGATTACCCGGACAGACACTTTTCGACTTCTGTAGATTTTCTGTTTCAGAAAACATACATCTATCCTCCCAAGACGGAATGGGTCGGCCCGGATTAGCCTGCGCGGACTGCGCAGGCTGATCTGGTCGATACATTACGCAGAGATCACAATGTTGGTTTTCTCGCGCGACGGCTCATATACAAGTGGCACAGGCTTCACCCAGTCCGTTGCTGGCAATTATAAAAACTTCCTCTTAATTGTCTCCCTTGACTCTATCAAACTTTTGAATAATTGTCTCCCTTGACTCTACCGAGCCATAATCACTATCAAACTTTTGGAAAATTGTCTCCCGTGACTTTACCGAGCCATAATCACTATCACACTTTTGAATAATTGTCGCCCTTGACTTTAACGAGCCATAATCACTATCAAACTTTTGAATAATGTTCTCCCTGGACTCTACCGAGCCATAATCACTATAAAACTTCCTCATAATTGTCTCCCTTGACTCAAACGAGCCATAATAACTATCACACTTTTGAATAATTGTTATCATCTTTACGTCAGGACCCAATCTACGCATGGTATATCCAAGGTCGTTAGTTCGGGCCTTACATCGGGCGAACATTTTCCCCGTCTTGTGTTACTTTACTTACAATAAATTATCAAGTCAGGCTTTCCCCGTTAATGGCGGTGTTTATTGGACAAGGTGTAGCAAATAAAAGGTTAAAGGAACTAACTGTTCCCCAAACCGTGTTAACCTTTTGATAGCCCTCATAGGTAGTGACAGCACTTTAGCGGTCAACCCAAAGCGATTAAGTTACACTGATGTATCTTTGTGGCAACGGAATTCCACGAGAAAACCAATAGTGTGGACTCTGCGTAAAGCATCGACCCGGATCAGCCTAGCCATGCCGCGCAGGCTTACCCGGATAGACACTTTTCGCCTCCTGTGGATTTTCTGTTTCAGGAATCATTACTCTATACCTCTATACCCCTGAGAAGGAATGTGTCGGCCTTGATTAGCTTAAGCGGACTGCGCAGGTTGGTCTGGGTCGATACATTACGCAGAGTCTGTAATGTTGGTTTTCTAGTAGAACGGCTCACTTTTACATTTCTACATTTCAGACCAAACACGGATGACCTTTTCTCGTTCGAAAATGAAACGTTCGTTGAAATCGAATTCGTCTTCGAGACACCGACACAAGTAGGGCGTGTTGAGCCGGTAAATGACACGGGTTTATCGAGATATAACGTGAAACTCGAATCGTTATCGGGAGATATCATAGAGGTACTAATTATTCACATGCGGATTATCTTACATATATATTGTGGACACGCGAGAAATCGAACCTGGGATTATTCGAATGTTTTGTTTAACTCGAACAATATCCTGAAACGGAACTATATTTTAAAAAACAAAATCGCATAAGTTCTGGTCGTTCAAGCGAGCATTAAGAACTGCCCCTGCTCCGTTGATTTATTGTAATGTTTCTGTCACTGGCTGGCTTTTTGATATACGATTAAATATAAATTACTTAAGAAGCTGAGTGAACAGGACGATAACTCGGAAGTAATGTATAAATACATTTCGACTTCCGGTTATCGCGATTGTACTGTTTGTATAACCTCTTACATCGTCGGCTTCTCTAACCAGTTGCCTCATACAACGTCTCTATTGTTGGTGAATCCCAATCAATCAATCTGTATTAACAGAAGCTTATATATATAAAGTAATATATATAAAGTGTAGCTCTTGATCAGACACACGCCTTGTCCCATTGGCGGGTTCATGTCTCGTGACAAGTGATAACAGTATATTTACGTTGTTCCCATTTACAAAATACTAGTGAGTTTCTGATCTTTATTATATATACATTAGCCCTTTCCATCATACGACAATTCTGCAGCAGACGAGTTTGAACATATTCTGTCAAAAAAAAAGAAAATCTCTATAATTGAATGGATAACCTATGATTAAAAGTGGTAAACATTGTAGCAAAAGGAGAAATTGCTCGTCACTATGTTTTCAAAAAGCCGTCTGCTGCAGAGGCTTTAGAAGCGTCTATATGAGTGAAAGGGTTTACATTTGACTCGTCCATGTTCATAGTCGGGCGACTCTATTTCTTATATAATAATAATAGTTTTGTAATAGGTTAATAACTAAAAGACAAACAATGTCAGATGTCAGGTGAAATAGCTCGTTTCGAGCTGACTCAACTAAATCTGTACCGTTTGCAATATTTTCATTTGCGTTTGTGTTATATTTGCTATAGGGTGAATACCAGGCGGGTAAAGTTGCACTATTTGGAAACGCTGTAAACATTACATCTATGACAGTCGTGTTGTTCAAGGAGCAGAATTACACCGGTGTAGTGACCACAAAACTAGATCTAAGAATCTGTTACGGTATGTGGATTAGTGGCGTTCAATCCTGATTTCTTTTTAAATAGCCGCGATATCACAGTCGAAAACTACGAGGGCTATACATTTATGGATCGTGGGTTCAAAACCCGGATTGGCCATTCATTGTTGCGTCTTATACGAGAGGTGCTCTGCGAAAACCAACCGTCTTATTGCGTTTGCGATCTGTGTAGATCCGAAGTCGCGTAGGCTTATTTGAGCCGTTCCACGAGAAAACCAACTTTATGGACTCTACGTTATGTTTCGACCTAGACTAGCCTGTGCAGTCCGCGTAGGCTAATCCGGGCCGACATATTCCGTCTCATGGGGGTTGGAGGTAGCGAGTAATGATTCTAGAAATAGAAAATCCACAGGAGGCGAAAAGTGTTTGTTCGAGTAAGCCTGCGTGGCATGCTTAGGCTGACTCGGGTCGATAATTTACTTACATAATGTTGGTTTTCTCGTGGACCGGCTCACATGGTCTACGCTATTCGCTAACAGGTCATAGAAGGTTTAAAGGTCCTGAACTTCAGATTAAAGATAGTATAGTCAAAATTTTAAAACTGTTAAAACTGTTTGTCTTCCTGAAATATTAGAATCATAATTCTTGGATAAAATAAGAGGAATAATTTCACTTTCTAGAACAATAAACATCTAAATATGGATCGTTTATGCTTCATTTTTACGGGGTAGAAATACCCAGTAAGCCAAATTGTGTACATATTCATGGCTTTCAATTTACTGCTTTTCAACATTGACTACCAAAATAGTGGTTTTTGTTCTATGTTTTACTTACTTGTGTGTCACTATTACCAATAATTGCAGAAGTTTTAACATTTTAAGTGTTTTATCTCCATCTGGAGATCAGCACCTTTAAAGAAACTTCTGTTAATCAGTATTCATTTTAATACTCAAGCATGGAGGCACATGCAGGTTTTTCCCCATATGTGTAATAATTACGTTACGCTTGGTTTACCATGTCGAAAAAATGGAGTGGTCTAATTTTCAACATGGAAGAGTCGACTTTGTGAAATTTGGCAGTAAAAGAGTTAATTCATTACACGGGAAGATTATACCCAAACAACCATTTTAAAGAATCCAAACGGATCCTACGTTCAGAAGTTGCTTGAATCCCCTTTTGACTTATTTGCTTTTATCACTTGACAATGCTTGTATCCGATGTAATATACCCATTACGTATTTCTTTAGACGTGCAACGTGTAATATAACATGACCGAATCACTATTTGTGTATTCATCTGCGAATGTTTACAAACTGGCTGAGAACGTGTATCCGGTAAACACAAACGTCACGATAGATCGATGAGGTAAAGGGACCATTATCGGTCATAAAAATATATGTGTGTGTGATTAGTTAACAGTCTATTAAGATTTCTATGTTGGGACTATTTTCTGACAGCGAAAAAACGATATCCTTTTTGTGTTTCGTCATGTGATAAAAAGAATCTGACATTCGTTGTCATTTCATAACGTTTTATTAAACTCGTCCAAGATATGTGTTATTAAGCTCGCCAAAGGCTCGCTTAATAACAACTTTCTTGAACTCGTTTAATAAAACTTTATATAAAATGACAACTCATGTCAGATCCTATATATAGAAAACATGAATGCGGAAAAAATGAAAATTATATATTCAAAGGTTATCTGATGCAAATGTCTCAAAAGTCGTAGATATATATTTCTCTAAACAATTAACGCAAGTTCTCCTTTTGCCACAATGTTTTATCAAACGTCGTCTGTTGTAGAGGCGTCGGAAACCATCTGTATGTGGTAAAGGGTAAATACAAATTTAGCAAAGTAATCCTAACAAATATCTTTTAATTTTCTAGTACCAAAATGAAACCGTTTTTCCATTATACGGTTCGTAGCAAGGTTGAACATGTATTCTCTATTACAGAATGTTTCTCCCGAGAAATGAGTACCGGAGAAATCGATTTGCTTGAAAGTGACATGATTTACGGGCAGATAGGTGTGAGTCATAAAGCTGCCGAACCAATAGAATTGATCTTCCAGAAAATGAAAAAGGTCACCCTGCTATCATTCAAGGTGTCGTCTCAAGTAACCTCAGTGAAAGTGACCTACATACGTGGCGATGAAACTGTAAGTAAAATAACAGCGAAACGCGAATCGTGTATTTTCGGTATTCTCCGTATAACGAGCGAGTACAATCGATTGTCTACGAAAAATCATCTTATCTTAAAGCTTATTTTTCAAAAAACATCAATAATGAGCAATATCTCCTCAACATTAATGTCTTCGACTCGTTTCAATAATGTTCTTTCATTGAAAGAGATTTTCGATATTTCAACCTAGATGGAATCAAAGTTTTTTGCTGCATAATATATATCTTTTTTTAACGTGACAAATGGTTGAAGCCGATGATTACAGATGAGTCTTCTTTGACGTGTCTTATACTCTCCACAAGATGGGCTGATGTAAACAAGCAATGTATACGTTGACATTTCTGAATGTTCAACTGTACTGATATCACAGGCTGATGTAGATCTACACTGTTCCAATTAACTCATACTGTAGCATGTCATAACGACAGTTTCATAGTGTATTCGACACGACAGTAAGACAGCTAGATACAATTCATCAGTTTACTATTTCAATGCCGAATTTCACGAAGTCGACTCTTCCATGTTAACAATGTGATCACTCCATATTTCGTTTCCATTTTAGGAAATTTTGTCAATTTTAAATGTGGGTGACAAACAATTCATATTTCAGAATGTCTGTTATGAGTTGATTATAGGCTGTTGTGCAATTGAAGTCATTTTACCATTGAAAATACAACCAGGATTCAGAAAGACAGACTTGAGGCTTCAGTTAATCTATAAAAAAAAAAGCATATGAAACTTTATAACAATTGAATAAAGTTGAAAACATTGTGTTTTCAAGAATCTTCTAAGTCGTTAGCATCGGGGTTCGGTACATTGATTAGAAAATATCGAAATCTTAAAACCCGAGTTTTATTACCCTATATATTACCAGCATAGACGATGACGTATACTGTGTATATTTCACTGCCCTCTGGCATCACTATCGATGTATACTTACCTAATATTACGTAAATGTCCGGTAATTTTCGTTAATTAGCAAAATGATAACAAGAGCAGATAACAGTCAAATTAGTCAATAATTAGTACGACTTAAACAGTGGTACATTGTCTCCCCTGTTTATAGCATGACGAGCATTGTGCCATATGCATCGGTGTATGTGGTAAACACTCAGATGTTGCGAGTTTGCTCATTGTCACATCGGTGTATGTGGTAAACACTCAGATGTTACGATTTTTCTCATTGTCACATCGGTGTATGTGGTAAACACTCAGATGTTGCGATTTTGCTCATTTTCAAACCGGTGTATGTGGTAAACACTCAGATGTTGCGATTGTGCGCATTGTCACATCGGTGTATGTGGTAAACACTCAGATGTTACGATTTTTCTCATTGTCACATCGGTGTATGTGGTAAACACTCAGATGTTGCGATTTTGCTCATTTTCAAACCGGTGTATGTGGTAAACACTCAGATGTTGCGATTGTGCGCATTGTCACATCGGTGTATGTGGTAAACACTCAGATGTTGCGATTGTGCGCATTGTCACATCGGTGTATGTGGTAAACACTCAGATGTTGCGATTGTGCGCATTGTCACATCGGTGTATGTGGTAAACACTCAGATGTTGCGATTGTGCGCATTGTCACATCGGTGTATGTGGTAAATACTCAGATGTTGCGATTGTGCGCATTGTTACATCGGTGTATGTGGTAAACACTCAGATGTTGCTATTTTGTGCATTGTCACATCGGTGTTTGTGTTAACACTCAGATATTGCGATTTTGCGCATTGTTACATCTGTGTACAGTGAACCTTAGGATGTTGCGATTTTGTGCATTGTTACATCTGTGTACAGTGAACTTTCGGATGTTGCGATGTTGCGCATTGTCACATCGGTGTATGTGGTAAACACTCAGATGTTGCGATTTGCGCATTGATACCTCGGCGTATGTGGTGAAAACTCGGTTGTTGCGATTTTGCGCATTGTCACATCGGCGTATGTGGTGAACACTCGGTTGTTGCGATTTTGCGCATTGTCACATCGGCGTATGTGGTGAACACTCGGTTGTTGCGATTTTGCGCATTGTCACATCGGCGTTTGTGGTGAACACTCGGTTGTTGCGATTTTGCGCATTGTCACATCGGCGTATGTGGTAAACACTCAGATGTTACGATTTTGCGCATTGTTACATCGGTGTATGTGGTAAACACTCAGATGTTACGATTTTGCGCATTGTCACATCGGTGTATGTGGTAAACACTCAGATGTTACGATTTTGCGCATTGTCACATCGGTGTATGTGGTAAACACTCAGATGTTACGATTTTGCGCATTGTTACATCGGTGTATGTGGTAAACACTCAGATGTTACGATTTTGCGCATTGTCACATTTGCATACAGTGAACACTCGCGTGAGTCTTTGTATACGTCGAGTCTCACTTGACGCTTCACCTTCCGCCTATATATATAAAATACAAGAGAAAGTTGATGCCAAGGCATCAATGTCGCCGGAAAAGACTGCATTGATTTATTTATGTATTCTTGACTTTCCTTAGTCTATTCAAACATTAGGAACGTTAGAAATGAAAACATTTACTTATAAATTTTATATTCATACCTACATTAGGGTATCTATAAAAAATTAACGAAATGTGTACACATTTATCTTGGCTTAAATTTAATTTTGCTGTTGTTACTTATTTAAATAATAGTATTCATTCATATAATTTCAATGTTTGTCAATCTTATTCGAATCACAAGGTAAATATCCTGATATTGCTTTAAAGGGAGGTAATTTGAAGAAAACAAAAGTCTTCAAAAGGAGAAATATATCGGCATTACCGTCTACAGTTTAAATTGTTCTATTGTTTGTGGATTTAAAAATGTTCGTTTTTTCTTATTTCTACATGTACAACGAAATATTGCGGCTTCTCTTTGACGCTTTGCGTCAAACATTCGTCTTGTACTTGTCTAAAATAAAATAATATCACTCGCTTTTTCATATCGAAATGCGCATGCGCGAAAATCGATGTTAAAGGTCACGAACCTACACAACAGAATAGGGTCTATATTTAGCTTAGAAACAGTTCCTACTTTAGATATTCATGGATTAACATTATTAAATGAATTCTACACAAATCAAGACATCTCTTTGAACATGAAAACAACATTTAGTAAGTTAAAATTGCTATTAAAAGGAGAATCCGAAATTGACCTCAATGATGACACATAAGAGTCTGCATTAGGGGGTGTTGGTTCACGTCTTGAAGGGACCACTTTTGTCTTCGTAAATAAGACAAAAAACTTAAATGCGAGTGAAATAAAAAAAACTGCAAACATTAAAAAATCGGAATATTTATTTCATTTTAGATGTGTCATTTATTAGTGTTCGTAAACAACCACAATTGTAATATGTTCAAATCATCTAGATTTGTTTCTTTCTAATAATAAGCCGCCCTCCCATGTGATTTCCGAAAAGCTATTAAAAATAGAAGTCGCGGGCTTCTGCCCGGCGACTAATAACTGTTGCCCAAATATAGAAGTTGGACACCAATTAAACCTTTAACCCCCTCCGAAATACAACAAATCTGCATTCGACGACTATGAAAACTTTAGTCAAAAATATGGAAACGCACTATAAATGAAAGTAAAATGGGTGTTCAAATCAATGTGAAAAAAGGAGAAATTGTTCATGATGAGAGATTTTTCCTTTTGTCATCATGATTTCAAACATCGTCTGATGCAAATGCATCTATATTTGGGGAAAGGGTTTAACTATACCGAAACGGGGATGTTATAAATCGTCTTATTGATTACAGCCTATTGAGAACACAGTGAACGTCGTGAGTAATCGAGTAACACTTAGCACGCCAATTGGCATCCCGACAGAACACGTCGCAATAGAATTTGTACCATCTACTGTAAACATTATAGTGGTATCACTACTCTCGTTGGAGGCTTGTTACGAAAGTAAGTATTACTTTGTGTTAATCCTATTGGTGTTGTGTGTGTGGCAAATTGTCTGTGTATGTTCTCTGGTATTACTACTCTCGTTGGAGGCTTGTTGCGAAAGTAATTATTACTTTGTGCTAATTCCATTGGTGTTGTGTGTGTGTGAGTGTGTGTGTGTGTGCGTGCGTGTGTGTGTGTAGCAAATTGTCTTATTAAGCTCTCGTGTGCAGAAATGTAGCATTCAAGATGATTACAAATCATAACGCATAAAGGGTTTCTTGGTCATACGATATAGTTATGTTATAAACGGGATCCCTTGTGATATCACAGTTCTCGTCGGAGGCTTTGCAACGAAAGTAAGTGATGTTATTCTATGTTACATATACTGCAAAGATTTATAGTAATATTAGGGGATGAAACAAATCAAAATGACGATCAATTCCCAATGGATGTAAAGTTGTCAACGGAATGATACGAAATGACGTCACGTATATGACGTCATCACCAACATCACCTCAATTATAAATTAAACATTTGAGCCGTCCCACGAGGAAACCAACATGCGCGCAGGCTAATCCGTGCCGACACATTCCGTCTTTGTGAAATAGAGGTAGAGTAATGATTCCTGAAACAGAAAATCCACAGGTGGCGAAAAGTGTCTGTCCGGGTTAGCCTGCGGTGTATGCTTAGTCTGATCCGGGACGATACTTTACGTAAGGCCATAGTATTGGTTTTCTTGCGGGACGGCCCATTTTATCTGATTGTATATACAGTGGTCTCGTGATGACTCGAAGTCGAATTAAGCGACAAAAACTGTTTCGAGCTATCGATGTGTTCGGGGGATGCCTCGATTAATGTTAAATTTATGTTGTTGTTTTTTGCTTAGTCATTCAATTATACTTAAATTATTAAAATGAAAAACAAGCCAGGGATAAAATCACATCAAGAACAAAAAAAAGACATACGAGCAACCAGATCGCTGGTTTCACGATCCAGGTATTGGTTCGAGTTAAACGACACATTCGACTGATCACATGTTCAAGTTATCACTGGTATGCAGCTTAAATGTAGAAATTATTGTAATATCGGAATACTAATTGGAATTACATTTCCAATATATAGATAAGGGTATAATTTACGTTTTTGGGTATATCGGGCAAATTTCGTTATTTAGTAATTTCTAATTTTTCCATCGATGTTTTCAAATTATTTTAAAACATTCCGACTTAAATGGAGTCAGACGTCGTTCATATCGGGGTGATGATTAATTGAACAATGTTCATTATCTTCAGCCCAGCAACGGTAGATAAGTCGGTAGCGACGCGGGGCTGTCTATCCAAGGGTTGTGAGTTCGAAGCCCAGACAAACGGAAACATTGCTGAAAACGGCGTTAAGCCCAAATCAATCAATTAATAAATTAATTATCTTTCACAGCACCACCACCGTCTACAACGACTTCAACTATACCGACAACATCGACGACACCAACAACACCAACCACAAGTAAAGATTATTTATATATAATTCATTTTCCATTTAAATACCGCCTCGATCCCAGGCCGGTCGGTCATGCTAAATATGTAAAAAATAATAGTAGTGGCTTAACCTCCTTGAAGCTCAGGATTGTACGGTTTGATATCATAAATGACGTCGCCGGGAGTGTAATTAAGCTATTGAATAAATTGCGTATTCAACTAGTGTAATAACAATGCTATATAATTGCAGTTGCTTCAAAAGCACGGTGAATCGCTCGTTTTGATTGGTTCAAAACCGATCACGTGACTAAAAGGAATTGCGTTTATTTTCCAATAACTGCAATTGATCACATGACCAGTTCACGGAACTACTTTCGGAAAATACCTTTAATTTCGACAGTTAACCGTAAACAATGCCACAAATAATTATGCCGAGGTCATATTAAGCTTAATTTTTTAAAAGTAATAATAAATAACACTCATGAGATATTATATCTATCACATAAAGTGACTTATGAGGCGTATTTCGATAAAAATGTACTTAACGTTAACAATATTTCTAGATGAAATTTACGGGTTTTGGCGCCAAAGCGGCTAACGTATGACGTCAAAACGTTAACGTGACGTCATTTTCCTAGTATTAGGTAATTTTCCTAGTATTAGATCATGTTATCGGCGTAAAGAACATAAACAAGAGATCCCAATTTTCAATTTATATGTCCCTTTTCAAACAATTCTTTCGATGAAAAGTAGCTGTTTTTTTCTTAAACTGCAATTATAAGGGTTTAATGTATGTTTTGGTACAGTTATAAGAGTATAACACGAAATAGCCAAATTACACAGCTGACATAATGCCCTTCGGGCATTATTTGCTGAGTAATTAGGCAATTTCGTGTTATACTCTTATAACTGTACCAAAACATACATTAAACCCTTTAATATACGTAACGTCATAATGAAAAGCATTGAAAATGACCGTGCTATTATTAGTTATTTGGTCTGTTACTGACCCACTACGGAAAAATAGGGGGTCTGTGGAATTTATAGGGGGCGAGGCGTTAGCCGAGTCCCCCTATACATTCAACATACCCCCTATTTTTCAGTAGTGGGTCAGTAACAGACCAAATAACTGATTTATTTCATCGACCACCTTTCATGAGCAAAAAAAAATGATACTCTTTCATTTACATTAACATTTACAATATTTCTAGATGAAATTTACGGGTTTTGGCGCCAAATCACTAGCGTTATGACGTCAAACCGATGACGTGACGTCATTTTCCTAGTATTTGGTCCCAGTATTTTTAAAATTCCTAGTACTAAACCCACTTTAATAATGAAATGAAACAATATCAATTTGTTTTGTTCATGAAAGGTGGTTGATGAAATAAATCAGTTATAAATGGTCTGTTACTGACCCACTAAGGGAAAAAAAAAAAATTAACAAGCGTAGGACATGCATTATTTTTATACATTCATTGATTTTTTTTTTTCTATGGAAAGGGAAGTTACTTTGCATGATATTCAACTTCGTAGTCGTTATGATATATATATTGTAAACAAATCGCTGTTAAAAATATCAAGATATTATACAGTATATAGATCTATTTTAACATAGGCAACTGAAAAAAACTTCGAGTCGGCTTGATCTGAGAATAGAAGCCATATTGAATTTACTCACCCCCTATGGAATTTACTCACCCCCTATAGAAATATAGGGGGTGTGCCCGTGACAGGCTTTAACCAATGAAATTGCTAGAATTTCGTGGGAGGCGAAATAAATAGCGACGTTATATATATTTTGCGCTAATAATCGTCGAATTGGAATTTATGATATAAATAGAATATAACATTCGTGGTCATTCAATACAAAATTTTATTAAACTCGTTTTCTAAAATGTCGTATTGAATGACCACTCATGAAATATCCTCTATTTATATAACGACTAATTCTCTGGTGACATGATAAATGGACAAGTAGAACTGAAACAAATAATATAAGTGGCGTAAAAAAAAAAAAACAACATACAAACAATACACACACAATCATTCCACTTGAGCCCTTCTACGAGATGGATCTCTTCGGTGGTGTAGTAATGTATGCCCTCCTTGGCGCTCAGGGTTGCGGGGTAAGCATTACGGCCGACTAGCTGGTGTCAGGATAAATGGACCAGTAGTAGGGGTAACTTACCCGTGGTAGTAATGGCAATCCTCCTTGGCGCTCAGGATTGCGGGGTAAGCATTACGGCCGACTAGCTGGTGTCAGGATAAATGGACCAGTAGTAGGGGTAACTTACCCCTGGTAGTAATGGCAATCCTCCTTGGCGCTCAGGGTTGCGGGGTAAGCATTACGGCCGACTAGCTGGTGTCAGGATAAATGGACCAGTAGTAGGGGTAACTTACCCGTGGTAGTAATGGCAATCCTCCTTAGCGCTCAGGGTTGCGGGGTAAGCATTACGGCCGACTAGTTGGTGTCAGGATAAATGGACCAGTAGTAGGGGTAACTTACCCATGGTAGTAATGGCAATCCTCCTTGGCGCTCAGTGTTGCGGGGTAAGCATTACGGCCGACTAGCTGGTGTCAGGATAAATGGACCAGTAGTACTGGTAACTTTCCCAGGACACACCGTGATATAACTGAAAAACTGTTGAAAGCGGTGTAAATCAACAAACAATCTATGGCATGAGGTACGTCAAGTCCTCATTTGGGATCAGTCTATGTTAAGATCAGCCTGTACATCTGCTCCATCTCATCATAATTTACACAAGTTCACGAGGTATGAAACAAGCTTATGAGAGTAAAATGTAAATATTGTGATCAGCATGTTTGGATACTCTGCTTATCTTGATCTACACTGTTCACAAAGACCAATGCGTACTTTATCACATGACAATGATTGTATCCCATGTAATATACCCATTACGTATTTTTTTATATACAACGTGTGTAATATAACATGACCTAATACTAGGAAAAAATGACGGCACGTCATCGTTTTGACGTCATACGTTAGTCACTTTTATCTAGAAATATTGTAAACGTTAAGTACATTTTTATCGAAATACGCCTCATAAGTCACTTTATGTAATAGATATAATATCTCATGAGTGTTATTTATTATTACTTTTAATAAACTAAGCTGAATATGACCTCGGAATAATTATTTGTGGCATTGTTATACGGTTTACTGACGAAATTAAAATAGCTTTGGAAAACCCGATTTTCTTTGTGTGTTTCGTCATGTGATAAAAAGAATCTGACATTCGTTGTCATTTCATATATAGAGGATCTTACATGAGTGCTTATTTGTTATTGTTTTTATGAAACGAGTCAACTGAAATAATATGACACGAGGCTCTGCCGAGCGTCATATTCGTTTCAGTCGACGAGTTTCATAAAAACAATATCAAATAAGCACGAATGTAAGATTCTTTTTATCACATAACACCATAAAAATATTGTTTTCAATCTTTAAATCGATCTTTCTTCGTCCTAATGTAAACAGTGACCGAAGTTCACCCCGAAGTTCAAATGCATACTTCCACTGTAAAAAGTAGTGCCTATTAATAACCTTTTGATTTTATACAAAATTAGCAACAAGGCACTTATAAATATTTCATTTATCTAGATTTATTCTCTTTAAACAATATTTTTAATAAATGCCGCAAATTCAGAACAATTATAAACACTATGATGTCATTTAAAGTGACGTCACACTGAAGTGACGTCACATACGTGCTGTGAGTCGGCTATTTATGTAACTAGTTACATATGATATTTATGTCACTGCTTTATGTCACTCCTGGAGCGCAAGTTATGTGATAAACAGTTTTATATCATAAATTACGTCGCCGGGAGTGTAATAAAGCCATTGAATAAATTGCGTATTCAACTAGTGTAATAACAATGCTACGTAACGTGACGTCATAACGTAACGTTTAGCGTTGTAAATACGCGCGCTTTATAGCGACGTTTATATGGATATAGCGCTGTAAATTATTAAATTAGTATTTATGATATAAAAAGAACATTACATTCGTGGTCATTCAATACGAAATTTATAAAACTCGTTTTCTATAAGTGATAAAAACTCGCCAAGGCTCGTTCTTATCAATTTCAGAAAACTCGTTTAATAAATTCCGTATTGAATGACCACTCATGTAATATCCTCTATTTATTAAACTCGTTCAAGATAATTGTTATTAAGCTCGACACAGGCTCGCTTGATAACAAAAAATCTTGAACTCGTTTAATAAAACTTTATATGAAATGACAACTCATGTCAGATCCTATATATATCGCACAGGAGGACTCATTTGGAATATGAGTCGTCCCGCGAGAAAACAAAAAGCGTGTACTCTGCGTCAAGTATCGACCCGTACATGCTAAAACGGACAGACACTTCTCGCCTACTGTGACTTTTCTGTTTTAGAAATCATAACTCTTAACCTCTATCCCCCTGAGACGGAATGTGTTGGCCCGAATTAGCCTGATCTGGGTCGATAAATAACGCAGAATCGCATAATGTTGGTTTCCCTGCGGGACGGCTCATTATATCTGTTTTGTTAATACTTATTTATTTATTTTACATCGTTTGCGAAACACACTTTTAGCTTATATTAATCACGCGCGATGACCGCTTCCCGGAGATTTAAGCAGTTCTCGTGCCGTTTGTGTGGACAAATCCACGGGCCTCGAACCGGGGACGTTTAATACGATAGGCCGACACTCTACCACTGCACCCATGTCTTCTCGATCTGTTTTGCCTGTAAGGACTGGCTATCTAATATTGAAGCAGTTTGAACATCCGTTCATCACATAATATCGAGGGCTTGGCGTGAAACGGTTGTATCTAAAATTGGTATTTTTTTACCAAGGTTAATCACCTCGCCATAAAGTTGTTATAAGCATTAAATCATTTTTCTTGGTAAACAATGGAAATTTAGTAGCCATTGCTCGTTCTGAGCAATGGCATCTAAATTTGCATTGTTTACAAAGGGTTCAAAATTGCCCTTAAACCAGGGTTTTCAAAATAGGTTTTTAGTTACAACCGTTTCACGCCAAGCCCTCGATATGTTTGGATGATTATTATGTTTATCTAAATCACCATTTTCCTCTGATACAATACAATGTTTGCTTTCTTTATTCTTTCAGCAAGCGTGCCATGTCAAGAAATTGAGGGTATGAATTATCCATCTATCATTCCGGACAACTCGATTGATATTATTGGTGAAAGCGGAAAGGAATACAACGATTTTATTAGTTCATTAAGGTATATAAGAAGATATTCGCAAAAACTACAGCGCGTTTGTAATCAAATGATAGCAAACCAACCCACACTATGGAGTACATGTCATTCTACTGGTGAATTAACTATCATTAACTATTCTAATTCGGTAATTAAACAAAGGACTTATCCAGCTTTGCATTTGGGAGAGTCCATACTGGTGAATTAACTATCATTAACTATTCTAATTCGGAAAGTAAACAATGGACTTATCCAGCTTTGCATTTTGGAGAGTCCATAGCCAAGTCTAGAAATATCAAAATAAAAATGTTGAATTGAGCAGCCAACAGTATAGAGTTTGATCAGTCGGCTCGGAGATGCGCCGACTGATTTGGCTATATGAGTCGTCCCGCGAGAAAACCAACATTATGGAAAGTAAAGTATCGACTCGGATCAGCTTAAGCATGCCGCACAGGATTACCCGGACAGACACTTTTCGACTTCTGTAGATTTTCTGTTTCAGAAAACATACATCTATCCTTCCAAGACGGAATGGGTCGGCCCGGATTAGCCTGCGCGGACTGCGCAGGCTGATCTGGTCGATACATTACGCAGAGATCACAATGTTGGTTTTCTCGCGCGACGGCTCATATACAAGTGGCACAGGCTTCACCCAGTCCGTTGCTGGCAATTATAAAAACTTCCTCTTAATTGTCTCCCTTGACTCTATCAAACTTTTGAATAATTGTCTCCCTTGACTCTACCGAGCCATAATCACTATCAAACTTTTGGAAAATTGTCTCCCGTGACTTTACCGAGCCATAATCACTATCACACTTTTGAATAATTGTCTCCCTTGACTTTAACGAGCCATAATCACTATCAAACTTTTGAATAATGTTCTCCCTGGACTCTACCGAGCCATAATCACTATAAAACTTCCTCATAATTGTCTCCCTTGACTCAAACGAGCCATAATAACTATCACACTTTTGAATAATTGTTATCATCTTTACGTCAGGACCCAATCTACGCATGGTATATCCAAGGTCGTTAGTTCGGGCCTTACATCGGGCGAACATTTTCCCCGTCTTGTGTTACTTAACTTACAATAAATTGTCAAGTCAGGCTTTCCCCGTTAATGGCGGTGTTTATTGGACAAGGTGTAGCAAATAAAAGGTTAAAGGAACTAACTGTTCCCCAAACCGTGTTAACCTTTTGATAGCCCTCATAGGTAGTGACAGCACTTTAGCGGTCAACCCAAAGGGATTAAGTTACACTGGTGTATCTTTGTAGCAACGGAATTCCACGAGAAAACCAATAGTGTGGACTCTGCGTAAAGCATCGACCCGGATCAGCCTAGCCATGCCGCGCAGGCTTACCCGGATAGACACTTTTCGCCTCCTGTGGATTTTCTGTTTCAGGAATCATTACTCTATACCTCTATACCCCTGAGACGGAATGTGTCGGCCTTGATTAGCTTAAGCGGACTGCGCAGGTTGGTCTGGGTCGATACATTATTCAGAGTCTGTAATGTTGGTTTTCTAGTAGAACGGCTCACTTTTACATTTCTACATTTCAGACCAAACACGGATGACCTTTTCTCGTTCGGAAATGAAACGTTCGTTGAAATCGAATTCTTCTTCGAGACACCGACACAAGTAGGGCGTGTTGAGCCGGTAAATGACACGGGTTTATCGGGATATAACGTGACACTCGAATCGTTATCGGGAGATATCATAGAGGTACTAATTATTCACATGCGGATTATCTTACATATATATTGTGGACACGCGAGAAATCGAACCTGGGATTATTCGAATGTTTTGTTTAACTCGAACAATATCCTGAAACGGAACTATATTTTAAAAAACAAAATCGCATAAGTTCTGGTCGTTCAAGCGAGCATTAAGAACTGCCCCTGCTCCGTTGATTTATTGTAATGTTTCTGTCACTGGCTGGCTTTTTGATATACGATTAAATATAAATTACTTAAGAAGCTGAGTGAACAGGACGATAACTCGAAGTAATGTATAAATACATTTCGACTTCCGGTTATCGCGATTGTACTGTTTGTATAATCTCTTACATCGTCGGCTTCTCTAACCAGTTGCCTCATACAACGTCTCTATTGTTGGTGAATCCCAATCAATCAATCTGTATTAACAGAAGCTTATATATATAAAGTAATATATATAAAGTGTAGCTCTTGATCAGACACACGCCTTGTCCCATTGGCGGGTTCATGTCTCGTGACAAGTGATAACAGTATATTTACGTTGTTCCCATTTACAAAATACTTGTGAGTTTCTGATCTTTATTATATATACATTAGCCCTTTCCATCATACGACAATTCTGCAGCAGACGAGTTTGAACATATTCTGTCAAAAAAAAGAAAATCTCTATAATTGAATGGATAACCTATGATTAAAAGTGGTAAACATTGTAGCAAAAGGAGAAATTGCTCGTCACTATGTTTTCAAAAAGCCGTCTGCTGCAGAGGCTTTAGAAAGCGTCTATATGAGTGAAAGGGTTTACATTTGACTCGTCCATGTTCATAGTCGGGCGACTCTATTTCTTATATAATAATAATAGTTTTGTAATAGGTTAATAACTAAAAGACAAACAATGTCAGATGTCAGGTGAAATAGCTCGTTTCGAGCTGACTCAACTAAATCTGTACCGTTTGCAATATTTTCATTTGCGTTTGTGTTATATTTGCTATAGGGTGAATACCAGGCGGGTAAAGTTGCACTATTTGGAAACGCTGTAAACATTACATCTATGACAGTCGTGTTGTTCAAGGAGCAGAATTACACCGGTGTAGTGACCACAAAACTAGATCTAAGAATCTGTTACGGTATGTGGATTAGTGGCGTTCAATCCTGACTTCTTTTTAAATAGCCGCGATATCACAGTCGAAAACTACGAGGGCTATACATTTATGGATCGTGGGTTCAAAACCCGTATTGGCCATTCATTGTTGCGTCTTATACGAGAGGTGCTCCGCGAAAACCAACCGTCTTATTGCGTTTGCGATCTGTGTAGATCCGAATTCGCGTAGGCTTATTTGAGCCGTTCCACGAGAAAACCAACATTATGGACTCTACGTTATGTTTCGACCTAGACTAGCCTGTGCAGTCCGCGTAGGCTAATCCGGGCCGATATATTCCGTCTCAGGGGTTGGAGGTAACGAGTAATGATTCTAGAAATAGAAAATCCACAGGAGGCGAAAAGTGTTTGTTCGAGTAAGCCTGCGTGGCATGCTTAGGCTGACTCGGGTCGATAATTTACTTACATAATGTTGGTTTTCTCGTGGAACGGCTCACATGGTCTACGCTATTCGCTAACAAGTCAAGAAAGGTTTGAAGGTCCTGAACTTCAGATTAAAGATAGTATAGTCAAAATTTTAAAACTGTTAAAACATTGTCTTCCTGAAATATTAGAATCATAATTCTTGGATAAAATAAGAGGAATAATTTCACTTTCTAGAACAATAAACATCTAAATATGGATCGTTTATGCTTCGTTTTTACGGGGTAGAAATACCCAGTAAGCCAAATTGTGTACATATTCATGGCTTTCAATTTACTGCTTTTCAACATTGACTACCAAAATAGTGGTTTTTGTTCTATGTTTTACTTACTTTTGTGTCACTATTACCAATAATTGCATAAGTCTCAACATTTTAAGTGTTTTATCTCCATCTGGAGATCAGCACCTTTAAAGAAACTTCTGTTAATCAGTATTCATTTTAATACTCAAGCATGGAGGCACATGCAGGTTTTTTCCCCATATGTGTAATAATTACGTTACGCTTGGTTTACCTGGAGCCCCCCGATCAAATATCTTTTCACAAAGGTCTTTGAGTGCCACGTTTATTTCGATTAGTAAAACATGTTGTATGAACACGCTTGTTAGCGAATAGCGTATACCATATGAGCCGTCCCGCGAGGAAACCAACATTGTGGACTCTGCGAAAAGTATCGACCCGGATCAGCCTAAGCATGCCGCGCAGGCATACCCGGATATGCACGTTTCGCCTCCTGTGGATGTTCTGTTTCAGGAGTCATTGCTCTATACCTTTATCCCCCTGAGACGGAATGTGTCGGCCCGGCTCAGTCTGCGTGGACTGCGCAGGGTCATCTGGATCGATACATTACACAGAGGCCATAATGTTGCTTTTTTGTCGCGGGACGGCTCACTTATTTGTCGGTACGAATATCATTATCCACATTTACGAACGCCTCGGAGATGTAGTGGTAGACCGTCCGCGACGGGTGTGGGAAGTCGCGGGTTCAATATCCGGTCAAAGACTTTAACAATGGTAGTAATGTTGTTTCTTTTCTATGGCATTCGAGTTTGATTTACGACTGACTTGCTGCTGTAAGGATAATCGACATATGGTTATCAATCTCAAATTCCTTGATGTTTACCTTATTATCACCTTTTTCCCCAAAAATATTCTCTATTACTGCTCATCATTTTTTGCCTATCAAAATGGCATACCATGGAGATGATAATAAGTGTAGCTGTGGGAACTATGCATTGATGAAGGCGGCTCTAAAAACACCGTTCATTGAAAAGAACGATTCTTTTTCAGAATGTACAAGCACACAGATGGAAACCCGAGAAATTTCGTTAGTCGGTAATGTAAGGGACCAAGATAATTTATTCACTTCGATCGGATCCTACGTGCTGGATGACAAACTTGAGCTGGTCTTCTCTCTGAGTAGACGCATCACGTTTTTCCAATTTAAAGTGTCAAGTACAGTACAAAGCGTGGATATCGTCTACAAGAACCTTCAAGGCCAAGTGGTAAGGAAATGGGTTGTATATATAAGCCGTTGCACAAGAAACCCAACATTACGGACTTTGCGTAATAATCCGGGCCGACACATTCCGTCTTAGGGGGATAGAAGTATATATTAATGACTCCTGAAACATAAAATACACAGAAGGCGAAATGTGTCTGTACGGGTTAGCCTGCGCGACATGCTTACAGGGCTGGTCTGGGTCCATACTGTTGGTTTTCTCGTGGAACGGCTCATATTCATTCACTCTTGTAATATACAGTCATGTAGTCATGTAGTCATGTAGCGTCGCTTATACAGTCATGTAGCCATGCGTCGCTTATACAGTCATGTAGCCATGCGTCGCTTATACAGTCATATAGCCATGCGTCGCTTATACCGTCATGTAGCCATGCGTCGCTTATACAGTCATGAAGTCATGCGTCGCTTATACAGTCATGTAACCATGCGTCGCTTATACAGTCATGTAGCCATGCGTCGCTTATACAGTCATGTAGCCATGCGTCGCTTATACAGTCATGTAGACATGCGTCGCTTATACAGTCATGTAGCCATACGTTGCTTATACAGTCATGTAGCCATGCGTCGCTTATACAGTCATGTAGACATGCGTCGCTTATACAGTCATGTAGCCATGCGTCGCTTTTACAGTCATGTAGCCATTCCTCGCCTATACAGTCGTGTAGCCATGCGTCGCTTATACAGTCATGTAGCCATGCGTCGCTTATCAATACATCGAAATTCTTTGAAAGTAAACCATCATAGGGCTCCGCCATTTCCTCCGGCATGCACCAGTTTTACAATAGATGACTTTACAAATATGCAGGCGATACTATGCAGAATCCCTATAAAAGAAAGCATAATTAATATTTAGATTTTTAAAAAAAATGTGGGAAAAGGGAACGTTGCGTTTTATGAGATAAGCAATTTCACAAAATTGCCTTTACAAAGTTGCTGTTTATAAATTATGCAAGTTTACCATGCCTTTTGAAAAATTCCTCTGCTGTTGATGAGTCAACCTTCGTCTACATGTGGGAAAGAGTAAATCAGTGCAGTTAGTCGATCATTCTGTACAAAGAGGTTTATACAAGTCCTTGAACGCCGTGGTTGAGACATTTAACTCCGACACTACGTACGTTGATATATCAGGGTGTTTTAGTTTTTGTACGCCGTTTTCAACATTATATCAGTTATTTCAAGGCGACAGTTCACAAATTCATGATCCCTGGGTAAACAAACTAGTACTAGGATAGAACATATGTCTTACCCAAGGGCACTCCACCATGACCACAGCGCTGCGACTTAGATCGAACCCAGGACGCCCGGTACCAAATCCCAAGCGCTAACCACTCTGCCACAGCGGCTTACTCGCATTTACTCGAACATGGGATCATATACCGTTGTATTCGCAACATAACATGCTATCGTTTGAAAACAGCGTAGCAGTAGTTTTGTTTCCTTATACGAGCATTCAGGACTACTGAAGCAATGTTTACTTAGACGAGCTTTAATAACTATTGAAGCAATATTTTCTTAGACGAGTATTCATGACTATTGAAGCAATATTTTCTAAGACGAGCATTCAGGACTATTGAAGCAATGTTTCTTAGACGAGCTTTAATAACTATTGAAGCAATGTTTTCTTCGACGAGCTTTAATAACTATTGAAGCAATGTTTTCTTCGACGAGCTTGTATAACTATTGAAGCAATGCTTACTTAGACGAGCATTCATGACTATTGAAGCAATGCTTACTTAGACGAGCATTCATGACTATTGAAGCAATGTTTTCTTAGACGAGCATTCATGACTATTGAAGCAATGTTTTCTTAGACAATCATTCATGACTATTGAAGCAATATTTTCTTAGACGAGCATTCAGGACTATTGAAGCAATGATTTTTTATACGAGCATTCAGGACTATTCAAGCAATTTTTTTCTTAGACGAGCATTCATGACTATTGAAGCAATGCTTACTTAAACGAGCTTACAGGACTATTGAAGCAATGTTTTCTTAGACGTGTATTCAGGACTATTGAAGCAATGTTTTCTAAGACGTGTATTCAGGACTATTGAAGCAATGTTTTCTAAGACGTGTATTCAGGACTATTGAAGCAATGTTTTCTTAGACGAGCATTCAGGTCTATCGAAGCAATGTTTTCTTAGACGAGCTTTAAGAACTAATGAAGCCACATATAAACGCTTTCTGACGCCTCTGCAACAGACGTTTTTCAAGACATTCTGGCCACAATGTTTTAATTCTTTTCCGTAATTATACCTAAATTTATAGAATTGTTCCGGGTTTTTGCCAACATGTTTTCAAAGTCGTCTGCTGCAAGTTAAGAACTAGGACTTGAACTTTATAATTGCAGGTGCATTCCACAACCACTGATTTAACTTCGGTATCATCGTCCCTACCACGACCAGTGACCGTTGAAACCCTGCATGGTATTCCGGCTTACTATGTAACCTTGGTGTTCACCTCAAGCGATCGTTTCCGAGTCTCTGACATGGTGTTGGAAGCTTGTTTCGAAATAGGTATGCTAGCGAATATATGTCACTGTTGAATACATTGTTACCCAGAGTTACACTATTTATATCCTCATCTGGCCATTTTGATGGGTAAATCATGTATATCTTTGTTAAAATAAAAGAGAAGACAAATGAAATATCAATTAACGACTATATGAACCATTACAATTAAACCAGGAGAATGATATAATCAAATATAGGAGCATCTTCCAAGAAATATGGTTGTCGAACTCAAATATCTCATAATTGTGTTTCATAATTGTCACATTTTCTATTCAATATATTCATATTTCATGAATGCTTATCAGCGGTCAAGGGAGGTTGCACTTGTAGTTATGTTACTATGTATTTGTATTTAGCTATTTGTACTGATATAACATTTGTTTTAAACTGTATTGTATTGTTCCACGGGTTGTCGTGCAGATGCGTCAAAGCAATCGACTATGTCTTCATGTTAAGCTTTCAATCCATCTGCA
Source organism: Serripes groenlandicus (assembly GCA_031761405.1). Classification (NCBI taxonomy): domain Eukaryota; kingdom Metazoa; phylum Mollusca; class Bivalvia; order Cardiida; family Cardiidae; genus Serripes; species Serripes groenlandicus. The sequence continues at coordinate 43,174,568 of JASEVX010000002.1, read as the reverse complement.
CTTAATCTGCTGCAACAAAAATTTCATTGAACTCTTCACATAGAACACTTGTTTTATATAACCTTGCACAAGTTCGCCTTCAGAAAACATTATATTTAAAAGGTACATATAATACATGCGTTCTATTACAGTACCAGACTCTTAAACTAATTAATTTCATGATGAAATCTATATATCGAGGGCTTGGCGTGAAACGGTTGTAACTCAAAACCTATTTTGAAAACCCTGGATTAGGGGCAATTTTGACCCTTTTGTAAACAATGCAAATTTAGGTGCCATTGCTCAGAACGAGCAATGGCACCTAAATTTACATTGTTTACCAAGAAAAGTGATTTAACGCTTATTAAGACTTTATGGCGAGGTGATTAACCTTGGTAAAAAAATACCAATTTAAGTTACAACCGTTTCACGCCAAGCCCTCGATATTTCGTTTATCAATGTCGCTGCCATAGGCAAGTGAAGGCCTTTTGCACACCAATACAGATTCATGAGAGACAGCTCGTAACGAGCTGTCTCTCCAGAAATCTGCATTTTTGCCACTTAGGCATTAAACTGTACCAAATGTCATGTTGGACGAACAATGGAGTGATCCAATTTTCAACATGGAAGAGTCGACTTTGTGAAATTCGAAAGTGAAAGAGATATTGAAATTACGCTATTCTAGTATGTCATTATCTTAACCACATTTCTGCATGTATTTTTGTGTATATGCTTAAGTTAGGGGTAACATTTCTGTTCTGTTCCTTTCAGTAAAATCACTGTTTTGCCATTTAAAAAACAATCTATTTGAGCGACATCAAGCGATTTGGGGGCTCTTAAAATAAAAAAATAAAAAACAATGCTTTGACAGTATTTAAATAAATAATGTCGTAAAAGTGGTAGGGCTATACTTCCAGTGCTTTGCCAGAAGTATTCTGTAGCAGACGACTTTGGAAGCGTATTCGCAAAAATGTGAAAACCCCCAATAAATGAGAGTTGCATTATTAAATATAGTTAGTTGAAAACACTGTGAGCAATTTCTCTTTTTGCAAGAGTGTTTTTACAAGTTTTTACAAGTTTACTAAAGAGGCGTCAGAAAGCGGCTTTATGTGGGAAAGGGTTTACATGCATGCTGACCGTAAAGATTATGATGAGGAATCATTTCCTAGTATTACGCCGAGCCCCGGTAGCTCAGTCGGTAGGGACGCGGGCTGTCAATCCATAGGTTGTTAGTTCGAACCCAAGCTCGGCCAACAGTCTTTCCGACGTTTGACAAACTGGTTTGAGATAGCCTTGAAAAACATGAGTAGGTGAACTGATATGACTGTAATATTTTGAAAACGGCGTTAAACCCTTAAACCCTTATCAATCAATCACACCTATTCTTAGAAAAACAAAAAACAAAAAACATACTTACTGTTTGGTATCAAGATCGATTTTTTGTGAAATAAACTTTAAAACTGAACGATTTTTTTCGTCAAGTTCCTAATGAATTTCGTAATTTGTCATAAGTTGTTTAGATTTAAAACATTTACATGAAAACACTAACACCCAACACCACCCAGGTGACCCTCTAAATTGCAAGTCGAGGCTCATTTCTTTCTAACAAAAATACCAGACTTACTGATCGTACAATAATTGTTGAAATTAACATTAGTAATCGTGATCTAGCACAGTTGAAATGCTTTAATCTGTATATAAAATTACTTTTATATTTAGATATGGCAACTGTGTTATTTTAGAACATTATATTGTGCTGTTTAACCCTTTCCCATCTGCAGACACATTCACGCAATAGCAGCAGACGGATTTTGAAAACATTGTGGCCAAAGGTGACATTTTCATGATGAGCAATATCTCCTTTGGCCACAATGATTTCAACTTTATTTAACAATTAAGCTATCTTTAATGAAGATATTTCACGTTTTTGACACCATGTTTTCAAATGGAAATGACGCATGTGATTAGATTTATTAATTAACGTGAAAAGGGTATCATTGATAAAACAAAATGTGTTGTAGTAATTTATAAATTGTAAACTTCCCTTTGGAACTCAGAACCAGGTTCCGCGCATGAATGCTGTAAGTCAACCGTGAATTACTAATTACTTGTCTTTCGTTACTATAAATTTCGTCTGTCATGTTGAAGTCATTAAACCGGACGCGATTGGTACCCAGCAGTTTACACCGTGAGGGTGGTTGGAAACCAGTTGACTGTTATAATGGTGTCGACTTCAAACTACTACAGTATGATCGAATGCGCTATTCTATCATCTTTCTTTTCCAGGTACAACAACAACTTCATCTTCAACGACAACGCCATCTACCACAACAACCCAGAGTAATTCCTTTAATTTACCGTGCATTTACTTGATACTCTCAGCATTTTGTATATCTTTCTTTGTCTTCCTTGCTTTTACATCTTCCATTTTTGTCACCGCTTCGGTGGTGTTTTGGTGAAGCATCCGCCTCGGGTCTCTCGAGGCCTATCAATTCATGGCCACATATGTATTTGCCTACATACGAACCATTCTTCAAATATGTCTTCTTTTTGATACATACTTAATACATCAAATACCAAACGGACGTGGAATTCAAAAATCAGAGTAAACGCACAAATTATAACATTGGGGCATTTACAACAAAGAAGCCGTCCCGTGAGAAAACCAATATTGTGGAAACTGCGTAAAGTATCAACCCTGATCAGCCTAGCAAGCCGCGCAAGCTTACTCGGATAGACACTTTCGCCTCCTGTGTATTTTCTGTTTGAGGAATCATTACTCTATACCTCTAGCCCCCTTAGACAGAATATGTCGGTCCGGATCAGTTTGGGCGGACTGCGCATGCTGAACTGGGTCAATAAATTACGCAGAGGCCATATTGTTGGTTTTCTTGCGGGACGGTTCATATAGGCTTTGAGAAACAGAAATACATAGTTAACAATTCAAAGCGACTGTTTATTGGAAATTGATTTCTTGTTTGGTAATTAACGCATTTTTAAGCATTTTTTCAATTATTTCACAGCATTTCCTTGGTAAATTACCAGTACTACTGGTACATTTATGCCGATACCAGCCAGTCAGTCGTAATGCTAACACCGCAACCCTAAGCGCCAAAGAGGGCAGCCATTACTACTACTTTTAACGTCTTTAGTATGATCCGAAATTGGATCGAATCCACGATCTGCATGTGTTTGTATTGCATTTATATGCCCAAAAATGTCCTTATACGGTTCTATAATATATATTCTATGTAAATGAAACTGGGCTAATTTCTAACTGACCTCTATTTCCGCAGCAACAACGACTACAACAAGTATTACCACGACACCAACTACTACTACACCTGAAGGTATGGGATATAATGATTATTTAACTTCGTTATCCCTTTCCTCCATACAAACAAATACGCAACAGCCGACATTAATATATAATCTTGAAAAAACTGAAACCTATCTAGAAACAGAGACATATGAATACACATACTATTTATATACAATATGCAATATAAATATTTTATTGCGTCAAACAAACAATATGCTTATAGCAAAAAATTGCAAATAAAGACATAGATTTTTTTTACAGAAGAACAACGTAGAACATTATGGAGAAAACTGGACTCTTTTCAAATTAGAATAGTAAATAAATGTTCACATATTTTTAGCAATACTAATAGACTTATTGGAGAGTAAGTTTGTGAATTTTCGTAACGATGGCCAAGTATAGTAATATCGTTTAATATATTTAGTTCTAAGATCCGAGTATTTTGAACAAATTAGTAGGAAATGATATTCATTTTCAATTTGGTTATTTGAGCAATTTGGTGAAATTCTATTATTTCGCGGTAAATGAAGTTGACGACCTCGTTCTATTGCTAATTCATGACAGGTTATTCTAAATTGGGTGAATGCTTTTCTAAAATAAGAGTCTGTAATGTTGTCTATGTAACTTTCGAATTTGAAGTCGTGTTTTTTAAATAAGCAATACGTTTCTAAACGATTCGAATTATTGATACAAGATAGTAAATATCTAAAATTCGCTGTTTGATCATTTCATAATTAACTGTTACATTAAACTAGTTATGCCAGATACAAGCAAGACCACATTCATCGAGAATTTGTTTAAGGTTAAATGCCCAATTATTTGTTGTACTCTGCTACAAGTGCAATTGTTGAATAAAGATGAACAAATTGAGGGCAAAAAAGGAAATGTACATCAAGAGCAAATTTCAAGCTTGAAAGCAAGTGCAATAATGGAATAAAGTTAAACTTATTGTGGGGGTAAAAGATGTGTACATCAACGACAATTTTCAATCTTGAAAGCATGTGCAATTATTGAATAATATTGAACCTTTTGTGGGCAAAAAAGGAATTGTAAATCACAAGCAAATTTCAATTTTGAAAGCATGTGCAATTATTGAATAAAGTTGATCTATTTGTGGGGAAAAAAGGAATTGTACATCAAGAGCAACTTTCAATCTTGAAAACAAGTACAATTATTGAATAAAGATGAAGGTAATGTTGGGAAAAGAGGAATTGTACATCAAGAACAATTTTCAATCTTGAAAGCATGGGCAATTATTGAATAAAGTTGAACATATTGTGTGAAAAAATAGGTATTGTATATCATGTGCAATTTTCATTTTGATACAACGTATGCATATTGGATTGGATCAGCACATTGTGTGCAGTATAACCCTCGTCTCTCCAAACTGAAACGAAGACGAACACGGGTGCTTCTATCGTTAATATTGAGGGTTCTCAATTTTCGTATACCGTTTCATGTTGTTAGGAGGTCCATTTATGGATAGGGACAGATATTCTCTTATATTACATCATACGTTTATCCCCCATTACCTACCGAAGCTGGTCAGTAAATTCTCTCTGCGGAGAGAAACGGCGTGAACGTGTTTAATTTCTAAATGTATGGTGATGGATTGTACATTTGTTTCCGCATAATAAGGTTAATCTATCTATCTATCTATGTATCTTTCAGTTTGCATCAACCCGTTCATGCTTAGAAATGACAGCATCGACGATCTTAATTATGATATAACGTTGGATGCGATGAACGCCGAAGATGTACGGAAATCGCTTTTCGACGACGATGACAAAAACGGGAACGTGTCTTACAGAATCTCACAGTTCGACTACATATCAATCACATTCGAGAAAATCACAACGATTTTGGATGTTAGCCTGTCGTTACAATGTGTTTTTACGCTTTTTATGGATTTCGACAACATAACGCAGGTAAAAGCACCTTTCACCAGGGAACCAGGGAACCGGTCCTCTACACAAAACCAACTGAAAGCATTTTGCGACCAGTGCAGATCCAGATCAGCTTTCGCATCCACCAAGTCTTCATCTGGCTTTGCACTGTTCGTAAATTGATCACGGAAGTCTTTAAGAATCTTCTGTGGACCAGTATTCGTTTGAATCCTTGGCATGAAAGCGCAGGCAGGTCCGTTTCCATATCGATTGCTTCAAGCAAAACGGTTGTAACTACATATTGTGCCTTTGACGTAGTTACAACCGTTTTCCATGAAGCCAACGATATGCGTAATTAATACGCTCAGAGTGGTTTCCGTTCATTGTTTTCTTTAATATTGGTCATGAACTTGCAAAACACGTTGTTTCAAAACGAACAAATATCTTTATACAGTTATTTATCGATTCAAATGATATTAACCTTATGTCACATGCATCGCAGCTGCAGCAGACATCTAGGCTAAACTATAAGTATAGGGTTGAACAATTTTCCTTTTTTTACTATCTTTTCAAAAGACGTCTGATGTAGAGGCATAACAATGCGACTGTATTTGTAAACGGATTAAACAGCATCTCACTCGTATTTCTTAAAGTTAACATTTGAATAGAGGAATCCGCTAGGTGGCGTCGCGGATAAGCAGTATATAAACCGAGTTCTCTGTAAGTTGAGTCAGTCTAGGCCGAGTTCTCTGTTATTGAGTCAGTCTTGGCCGAGTTCTCTGTAACTTGAGTCAGTATGGGCCTAGTTCTCTGTAAGTTGAGTCAGTCTGGGTTGAGTTCTCTGTAACTTGAGTCAGTCTGGGCCGAGTTCTCTGTAATTTGAGTCAGTCTGGGCCGTGTTCTCTGTCATTTGTGTCAGTGTGGGCCGAGTTCTCTGTAATTTGAGGCAGTCTGTGCAAAGTTCTTCGTAAGTTGAGTCAGTCTGGGCCGAGTCTCTGACCAGGTAACATCATTGACGTTGTTTGAACATTCAGTTATCCCCTTTAACACGTTCCCCGCATTTTGACGCATATGTAGCGTACGACTTTCTCTTGTTGTCACAAAGTGTTCAACTCTCAAGTCGGCTGCTGCATATTTGTCGTGAGTGGGGAAGGCTTAGTCCTTTCCCACATACATTAAATTTGAAGCAGACAACTTTGAAAATGTCTACTCAAAAATATGAAAATCTCTATAAGTGTAGGTATAATTACTATAAAAAGTTAAAAACACTATGGCAAAAGGAGAAATTGCTCGGTTTTTTTTAACAATTTCTACCGTTGTCACAATGTTTTCAAAAGTCGTCTGCTGTAGAGGCGTTAGAAAGTGTCTTATGTGGAGAAGGGTTAAATAACCTGGTCCAGAACGACTGATGTACTGTTGCCAGTTCGTCTTTGTATCATTTAACCCTTTCTACATGTAGACGCATTTTGGAGGCCTCTGCATAATTTTAAAAAGATTGCGAGCAAAGAAGAAATTCCTCATCAAGAACAGTTTCACATTTTGCCACACTATTTTCAACTCTATTTAATAATTATATTTTCATTTAAAGAAAGTATCTATATTTCTGATCATTGCAAGGTCGCCTGCTTATGGATGCGGGAAAGGGTTATATATACATTTCCTGATTACAAACGTGATGATCCTCTTCAAGTTGTTTTGGTTGGGGTTTGTTTTGTTGGGGGGATATGAATCGGGGACGTCAGTCTGTGTGTGGGGGAGGGGGTTAGGAATCAGAAGATGCATATTAGTCTGCAATATAGGCAGACAGTGACAACTGTGCGTATGTATACGAATCTTCACTATACATAGATGCTTTTAGACTCCTCCCATATTGTCATACTTGTATTTTTGTACCAGAATTACCGACCGGAAACACCCGTAAAAATGAATTTCGAAACGATAGCACTACCAAGAAGTTATGATGTCACAACACTGACACTTAGATTCGATGGTGACGTCACGTGTGCTCGTATTTCGGACCTGGCTGTTAAAATATGCGCAGAAGAAGAAGGTAAGTTTATAATTCAGAAGCATTTGCGGTCACATGCCAGAGAAAATAGACAGCCCTCTACGCATATTAATATTGATATGGAATATTCGGTTTTTATTTGTTTGGAAAGTGTTTTATGTATGTCGCTGCCGACAATATATCAGTTATATCAGGGCGTTTCCTGCGTAAGTTATCAGTACTAATTGTCCATTTATCCTGACACCAACATCGCCTCCTCCCCCCTCATTCCACTTCTATTAATAAAATATATAGCATGTTACTTCTAATCCTACGTATTGAATTGCTATTATCTACAGAATATACAACTACATCCACATCTTCGACCGAATCGACGTCCACCGTTACGTATACAACAACGCCTACCACGTCAACAACGCCTACCACGACAACAACGCCTACCACAACGCCTACCACGACGACAACGCCTACCACAACGACAACGCTTACCACAACGACAACGCCTACCACAACGACAACGCCTACCACGACGACAACGCCTACCACAACGACAACGCCTACCACAACGACAACGCCTACCACAACGACAACGCCTACCACGACGACAACTCAAACAACGCCAACAACAATAACAACTCCATCCACGCCTAGGACAACATCCACCCGAACAACAAGTAAATATTTCCTTTCATATTTGTGTTATTACTTATAATTGAATTATGTATCTTTCAAGATGTAGAGTCTTGAAGATATATGTGTGTATATTGAACGAGGCTTAATAAAAAATATGATGTATACATGTACGTAAATTATCCACATCTTGCTAATCTTGGGCATTACATTGTGTATTGATTTTCCGTAACGGATTTTGTATGTTTGTGATATATTGACGGTAGCCACGATGGCTGTCACTCCATTGGTTGTGAGTTCAAACCTTAGCTCGGCCAACACTCGTTCCGTGTTTGACAAACAGTTAATGCGACACGCGTTATTCCTCTTCCACCAATATGTGGAAAAGCAGCAAGTTCATTGCAAATTACGTTTTGAGGCAAACTGATGTGTGCAATCCAGGAAACACATTGATCGGTTTAACTGGCCGCCTTAATATGACTGAAATATTGTTGAAAGCAGTGGTAAACCCCAATCTCTAAAATCGCCTTTCTTTCTACCAGCCATGTCTTACCGCAAGTGTGACCTGAACAGTTGGCATTAGTTCAAGGCATTATGACGATCTGTAACATTATTTAAGCCGTCCCGCGAGAAAAACAACATTGTGGACTCTGCGTAAAGTATTGACCCGGATCAGACTAAGCATGCCACACAGGCGTACCCGAATATACACTGTTCGCCTCCTGTGGATTTTCTGTTTCAGGAATCACTACTCTATTTATCCCCCCTTAGACGGAATGTGTCGGCCGGATCAGTCTACGCGGACAGCGCAGGCTGATCTGGTCGATACATTACGCAGATGTGTATCACCGCAGCTGCATTTTGGGGCATTTTTAGAAAGTAAACAAAACAGCCGTCCCGCGAGAAAAACAACATTGTGGACTATGCGTAAAGTATTGACCCGGATCAGCCTAAACATACCGCGCAGAGATTTTTCGCTTACTGTGGATTTTCTGTTTAAGGACTCGTTAATATATACCTCTATCTCACAGAGACGGAATGTGTCGGCCCGGATTATCCTGCGCGGACTGCGCAGGCTGATCTGGGTCGATACATTACGCAGAGGCCATAATGTTGTTTTTCTCGCGGAACAGCTCATATATATATAATTATATGAGGACGATGAAGACTTTGGTAAGACTGAGTGGTTGTGGGTGTCTTCAATTTGGTATATACAAGTGCGAGTATATAATACTATCAATTGTCCAAATGTTACCAAATAAGTCTTTCAAAACAAATGATTCATTTGCATTCTAGCTCAATGTGTGGAAACGGATGGAATGGACGATAAAAACACATTCGATAGTAATGCCATCAACGTTGAAAGTAATCCGGATTTAAACAGCAGCAAAGATCAATTGCGACCATCATCAACGGGTTTATACACAACTGATTACGAAATAATAATTGTGATATCTGTGTTAAGTAACGATACTATTTCCAGTGTAAGCCTTCCACAAGACACTGGTGCAACGTTTTTCGGAGTAAAATATTTTAAAAATGGTGTCTGGACTGATTTCGATGAAAACCAATTGGTAAGTACATTCTCATTTAAACCAATTATAAACTTCGCTGCAAAGCAAACGATCTTGCAGATCTGATTACTGCCTGCCTATAAAAGGTCGTCTATGATTGACATTTGCACCAGCCAATCAAAGTGTTGCCTACAAAATCGTTCGGTATCAACATTGGTTTTTTTTAGGAGCACCGGTTATTTTCTCCTAGAGAAGGTATAGGAGCTTTGCGGTTTCTATAACAATCCTTCAATAGTATATGTGAGCCGTTCCACGAGAAAACCAACACTAAAGCCTCTACGTAATGTATCGACCCAAATCAGTCCGCGCTGCATGCATAGGGTCGATACTTTACGCAGATTCCACAATGTTGGGTTTCCTCGTGGGACGGCTTATATTGCACTTTTTTTCATGTTTGCAAAGTACATGGTATCATCTGTAAGCAAAATAATATTTAATCAAAGGTAATGATGACTTGTTTGAGCAATGTATAAATGATAACTGTGTTAACCTTTTCGCACAGACAAGACATCTACACTAGACGACTTTGAAAATAGTTCTGTAAAGTTATTGCAAACAACTATAAAGGAAAGTATAATTATTGAAGTTTGTTTAAAACATTGAGGCAAAATGTGACGTTGTTCATCACGTGCATTTTCTTCTGTTGTAACAATAGTTCAAAAGTCGTCTGATGCAGATCCGTGAAAGTGCTTTTGCAAGTGAAAAAGGTTTGACTCTAGCAAAGAAAATGCATGTTACGCAAACGTATAAGGTGTGTAAACAACAGCGAGTATGTCAATTATCATACTTCACGTATGAGGGAGATCGGAATTCACAAGGTCAAAAGAATTAAAAGATAAACCATTTTGAAACCGAAAACGTTAACTGGTTTGAAGGGGTCTCCTAGTATTCTTCCATTCTAAATTTATTTCCAGCCGAGCCCCGGTAGCTCAGTCGGTAGCGATGCGGGCTGTCAATCCAGGGGTTGTTAGTTCGAATCCCAGCTCGGCCAACATTCTTTCCGACGTTTGACAAAAGTCACTGTGACATGCGTCATTCGTTTTAATGGGCTGTTTAACAGTCGATATGGAGAAGCAGCCAGTTGCTTGGGAAGTATGTTGTGTGGTGTACTGGTGTGAGGAAACCAGGAAACGCATGAGTAGGTGATAACTAATCAATCAAAACTAAAATTATTAAACTCCATTTAAATTTCGAAACCTGTAAATCGAGTATGTGCATTATATTTATTATGAAATTGGAACAGTTACTAACATAAACCAACCCACATGCAATCACATTGTCACGCAGCTGTAGCAAAAAATACTATGAAGGAAAAATTGCGATTAGATGAAAAAATGTTCCCCGTGAGCGATATCTCACTTTGCCACATTACTTTCAACTCTACGCAATCATGTATAATTTCTTATAGATAGTTGTTTAACATTAAATTAGCCGTCCCACGAGAAAACCAACCTTATGGCCTCTGCGTAATATATCGACCCACATATACCGACCCGCAGTCCGCGCAGATTGACCCGGGCCGACACATTCCGTCTCATGGGGGATACAGGTATAGAGTAATCATTCCTGAAACAGAAACCCACAGAAGCCTAAAAGTGTCTATCCGGGTAAGGCACAATGTTGGTTTTTTTTCGCGGGACGGCTGATTTGTTTACTAAGCCGTCCGCATTCAATGTCTTCAGTTACAGATTTCTTGTCTTCGTTAAAAGTGTGTAAAGTCTGTAACATGTACGTTTTCTGTTCCCTTTCAGTTATACAACAGTAACGATACTGCTTTGACTACATCGAATAGAGATGGGTTCACACAAATCAAAGTGACTATTTTACGCCCCTATTCGGATTCCATGAATGTCACACTGAGTGTAATCGGATGTTTTGAGAGAGGTAAGTTATGCCTCCTGTGTTAAATCAAATCAATCAATCATACTATCAAAAACGCTATTTCAACGTAATCCAATCTGAAAATCTCAAGGCTTAGGATTCAAACTTCATTGTCGCGATGCTGTTACCAGATTGTTTTGAGAGCGGTTATTTGTGTCACTTTACTCAACTCATATCAATCAATCAATCACTTTATAAAAAATAAACTATTTCAACGAAATCCAATCTGCAATTCGCAAGGCTTGGGATTCAAACGTGATTGCCGCGCTGCTTTTACCAGATTGTTTTGAGAGCGGTTATTTGTGTCACTTTACTCGACTCATATCAATCAATCTATCACTTTATCAAAAATAATATTTCAACGTAATCCAATGTTCAATTCTCAATTGTTAGGATTCAAACGTCATTCTCACGCTGCTTTTACTTGATTGTTTTGAGAAAGGTAAGCTGTGTCACGTTACTAAAGTCAAATCAATCAATCAATCAATATCAAAAATACTATTTCAACAAAATCCAATGCGCAATTCGCAAGGCTTGGAATTTAAACTTCACGATGTCAGACTGAGTGTAGTTGGAGAGATTAGGCTTGTCACTTAACTAAACTTCAATCAATCAATCATTTTATCAAAATGTCATTTCAACGAAATCCACCGTGCAATTATCAAAGGAATGTGGATTTAAACTTCGTGAATATCAAATTGAGTTTAGTTTGTTGTTTTGAAAGAGTGGTGTGTGGGGTACTCGTGCGAGAAAGCCAGGAAAACACGTCTGGTGAATTGGCCGCGATGGAAACTTTGTTTGTGTAGAAATTAGTGTATACCATCCCCAAAATGCATTGAATATATGACATTGAGTTTAAAATCATTATAAATGTGTATAGGATGTCCTAGAAATGATTGATCTGATCACTTTTAGTATTTTGACCATGTTTGAAAGCGAAAGTAAAGAATGTTAAACACCGGTTGTGTCCGGGCCCGATTTGATCCAAAATGACGGTAACCATTTTCGCCTGGTGAGGTCTTTCTAGCATAATGCATGACACAGTTACATAAAAAACCTAGGATAACGCAAACAAGGGGAAATCATTCCCTTATTTCGATTGTGGTCCTTAGTATTGATGGCCTAACATAGATATGTGTGAATTAATGACTTATTATTAGGGATGTCAAAGGATACAGATATTAATAACCGGTTAATCGTATAATCTTCTAACCGGTTAATCTGTTAACCGGATTAATTCATAGACAATCCATATTCACTTGCTTCCGGGTTTTGTTATAAATCCTTAGTTCAGCCACAATTATTCGATTAACACTTCACAAACAAATAATTAATCTCTGGTCAATAACGTGTGACAAATTGAAAATAAAAGAGGGTGAAACATAACTGTGTATATATTTTATCTATAATTCCGAGTACTCGGTTACTTGAATTACTAATCGATTAATCGAATAATATACTGTTAACCGAATTACCTGTTTAACCGTTGACATCCCTACTTATTATAAACTATATGAAATACTGTATTTCAAAAGACAACTGAACTGTTCAAACTTATACCAAATATTGTAAAATTTAAGTATTTCGTGAATACATTAAACTGATTCTTAAGACAGAGTAAAACACAAATACTTATGCGTTCCTTAAAACATGCACAGACTCGTTGCAAACATCACATTTAAGCTTGGAGAAAGCGGTCCTTTATTACTCTTTAAGATAATACTGGAAGTGTTAAAATAGATTTAACAGCTGCTGGAAATTCATTCCAAAGGCTACATCCCTTGAATTAAAACGAGTTTATACCTAAACTTTTCACCTTGGGAAGAATAAAGGATCATTCTACACTGATCTTGTTTTGTATCAATAGTCTATGGTAGTAAAATGTTGACCGATATAGTGCGGAGCCAAGTCATGCTTAACCCTTTCCCACATACAACAAATCTGCAGACGACTTTAAAAATGTCTACTAAAATATATGGAAAATCTCCCTTAATGAAATTTTATTGAATAGATTTGAAAACATTGTGTCAAAAGGAGAAATTACTCGTTTTGAGCAATTTCTTCTTTTGCCACACTGTTTTAAAACGTCGTCTGATACAGAGGCGTCAGAAAGCGTCTGTATGTGGGAAAGTGTTAACTCTAAAAACGAGACAAAGTGTTATATCCTCAGTTCGTTTATTGACAGGTAACTAATATAGAGCTTTCATTTCTAATATGCGATATATGCTCTAACTCAAGGGCCGAGCCCCGGTAGCTCAGTCGGTAGCGACGCGGGCTGTCAATCCAGGGGTTGTGAGTTCGAATCCCGGCTCGGCCAACTTTCTTTCCGACGATTGACAAAAGTCAATGCGACATTCGTCTTTCACCAATGGGCTTAGTCTATGTGGAAAAGCAGCCAGTTGCTTGGGAAGATTGTTGTGTGGAGTACTGGTGTGAGAAAACCAGGAAATACATGAGTAGGTGAACTGGCCGCCGTGATATAACTGAGAAATTGTTAAAAACGGCGTTAAACCCCAAACAATCAATCAATCTAACTCAAGGACAAATACGATTGATATAGTTTGAGCAAACCTGTACCTTGTCTTTCCATGACTTACTTTAACCATGATTAGTCGCCGGGCAGAAGCCCGCGACTTCTATTTTTAATAGCTTTTCGGAAATCACATGGGAGGGCGGCTTATTATTAGAAAGAAACAAATCTAGATGATTTGAACATATTACAATTGTGGTTGTTTACGAACACTAATAAATGACACATCTAAAATGAAATAAATATTCCGATTTTTTAATGTTTGCAGTTTTTTTTATTTCACTCGCATTTAAGTTTTTTGTCTTATTTACGAAGACAAAAGTGGTCCCTTCAAGACGTGAACCAACACCCCCTAATGCAGACTCTTATGTGTCATCATTGAGTTCAATTTCGGATTCTCCTTTTAATAGCAATTTTAACTTACTAAATGTTGTTTTCATGTTCAAAGAGATGTCTTGATTTGTGTAGAATTCATTTAATAATGTTAATCCATGAATATCTAAAGTAGGAACTGTTTCTAAGCTAAATATAGACCCTATTCTGTTGTGTAGTTTCGTGACCTTTAACATCGATTTTCGCGCATGCGCATTTCGATATGAAAAAGCGAGTGATATTATTTTATTTTAGACAAGTACAAGACGAATGTCAAAGAGAAGCCGCAATATTTCGTTGTACATGTAGAAATAAGAAAAAAAGAACATTTTTAAATCCACAAACAATAGAACAATTTAAACTGTAGACGGTAATGCTGATATATTTCTCCTTTTGAAGACTTTTGTTTTCTTCAAATTACCTCCCTTTAAAGCAATACCAGGATATTTACCTTGTGATTCGAATAAGATTGACAAACATTGAAATTATATGAATGAATACTATTATTTAAATAAGTAACAACAGCAAAATTAAATTTAAGCCAGATAAATGTGTACACATTTCGTTAATTTTTTATAGATACCCTAATGTATAGGTATGTATATAAAATTTATAAGCAAATGTTTTCATTACTGCGTTCCTAATGATTGAATAGACTAAGGAAAGTCAAGAATACATAAATAAATCAATGCAGTCTTTTCCGGCGACACTGATGCCTTGCATCAACTTTCTCTTGTTACCTAACTGATAAAGAAAAGTCGAAATACACTGTACAGAGAGCTTCCTAGTGTTTTCTGTGAGAAAGTATTTCTTTCTACAAATACATTTTAATCTAGAGTGTTTTAATTTTTGTTATACTTGAACTAGTCATGCATTGATTCACATGATAATATCTGGTTCAAATTTGCATCTAAGTATTTGACCAAAGAAGTTGAATTAATTACCTTAATGGTACATGTAATGCTTAAGTTAGTACCAAACTTCAATTTTAGCTTAGAATCAAATACTATTGACTCTTTGAAATGGAAGTGACCCTACATCGACTATACTTGCATATAATTTGACACAATACATTTTTCCCATAACTCTAATGTTTACCTCCCCTGGCCGCCATTTTGATAAGCATGTTTCTGCTTTATTGAAAAGATAAACATCAAATAAAATATCAGGAATGTACGAATATACGGAAACAAATAATTGAAGTCTCTGATACAATTAGGTATAAAAGAACATTTCCAACGAAATATAATTTTCGAACTGAGCATTGCTGTGTGTTTCCTTGACACATGTTAATAGTTCTAGAAACTAGGCCCTGATATATATCATACAGTTAGATACGCTGTCCCTTCGATCAATAAACAAAATATATTTATTATGGTAGAAAACATCTTCGGTCGACGATTTTCGTAAGTTTTCGTCCTAAATCGTAAAAGATCTGCACTGTTCGTGAACGTATCGGTGCATTCTAGCTCATACGGAAATCGCCAAGCCCAGTAGGGATGTTCGTCATTTTAAAGACGTTTAAACATAAGTTTCAAAGATCCATTGGAAGATACCATGAACATTACGTTAACCGTAATTGGCTGTTTTGAAAGAGGTATTACAATTTGTGTATACACGAAACTTTTGTCATGCATCTTTTTGGGTGTTCCTCACTCAGAATAATAATCATTTAGTTATAGATGGTGACACATTTATTTATAGATGGCGACACATTTACCCAATGGCTATTTTTGGGTGTTCCTCACTCAGAATAATAATCATTTACTAATAGATGGTGACACATTTAGCCAATGGCTTTTTTTTAAATGGGGTCATTTTGAAGACAGACAGAACAAAACTTAGAAAACACGATAAAACCACAGACAACAAAAATATAAAAAAATAATTTTTTAAAAAAATCAACACACACAATAACAGCAACAACAGCAATATATTTGAGCGTCGTCTAGTGATTTTGAGTCTTATTGACTGTCCGTATGGGGTATCACATAAAGGTTCATAAGCGTAGAACCAATACAGTAACAGTCCTAGCTTTTTGTCAAACGATGCACCAATGACAATATTACTTGTAGACGAACAGTAAAGGCTGTAGTAAGACCATGCGGATGCACAGTCTCGTATGTATCTCCACTATACGAAGATGTAACAAGACCCTTAATTGCTAGATGGAGTTCATTTCTTAACACAAATCAATTCGTATCTCGAACATGTGACAATAATGTAATTAATTTTGGGATATGTAAATATAATTGATTGGAGTAATTCTAATATTGGGATATGTAAATATAATTGACTGGAGTACTGGGCTGTGCTGAAATTAAACAGATAGAAAAGAAAGCTTAAAAACCGAAAGATACAAAGCTATGAATTTGTCTCATTTAAAGGGTTTTGTCATTGGTTATACTATCAGCTCGAAACGGTGTGAAGAACAATTGTTATATTTTACCTATTTCATTGTCGTGTAGGCGCAAGTGGAACGACTCCAACGCCCCCTAAACCAACAGTTACAAGTGCAACAACTCCTACAAGGACAAGACCTTCAAGAACTCGACCTACTGGTACAACAATGGGAACATAGATTAGATCGATTAGATTAGATTGAATATACAATATTATATATACTTCTGCTTTTAGAATTAGTTTGCAACTCGCGAGAAAACGCTTTTCGAATGTCGCTCTCTAACATAAACTTTGTGCTATATACTTGTTATACGAAACTGTATAGTTATCATATTTTTGAGTATGTTTTGGATATAAGTATAAGAAAACACCATTCGGGACTTTACGACCTACATGAAAACATCATTTGGGACTTTTCGACAAACATGGAAACATCATTCGGGACTTTCCGATCGAAAAAGTTCCTGATCAGTCTCCGCATCCATACAGTCTGAATAAGATTATTCACGTATATAGATGTTGACGTATTTGTTAATGATAAATGGCACATTCGTAAAATCGACTATACACAAGTTCGTAATTTGAATATTTAACTGCCTCTTTGTATTGGATACAACACAATTTCGACAATACACGAATATGACTGAATTTGCATTAAATTAATACCTTTTTATAATGGATGTTAGAAAAATTAACACGACTTGACACGGATATTGCAAATTTGGCATTATATCTTAAGGCTTCAATGAAATTAATATAACCAATGATCGTCTAAACACGAATTCTGACGAATTCGCTATTCAATTTAACTGCTTCTCTGAAATGGATATGACGAAATATTGACTTTAAACGCATACTGGCATCCGTTTAAGGCCTCATCGAAACGAATAGAACGAAAGACTGACTATACACGAATATGTCGAATTTGGCATTACATCTAAAGGTATGTTTGCAATGGATATAAAGATGTATCAACTATATACGAATACGACGAATTCGTCATGCAAGGCATATCAAATGGATATGATATGATGAAAGATCGGTTTTGCATGAATAAGACGAATTTGCATTCAATTAATAAATGGATCGTTCGACTTTCTACGTACAGATCACCTGAATACGATTGGTATCAATTTAAAGCCTCATTTGTTCAACTCTCGTATGCGGAGGGAGGCTCTTTCTCTTTCGGTTAAAGTATGATAGTTTTTAAGGTAAAATATACCCCCATCTGGCTCGACAAATTCCGTACGAGGTCGCTATTTATTGAAGGTGAATACGCTCGGCGATTTCCGTTCGAAACCGTTATGAATAGGTTTTGATCGTAAACGTGTTGGTCAATTCCTGAAAAAAAATGAACGATAAGTCACTAAAAAATGCCGATCTCTAACGAAATCATTCGGAAATCGCCGAGTCCATCAGGGATATTTTTGTCTTATAAGGACTGTTCAATGTAAGTCAGTTTTAAGGTAAATTTATATAGACACACTTGGTTTGAAGTAAATATGTTTTGTTGCAATCTCCATTGAACGAAGACTAACTTTGGAGAAAGCTGTTGGTTTAGATTCGGAACTTATCCATCTATACAAACTTTACATACTTATTAAAACTAGAACATTCATGTATACACTATATTATATTCAATTCACCATTCTGTATACCAACTCAAAGTGAGATAAGGCTGTACATTAAACATTCTAAACAATTAGAAATCCATAATTTGGTCTAATTTAAACACGCTCGATTGTAATTTTGAGGTCCGATGTTCAAATCGCGGTCTGGTTCTGGACATTTCCGATGTGTTTACAAGATTCTCCGAGTCAACTAGATGTTAAGTACTCTTGCTTTCCATGACAAATATCTTCGCGTGAACCTGGCAATACAATGAACATGTTAAAGAACCTAGGGGTCTCTTAACCCTTTCCCTCATACGACAACTCTGCAGCAGACGACTTTTAACATATTTTGTCAATAATAAATAGAATATCACTATACATGTAATTGAAAGGATAAACTATGACTAAAAGTTTTGAGCATTTTCTTCTTTTGTCACTTTGTTTTCAAAAAAGCCTTCTGCTGCAGAGGCGTCAGAAAGCGTCTATATTAGGGAAAGGGCTAAGAAAGTGCGAATGCATACCGTGGATCTAAATCTTTCTCTCGAAATTAACTGCGCATGTCTGATGTTTGTACATGATTTTATAGTACACTGTCAAATGTGCCTATAGAAGCCGTAAAGAGCAATTTGTCTCTACATTACATTACATTACAATTTGCTTGACCGCCGCTATTTTTCAGTGGGGTCATTTTGAAGACCAGACATAACAAAACTTAGAACAAAACGATAAAACCACAGACAACAAAAATAAACAAAATAATTTTAAAAAACAAAACACACACAGCAACAGCAACAACAGCAATATATTTTGAGTCTTATTGGCCGTCCGTAAGGGTATCACATAAAGGTTCATAAGCGTAGAACCAATACAGTAACAGTCCTAGTATTTTGTCAAACGATGCACCAATGACCATATTACTTGAGTAGTTTCCCTTCCCTGCCTTCAGCGTTGGGAAGATAGCATTGTAACTGATGATCTGGTGTCAGGATAAATAAGCTTACACGCATTACTGGTAATTTACTTAGGAAGGTCCGTTATATTACTGAAATACTTTTGAAAAACAAACAAACAAACCATACAACTGATGCATTTCGGGCCTTTGTTTGTTATTCACTCTTTAATATTGAATGCACGGAAAACTGGACGGTCAACAGATGTGTACATCTTTCTTAAATAATAATTCGAAAAATATTAAGTTATTTGTCAAGGGTATAAACGTTGTCCATTTTCAGTAACAACACCTACATCAACATCAACAGCGACAACAACAACTTCAACAACACCTATGACAGCAACAACTACAACAACACCTTCCACAGCAACAACTACGACAACACCTACCACAATAACAACACCTTCAACTACGACCGCATCTACAGCTACTATTTCAACCACATCCACTACACTTACAACGAGTAAATATATTATTGTTTTCTTTAACGATGTTACGTTGTTTTATATTCGAGGCAGGAATTGTGTGTGATAAATAACGATTGTGCTATTATCTCTTTAATTGCGTTGTAACAAGTTTTTGTTCAATCCCCAGTCGCGGCACTACGGTCATGGTGGAGTGGCCTTTGACAAGGCACATTGTCTAGGCTAATACTGGTTTGTTCACACAGAGATCATGAATAAGTGAACTGTTGCCGTGATGTAACTGAAATAATGTTGAAAGTGGCATAAAACCCCAATAAAACAAACAAACGAACCTGTTGTAAGTCCTTTAGGGGAGGACTTTCGCGATAGATTATTCTTTTACCATATATTATCCATTTCGCGTTTGTTCTTGTTTTTTTGTTTTTTTGACAATTTGAAAAGATTTCCCGTACATTCATTGCCTGACAAGATATCTTTATTCCATACTAATTGTATTTTCAGCAGTTATATCTAATGAAAAGTATTGCCTTCGTGGCATCGATATAAAACCGTTAGGGGAATAACAAGTTTATGGTATTATATATCTTTACAGCTCCTTGTGATGAGCAGGATGCGATGGATGATGTCAAAATTATGCCAAATGGTGTTATTAATATTACTAGTAACACTGAATTCAACGTTAATAAGGGTCTGTTGAGACCTTCGAATGGTGGGATAAACTTTAATCTACAAGTGGTTACAATTGAGCTTGAGTTCCTACCTAATGACACACTCTACAAAATCGCTCTACCATATAACACAGGGGTATCGTTTTACGAAGTGGAATATTTACGTGATGAAACATGGACATATTTGGAAAATGCTACTAAGGTACGAAAGGAAAGTCTGTAGTTTTGTTTTATTCAATCAAATTAGGAATACTAAATTACAATGCATTACCGAATAGTAACTTAGGAAATCGTTTTCTATGAGGTTCCCTTAAATTAGAGATTAATACACTTGGTCCGTATATATTTTCCAATACCCCATAGTGAATCAGAAAGAACGACCGCTTTTTTTTTATTCAATTATTGCTACAGTGCAAATGTGCTTGACAGAACTTCCCATTTAGACTTCAAATGAATATCTGTTTTTGGACATTAAACCTGGATCGTTTTGTGTTGAACAAAAGCAAATCTAAATGAGATAGGTCAATGACTGGATATTAATTTCCGCACACAGCTTCCATGATTTGTTTTTCAAATGTTCATAAAATGTTCAGTTCACTGCATAAAAATCATTTGAAAAGAAAACACCAATAAGAATAATTTTTACAACGTTAAACTAGCCTTTATATATTGTGTATTTTATACAGCATCCTAAATATTGACAGGTCTACTGCGACTGTTTACTAATGTTTCAAATTTCGCAACTTCAACTTCAAATTCGGTAATTTAATTGCCTCGATGATATAACTTAAGGATTTTTAGAAAGAAAGTCGTTAAATGCGAAAAAATCAATCCAACTATGCAACATATTAGTGAACCTCTAATAACATCAGAACAATTAGTTAATATTCATAATTTATAGTATTTTTGCTTCTGGTAAACTGATAGCGTGTTGTTATTTATACATCATTGTTTGTTATCTATTATAGGCAAAGTTGCATAAATGTAATACAATGAATTGTATATAACACATCTTTAAGAGTTATCGGAAATATGCAGTTGTAATTGTTGTAACTTTTATGACGCATACAATTGAATGTATGTTTGAAATTTCTGATGAATCAGCTATTTGAGTGATTGTAGTGTATTTTCATTAAATGAATAGTGTCATGTATACTCCCTAGCCACACATCCTTTCCACGGATGGTACTTGTCATTAAGTTTCTCTATTCATACCTCGCCCATGTGAGGCATTAACAAAATGGTGTTATATTTAGATGGAACGCGCACATCCTCAACGGACTTATGATCTGTTTTCATTTCCAGAAATACGATGGTAACCAAACAGCATATGTAAACCCCCCTACAGATGGGTTCTCGAAGATCAGACTAACTATTACCAAAGATCCATTCGAAGATACCATGAACATTACGTTAACCGTAATTGGCTGTTTTAAAAGAGGTATTATAATTTGTTACTAACGCAACCGTTGTCATGCAGCATTTTGGTTATTCCTCACTCAGAATAATAGTCATTTATTTATAGATGGTGACACATTTATTTATAGATGGTGACAAATTTATTTATATATGGTGACACATTTAGCCAATGGCTATTTTTTGGTGTTCCTCAGAATAATAATCATTTATTTATAGATGGTGACACATTTATTTATAGGTGCAACATATATTTATAGATGGTGACACATTTAGCGAAAGGCTATTTTTAACGGGGTCATTTTAAAAAAAAACACACACAGCAACAGCAACAACAGCAATATACTTGAGCGTCGTCTAGTGATTTTGAGTCTTATTGGCCGTCCGTAGGGGTATCTCAAAAAGGTTCATAAGCGTAGAACCAATACAGTAACAGTCCTAGTATTTTGTCAAACGATGCATCAATGACCATATTACTTGTAGACGAACAGTAAAGGCTGTGGTAAGACCATGCGGATGCACAGTCTCGTATGTTTCTCCAATGTACGAAGATGTAACAAGACCCTTAATTGCTAGATGGAGTTCATTTCTTAACACAAATAAATTTATATCTCGAACATGTGACAATAATGTAATTAATTTTGGGATATGTAAATATAATTGATTGGAGTAATTCTAAAGTTGGGATATGTAAATATAATTGATTGGAGTAATTCTAAAGTTGGGATATGTAAATATAATTGACTGAAGTACTGGGCTGTGCTGAAATTAAACAGATAGAAAAGAAAGCTTACAAACCGAAAGATACAAAGCTATGAATTTGTCTCATTTGACGGGTTTTGTCACTAGAAACGGTGTGAAGAACAATTGTTATATTTTACCTATTTCATTGTCGTGTAGGCGCAAGTGGAACGACTCCAACGCCCCCTAAACCAACATTTACAAGTGCAACAACTCCTACAAAGACAAGACCTTCAAGAACTCGACCTACTGGTATAACAATGGGAACATAGATTAGATCGATTAGATTAGATTGAATATACAATAT
The DNA here is from genome assembly GCA_031761405.1 of Serripes groenlandicus. Lineage (NCBI taxonomy): Eukaryota > Metazoa > Mollusca > Bivalvia > Cardiida > Cardiidae > Serripes > Serripes groenlandicus. Next base: position 43,151,861 of record JASEVX010000002.1, on the reverse strand, counting down.
TATATATACTTCTGCTTTTAGAATTAGTTTGCAACTCGCGAGAAAACGCTTTTCGAATGTCGCTCTCTAACATAAACTTTGTGCTATATACTTGTTATACGAAACTGTATAGTTATCATATTTTTGAGTATGTTTTGGATATAAGTATAAGAAAACACCATTCGGGACTTTACGACCTACATGAAAACATCATTTGGGACTTTTCGACAAACATGGAAACATCATTCGGGACTTTCCGATCGAAAAAGTTCCTGATCAGTCTCCGCATCCATACAGTCTGAATAAGATTATTCACGTATATAGATGTTGACGTATTTGTTAATGATAAATGGCACATTCGTAAAATCGACTATACACAAATTCGTAATTTGAATATTTAACTGCTTCTTTGTATTGGATACAACACAATTTCGACAATACACGAATATGACTGAATTTGCATTAAATTAATACCTTTTTATAATGGATGTTAGAAAAATTAACACGACTTGACACGGATATTGCAAATTTGGCATTATATCTTAAGGCTTCAATGAAATTAATATAACCAATGATCGACTAAACACGAATTCTGACGAATTCGCTATTCAATTTAACTGCTTCTCTGAAATGGATATGACGAAATATTGACTTTAAACGCATACTTGGCATCCGTTTAAGGCCTCATCGAAACGAATAGAACGAAAGACTGACTATACACGAATATGTCGAATTTGGCATTACATCTAAAGGTATGTTTGCAATAGATATAAAGATGTATCAACTATAGTTGCCTGTAGTAAAATGTATAAATTATATATGTAAATAGTCGGGTTTAAAGGTTAATCGTTCACTGTAAGACAAGATTCACCAATTCCATTTTCTATCTATAAATGACAATACTTCAATGTATGCTAGATCTATACACATTGAGCTGCAGACGTCCTGATTGATCAACGGTGTTGTTTTTAACCAGGACATCTGATGCTCCCTATAAATATGGTGCCAAGTGTGTATTTAATCAAACGGTTAACCATTTGTTTGTTAAATTGACATCTCTAAATTTATACTGTATCTGCCCTATCTCTTTCTATCTTCCTCCCATTCCGATCTCTCACACCATATATAATTCGACTATCAAACCTCAATTGTAAATCAAATAATTCTTACCGTTATCTCCAATCGTTTCTTATCCGAGATCACTGTTAATATAGTCCTACTTACACTACCATTCAATGTCTTAACAATCCAGTATGAATATAAGCACATACGGTCCAAAACACTCTGAATTTTAATCCCAAAAACACGTTTTTTCTTAAAAAATAAAACGGAAGTGATTATAAGGTCAAGGCCTATTCTTGTGACGAAATGAAGCTACACAAATACCCAGAAATCTATTTTTAGATGTTTTATTTTTAGATCAACAAAAATCAATCCTACTTTCTATTTCAGCATTTCACCCCCTCCCCTTCCGCCCACTCCCCTCCCCCTCATTCCTCTTTCTATCTCTAAAGCTCTCTACATCCTTCCATTTTAACTTTTCTCTCACTCTTGTTCACGTGAATTGATTATTATTTGTTGTTATATTATAATGTAATTTATACTCATATGTCTGGTAACTCCAGACTTGAGCGAATAAAGATTTTGAATTGAATTGAACTATATACAAATACGACGAATTCGTCATGCAAGGCATATAAAATGGATATGATATGATGAAAGATCGGTTTTGCATGAATAAGACGAATTTGCATTCAATTAATAAATGGATCGTTCGACTTTCTACGTACAGATCACCTGAATACGATTGGTATCAATTTAAAGCCTCATTTGTTCAACTCTCGTATGCGGAGGCTCTTTCTCTTTCGGTTAAAGTATGATAGTTTTTAAGGTAAAATATACCCCCATCTGGCTCGACAAATTCCGTACGAGGTCGCTATTTATTGAAGGTGAATACGCTCGGCGATTTCCGTTCGAAACCGTTATGAATAGGTTTTGATCGTAAACGTGTTGGTCAATTCCTGAAAAAAAATGAACGATAAGTCACTAAAAAATGCCGATCTCTAACGAAATCATTCGGAAATCGCCGAGCCCATCAGGGATATTTTTGTCTTATAAGGACTGTTCAATGTAAGTCAGTTTTCAGGTAAATTTATATAAACACACTTGGTTTGAAGTAAATATGTTTTGTTGCAATCTCCATTGAACGAAGACTAACTTGGGAGAAAGCTGTTGGTTTAGATTCGGAACTTATCCATCTATACAAACTTTACATACTTATTAAAACTAGAACATTCATGTATACACTATATTATATTCAATTCACCATTCTGTATACCAACTCAAAGTGAGATAAGGCTGTACATTAAACATTCTAAACAATTAGAAATCCATAATTTGGTCTAATTTAAATACGCTCGATTGTAATTTTGAGGTCCGATGTTCAAATCGCGGTCTGGTTCTGGACATTTCCGATGTGTTTAAAAGATTCTCCGAGTCAACTAGATGTTAAGTACTCTTGCTTTCCATGACAAGTATCTTCGCGTGAACCTGGCAATACACTGAACATGTTAAAGAACCTAGGGGTTTCTTAACCCTTTCAGTGAAGACAGTGGTGCAGAGGTAGAGCGTCGGCCTCTCACATCAAAGGTCCCTGGTTCGAGTCCCGTGATGAGCGGGTCCTGACTTTGGGATTTTTCCACACAATCGGCGCGAGTACTGGTTGAGTATCCAGGAAGCAGACATCGAGCGTGATTAATATAAGCTTAAAGCTTGTTTCGCAATCGATTTAAAATAAATAAGTTTAAACTAACCCTTTCCCTCATACGACAACTCTGCAGCAGACGGCTTTGAACATATTTTGTCAATAATAAATAGAATATCACTATACATGTAATTGAAAGGATAAACTATGACTAAAAGTTTTGAGCATTTTCTTCTTTTGTCACTTTGTTTTCAAAAAAGCCTTCTGCTGCAGAGGCGTCAGAAAGCGTCTATATTAGGGAAAGGGCTAAGAAAGTGCGAATGCATACCGTGGATCTAAATCTTTCTCTCGAAATGAACTGCGCATGTCTGATGTTTGTACATGATTTTATAGTACACTGTCAAATGTGCCTATAGAAGACGTAAAGAGCAATTTGTCTCTACATTACATTACATTACAATTTGCTTGCCCGCCGCTATTTTTCAGTGGGGTCATTTTGGAGACAGACATAACAAAACTTAGAACAAAACGATAAAACCACAGACAACAAAAATGAACAAAATAATTTTAAAAAACAAAACACACACAGCAACAGCAACAACAGCAATATATTTTGAGTCTTATTGGCCGTCCGTAAGGGTATCACATAAAGGTTCATAAGCGTAGAACCAATACAGAAACAGTCCTAGTATTTTGTCAAACGATGCACCAATGACCATATTACTTGAGTAGTTTCCCTTCCCTGCCTTCAGCGTTGGGAAAATAGCATTGTAACTGATGATCTGGTGTCAAGATAAATAAGCTTACACGCATTACTGGTAATTTACTTAGGAAGGTCCGTTATATTACTGAAATACTTTTGAAAAACAAACAAACAAACCATATAACTGATGCATTTCGGGCCTTTGTTTGTTATTCACTCTTTAATATTGAATGCACGGAAAACTGGACGGTCAACAGATGTGTACATCTTTCTTAGATAATAATTCGAAAAACATTAAGTTATTTGTCAAGGGTATAAACGTTGTCCATTTTCAGTAACCACACCTACATCAACATCAACAGCGACAGCAACAACTTCAACAACACCTATGACAGCAACAACTACAACAACACCTTCCACAGCAACAACTACGACAACACCTACCACAGTAACAACACCTTCAACTACGACCGCATCTACAGCTACTATTTCAACCACATCCACTACGCTTACAACGAGTAAATATATTATTGTTTTCTTTAACGATGTTACGTTGTTTTAGATTCAAGGCAGGAATTGTGTGTGATACATAACGATTGTGCTATGTTCTCTTAAATTGCGTTGTAACAAGTTTTTGTTCATTCCCCAGTCGCGGCACTACGTTCATGGTGGAGTGGCCTTTGACAAGGCACATTGTCTAGGCTAATACTGGTTTGTTCAAGCAGAGATCATGAATAAGTGAAATGTTGCCGTGATGTAACTGAAATAATGTTGAAAGTGGCGTAAAACCCCAATAAAACAAACAAACGAACCAGTTGTAAGTCCTTTAGTGGAGGACTTTCGCGATAGATTATTCTTTTACCATATATTATCCATTTCGAGTTTGCTCTTGTTCTTGTTTTTTTTTTTAATATTTGAAAATATTTCCCGTACATTCATTGCCTGACAAAATATCCTTATTCCATACTAATTGTATTTTCAGCAGTTATATCTAATGAAAAGTATTGCCTTCGTGGCATCGATATAAAACCGTTAGGGGAATAACAAGTTTATGGTATTATATATCTTTACAGCTCCTTGTGATGAGCAGGACGGGATGGATGATGTCACAATTATGCCAAGTGGTGTTATTAATATTACTAGTAACACTGAATTCAACATTAATAAGGGTCTGTTGAGACCTTCGAATGGTGGGCTAACCTTTAATCTAGAAGTGGTTACAATTGAGCTAGAGTTTCTACCTAATGACACTCTCTACAAAATCGCTCTACCATATAACACAGGGGTAACGTTTTACGAAGTGGAATATTTACGTGATGAAACATGGAAAGCTTTGGATGATACTACTGAGGTACGAAAGGAAAGTCTGTAGTTTTGTTTTATTCAAACAAACTAGGAATACTTAATTACAATGCATTACCGAATAACAACTTAGGAAATCAACTCCTATGAGGTTCCCTCAAACTAGAGATTAGTACACTTGGTCTGTATATATTTTACAATACCCCATAGTGCATCAACAGGAACGACCGCTTGCATATTGTCTCAATTATTGCTACAATGCAAATGCTGATAACATTTTGGCTTGACAGAACTTCCCGTTTAGACTTCAAATGAATATCCGTTTTGGACATTAAACCTAGATCGTTTCGTGTTGAACAAAAGCAAATCTAAATGAGATAGGTCAAAGACTGGATATTAATTTCCGCACACAGCTCCCGTGATTTTTTTTTAAATGTCCATAAAACCTTCAGTTCACTGCGACTGCTACTGCGATGTTTATTAATGATTCAAATTCGCAACTTCAACTTCAAATTCAGTAATTTAATGGCCTCGATGATATAACTGAATGACTTTTAGCAAAAAGTCGTTAAATGCGAAAAATCAATCCAACTATGCAACATATTAGTGAAACTATAATAAGTAAGACCACCTCGTAATATGTAGGTAAAAATATCTAGCCCATATAAGGTTTCGCAATGTCAATCGTCGTAGACGGATTTTACCTTGGCTTTGGTATAGATGATATGAATCAGAATTTTGTCATTCTATATACTGTTACATGTACATGTGGGTATACCAATATCCGTCTACGTGTAGAAGATATACGTGCTTATTACTATATTTAACCCATACTAACTTACATGTATATAACAATTAGTTAATATTCATAATTTATTTAATCTTTGCTTATGATAAAATGATAGCTTTTTGTTATTTATACATCATTGTTTGTTGTATTTGTTGTTCCTTTTATGACGAATACAATTGTATGTATATTTGAAATTTCTCATTAATCAGCTATTTGAGAGATGGTAGTGTATGTTCATTAAATGAATAGTGTCATGTATACTCCCTAGCCACACATCCTTTCAACGGATGGTACTTGTCATTAGGTTTCTCTATTCATACCTCGCCAAAATGGTATAACATGTAGATGAAACGCACACACCACAACCTCAACTGACTTACGATATGTTTTCATTTCCAGAAATACGATGGTAACCAAACAGCATATATAAACCCTCCTACAAATGGGTTCTCGAAGATCAGACTAACTATTTTCAAAGATCCAGTGGAAGATGCCATGAATATTACGTTAACCGTAATTGGCTGTTTTGAAAAAGGTATTATAATTTGTGTATAAACGCATCTTTTGTCATGCAGCATTTTTGGTGTTCCTCACTCAGAATAAGAATCATTTATTTATAGGTGGTGACACATTTATTTATAGATGGTGACACATTTAGCCAATGGCCATTTTTGGGTGTTCCTCACTCAGAATAATAATTAATTATTTATAGATGGTGACACATTTAGCCAATGGCTATTTTTCAGTGGGGTCATTTTATTTTGAAGACAGACAGAACAAAACTTAGAACAAAACGATAATACCACAGACAACAAAAATATACAAAATAATTTTTAAAAAAACCACACACACAGCAACAGCAACAACAGCAATATATTTTGAATCTTATTGACCGTCCGTAAGGGTATCACATAAAGGTTCATAAGCGTAGAACCAATACAGTAACAGTCCTAGTATTTTGTCAAACGATGCACCAATGACCATATTACTTGTAGACGAACAGTAAAGGCTGTGGTAAGACCATGCGGATGCACAGTCTCGCATGTGTCTCCACTGTACGAAGATGTAACAAGACCCTTAATTGCTAGATGGAGTTCATTTCTTAACACAAATAAATTTATATCTCGAACATGTGACAATAATGTAATTACTTTTGGGATATGTAAATATAATTAATTGGAGTAATTCTAATGTTGGGATATGTAAATATAATTGACTGGAGTACTGGGCTGTGCTGAAATTAAATAGAAAGAAAAGAAAGCTTACAAACCGAAAGATACAAAGCTATGAATTTGTCTCATTTGACGGGTTTTGTCATTGGTTATACTATCAGCTCGAAACGGTGTGAAGAACAATTGTTATACACGTTTTGTCGCCGTTTACGCCCGGTTTTTGCAATGTTTCTGTATCCCTTGAGCGTGCATAAAACATAGATGTTATACAATAATGATCGACTAAACACGAATTCTGACGAACTCGCCATTCAATTTAACTGCTTCTCTGAAATGGATATGACGAAATATTGACTATAAACGCATACTTGGAATCCGTTTAAGGCCTCATCGAAACGAATAGAACGAAAGACTAACTATACACGAATATGTCGAATTTGGCATTACATCTAAAGGTATGTTTGCAATGGATATAAAGATGTATCAACTATATACGAATACGACGAATTCGTCATGCAAGGCATATACAATGGATATGATATGATAAAAGATCGGTTTTGCATGAATATGACGAATTTGCATTCAATTAATAAATGGATCGTTCGGCTTTCTACGTACGGATCGACTAGATACAATTGATATCAATTTAAAGCCTCATTTGTCCAACTCTCGTATGCAGCGGCTCTTTCTCTTTCGGTTACAGTATGATAGTTTTTAAGGTAAAATATACCCCCATTGGGCTCGACAAATTCCGTACGAGGTCGCTATTTATTAAAGGTGAATACGCTCGGCGATATCCGTTCGAAACCGTAATTAATCGGCTTTGATCGTAAACGTGTTGGTCAATTCCTGAAGAACTAAATGAACGATAAGCCACCGAAAAAAAATGCCGATCTCTAACGAACTCATGCAGAAATCGCCGAGCCCATAAGGGATTTTTTTGTCTTATGAAGACTGTTCAATGTAAGTCAGGTTTCACGTAAATGTATGTAGACAAACTTGGTTTGAAGTAAATATGTTTTGTTGCGGTCTCCGTTGAACGAAGACTAACTGTGTAGAAAGCTGTTGGTTTGGATTCGGAACTTATCCATCTATACAAACTTTACATACTTATTAAAACTAGAACATTCATTTATACACTATATTATATTCAATTCACCATTCTGTATACCAACTCAAAGTGAAATAAGGCTGTACAATAAACATTCAAACCAATTAGAAATCAATAATTTGGTCTTATTTAAACAAGCTCGATTGTAATTTTGAGGTCCGATATTCAAATCCCGGTCTGGTTCTGGACATTTCCGATTTCCTTAAAAGATTATCCGAGACAACCCTGATGTCATGTACTCTTGCTTTCCATGACATATATCTTCGCGTGAACCCGGCAATACACTGAACATGTTAAAGAACCAAAGGGTCTCTTAAGAAAGAGCGAATGCATACCGTGGATCTAAATCTTTCTCTTGAAATTAACTGTGCATGTCTGATGTTTGTACATGATTTTATAGTACACTGTCAAATGTGCCTATATAAGCCGTAAAAATCACTTTGTCTCTACATTACATTACATTACATTACATTACAATTTGCTTGCCCGCCGTGGTCTAGTGGTTATCGTCGGGTTTTTTATATCTGAGGTCCCGGGTTTGATCCCCAGTCAAGGCACGACGATCATGTTGGAGTAAAAGGCACATTTCCTAGCCTAGTACTAGTGTGTTTACCCAGTGATCATGCATAAATAAACTGCCGCCGTCATATAACTGAAATAATGTTGAAATGGGCGTAAATCCCCAATAAAACAAAGCTTGCCGTTTACCCCGATCTTGGTGACTTTGTGAAATTCATAGTATTAGTATGTCATGCACGACTGCAGTTGGGAATGAATGTTGTGCACTGTAAATCTTAGTCTGCATTGCTCGAAACTCATTTATTAATGTGTCATATTTGCTCTGGCCATCACTATCTCAATGGTGTAGTGGTTAGAGCGTATACCTTAGAAGAGGAAGACCACCAGTGTTCGAGTATTTCAAAAATGGTGGTAATTACTTTCCCAAGGGTCACGGGGATTATACTGTTTACAGGAATTCAGCAAGACAATTGTAATAAGAAATAATTTAATTTATTGTATAATAAATAGTTATACTTGCGTTTGGATGTGTTTATTCCGAAACGTTAATAGTAAAAGAATGATTTTAACAGCACGTGTTTATGTGGTCATGTTTTTGTTGGGTTTTTTTCAATTTTTTGTAGAAATCTAACAAAGCGACAACCGTGAAATTATTTCCAAACATTTATTTCTATTACTTCACAATGACTTTAGAATATTGTTCTTTTATATTGACCGGAAAACATAGTCTCCAAAACTACAATATTCATCTCCCTTATCGGAAGATGAAATGGTCAAATATGAAAAGCATAACATATAACCATAGTATGCTAAAAAATGTATGTCTCAATTAGGAAACGCAAAACAATTTGAATTTGCCAACCCGAGTTTGCTGAAGATAATGGTTTCTTTTATAATATTAGCTTCTTGATTTAATTGTGTTGTGCATGAACATGTTGGATGACAGTTTATTTCATATTTGTCTTTTCACCAAATAAGAAGGGGGGTAACTACTGTAGTTTTTCGAACTATCTCTTGTATAAGCTGGAATATAACGTAAATAATACATACGGAATGAGTAGTTTCCCTTCTTAGCTTATACGTATTACTGGTAATTTACTTAGAAAGCTCCGTTATATTACTGAAATACTGTTTGAAAACAAACAAACAAACCATACAACTGACGCATTTCGGGCCTTTGTTTGTTATTCACTCTTTAATATTGAATGCACGGAGAATTGGACGGGCAACAGTTTGATGTACAGTGACATCTTTCTTAGATAATAAATTCGAGAAACATTAAGTGATTTGTTAAGGAAATAAACGAATAAATGTTGTCCATTTTCAGTAACACCACCTACATCAACATCAACAGCGACAGCATCAACAACACCTACCACTACAACAACTTCAACAACACCTACCACTACATCAACTTCAACAACACCTACCACTACAACAACTTCAACAACACCTACCACTACAACAACTTCAACAACACCTACCACTACAACAACTTCAACAACACCTACCACTACATCAACTTCAACAACACCTACCACTTCAACAACACCTACCACTACAACAACTTCAACCACAACAACAATACCTTCCTCTACAACAACTTCAACAACGCCTACTACTACAACGGTTTGTTCAGAATTCCAATGCGGATCAGGAGAATGTATACCTAACGGCGATCTGTGTAACGGAGAGTGCGATTGTTTTGATTGTACGGACGAAGAACGTTGTACCACTACATCAACTTCAACTCCACCCTCCACAACAACATCTTCAACAACACCTACCACTACAACAACTTCAACAACACCTACCACTACAACAACACCTACCACTTCAACAACACCTACCACTACATCAACTTCAACAACACCTACCACTACAACAACTTCAACAACACCTACCACTAAAACAACTTCAACAACACCTACCACTACATCAACTCTAACAACACCTACCACTACATCAACTTCAACAACACCTACCACTACATCAACTTCAACAACACCCACCACTACATCAACTTCAACAACACCTACCACTACAACAACTTCAACAACACCTACCACTACATCAACTCTAACAACACCTACCACTACAACAACTTCAACAACACCTACAACTTCAACAACTTCAACAACACCTACCACTACAACAATTTCAACAACACCTACCACTTCAACAACTTCCACAACACCTACCACTACAACAACTTCAACAACACCTACCACTACAACAACTTCAACAACACCTACCACTACAACAACTTCAACAACACCTACCACTACATCAACTTCAACTCCACCCTCCACAACAACATCTTCAACAACACCTACCACTACAACAACTTCAACAACACCTACCACAACAACAACTTCAACAACACCTACCACTTCAACAACACCTACCACTTCAACAACACCTACCACTTCAACAACACCTACCACTTCAACAACACCTACCACTTCAACAACACCTACCACAACAACAACTTCAACAACACCTACCACTACATCAACTTCAACAATACCTACCACTACAACAACTTCAACAACACCTACCACTACAACAACTTCAACAACACCTACCACTACATCAACTCTAACAACACCCACCACTACATCAACTTCAACAACACCTACCACTACAACAACTTCAACAACACCTACCACTACAACAACTTCAACAACCCCTACCACTTCAACAACACCTACCACTACATCAACTTCAACTCCACCCTCCACTACATCAACTTCAACAACACCTACCACTACAACAACTTCAACAACACCTACCACTACATCAACTTCAACTCCACCCTCCACAACAACATCTTCAACAACACCTACCACTACAACAACTTCAACAACACCTACCACTTCAACAACACCTACCACTACATCAACTTCAACAACACCTACCACTACAACAACTTCAACAACACCTACCACTACAACTACTTCAACAACACCTACAACCATACCAACTTCAACAACACCTACCACTACAACAACTCTAACAACACCTACCACTTCAACAACACCTACCACTACAACAACTTCAACCACCACAACAATACTTTCCTCTACAACAACTTCAACAACGCCTACTACTACAACGGTTTGTTCAGAATTCCAATGCGGATCAGGAGAATGTATACCTAACGGCGATCTGTGTAACGGAGAGTGCGATTGTTTTGATTGTACGGACGAAGAAGGTTGTACTACCTCTACAAAATTCACCACACCGGAAGTAATTACAACTCAATGTAAGAGCAATATTCCTTTAAGAATGTCGCCTACATCGGCAGAGTAAAACCGGGGATAATGTCTCTCTCGTTTAACGGTTTCACTAATAACATATTAGCTTGCGACACATGTATCCCCGACAGTTTCGGTATGAAACTGGTATTTCCAAACATCAATGCCTTTTATTGTGCTGCCTTCTTTGGCAGCATGACATCACTCGATCACTTCTTCGTGTGTCAATTTTCTATTACTCACATATTGACTGGCGGCACATGGGGCATTCGAATGCCTTAGTAGAATACTGGTATTTTCAAAGAGCAATTCCTTTCATTTTGTCACCTACATTGGCAGGATAAAACGAGGGATCATATCTCGGTCGTCTGTCTGTTTCGCTAAATGACATACTAGCTGGCGATTCACATGCCTTTCGAATGCACTTCTGCATCGTTTGTCCGTTTCATTTACTCGCATATTGACACGTGACACATGTGTCCCTTCGCACGTTCTTGTATTATACTAATATTTCCAGAGTATTTGTAGTGTATATAGTGCTGAACGCACTTCTTAATGCTTTCATATTAACCCCATCGCTGCCACAGGCAAATAACATCGTCGGACACCCACGTGGTATTTTTATCACCTTTTCGACAGATAGCAAAGATATTGTTTCTGATTGGATACTGCGCAAAACAGCCAATCAGATCCCTCGTAATAAACAAATATTGTTATGTGTACACAGTTGGAGAGATGACATTTAAGTGTCCCATCTGGCTCAGTTGGTAGAGAACTCGCCCCGAAAAGGAGAGGTCATGGGTTCGAGACCTGAACTGGCTGCATGTTTTTTTATCCATGTGAAATGACGCTCCTTCATTTCTGATATTAAGATCAGTAAATATGAAATCGTACTGTTCCTTGCACAGAAATTATTCTATACGTCTCTACGTATCGGAAATGTTAGCATCGTTTCGATCGCTTCATGTGAATTATATTCTGTTCTGTCAGAACGGCGATAAGACAGATAAAATCCCACGGTATTATATTGGAGCATAGCGGAGTCAACAACCGTGGGTGTCCGACGATGGCAATTAAAGGTTTTTGAAAACAATGCAGATTTAAGGTGAGACAGATCGTAACGAGCTATCTCTTTTGAACTATGCATTGTTTTCCACTTAGATATTGACTTTTACTAAATTTCTTGACAGACGAAAAATTGGAGTGGTCCAATTTTAAAAACATAAAAGAGTCAACTTTGTGAAATTCAGAAATAATGCTATTCTGTTCGATTCTGTTACAATAATAGTCCTAATCTAACAGTTTCAAATTTGATCTAAGTCGATGTTTAACCCTTGATCTTATATGTGCATTAGATCGAAGAGTATTTAGTTTCTCCAAATTGTAAGTTGTTTTATGGCGAAAGTCGTGCAAATACCTACCTTCTTGAAATAGTGTCAATAAATATTTAACCAAAGATGGTTAAGAGGAAATACAATTAAAAAGTATATTAATTAATGTTAGTACTACACACTCGTAAATACCATTTGGGATAGAATTTCCGCATAAAGAGTTCAATAATAAATGAACTTTAAATCTATTTTTGGGCATTTAGCACCGCCTTGTGTGGATATTCGTGGAATGGATGATCAAGCACGTATTCCCGATACAAGTGTTTATATAAGTGATGTTAATTCTCAATCGGGCAACGTCAATGTGGACAACCTAAGGTAAGGGTCAATTGCGTAATTCTAAATCGGGCAACGTCAATGTGGATATCCTAATGTAAGGGTCAGTTGCGTGATTTAGCTTGAGGATACAATTCAATTTCTAAATTCATAAATGACTGGCCCTGCTCAATAGAGGAGAGACTATAATGAACAAACACTTTTGTTTTTATTTTATTTTAAACTTCTGTCAGATTTTTTAAAATTGATTAGAGTGTTTAAGTTGTTTAGAATAATATTTCAGTTACGCCTCAGCGGATAGTTCACCTACCTATAAGGTCCTCACATTCTTCCTAGGCAACTGGCAACATTTTCACATACTGTTTGGTCAATTCAAAAGTACACATAAACTTATTTTTTAATAGTCCGCAGTATTCCTACATTGGATTGATATTATCTTATTCTAATCAAGCAGGGTATGAAGAATGATTGATTGATTGAGTGGAGATTAATTAATGTCGTTTTCAACATATTTTTCTGTCATACCACGCCGGCCAGTTCATCTACCGATGTCTTGCTTGGCCTTATCATACCAGTTATCCAGTCTTTCCACATAGTTCCTTCGTCTATTGGTTAAAGACAAATGACGCTTGTCGAATTGACTATTTTCAAGCGTCGAAAAGAATATTGGCCGACCTTGGGTTTGAACTCACAACCTATAGATTGACAGCCCTCGACGCTACCGACTGAACAACCGGTGCTCGTAAAAGTAATGACGCTAGGCACAATTATTTTGTTCATTCATCGGAAAGAAACATTTGAACGCATACGATTTATTACAGATATGGCAATGGATTTGCACCTTTTGAGATGGGGACCTCACTTCAAGTTACCATCGTAGTGAATTTTCCTGACACTATTAAAGTCGGACGAATTAGATTGGAGAGCCCTCTTGGTATAGAACAATTCCTGGTCGTGTATGCTCTTCCAAACGGAACACTTGCTCAGATTGTGAGTATTTTTAGATATGAGCCGTCCCACGAGAAAAACCAAAATTGTGGACTCTGCGTAAAATATAGACCCATATCAGCTTAAGCATGCCTCGCATGCTAAACTAATCAGACACTTTTGTTGATGTTCTGTTTCAGGAATCATTTCTCTTTACCTCTTTACCTCTGAGAAGGAATGTTTCGTTCCGGATTAGCCATTCCGGAGTCCATAATGTTGGTTTTCGTGCGGAATGGCTCATATTTGTTACTATTGTGTTTTATGCCGCTTACTATAGATACGTTCCAGGAATTACCTCGAGTCAAGGATATGTTCGAGTAAACGATATGTTTGAGTTAACGATATTTTTTGAGTTAACGATATGTTTGAGTTATTGCCAGTCAACTGAATAGTATAACACTGATGTGTTACAGTACCGTTCATTCCACACCACGCAAACAACTGACTTTCTGGACCTTTTGATCAGCTTAGATCCTGATCAGCCTAAAAATGTATCTCCGAAGAGTCTTAAAGGATCTACACCGTTCGCCTTTTTAGCTCGTCCAAGGGAAAGGCCAGCGTGTGTCTTTTCGCAATGGAGGGCTCAAATATACAATTATGATCGTTACTGTCACTTGTTTAAACATATACTAAAGTCGGTTGTAACTTCACAGTCAGAGCTCTAGATATGGAGCGTTTTGCATGTTCTAAAATCCTTATTTAACCCTCTAACCCTATGTCGAGGGTACTCAAAAGAATCGTCTAAGTAAAACCAGAGGTTTGCTTTAATGATAAGAGATAAATTGTGGGAGAAAGAGATGACTACCCCTCCTTATCTGAAACTCTGCGCACAGTTCTCATTTCGTTTCTTTCAGCGTCAATTGAACGATGGAAGCGTCTTCTTCCCCGATGGCACCTATGTTTCACAAGTTAACATAACCGTTGAAAGGAACACATCGTCTCCTGAATCAACTTTCAAACTTGACATCAGAGTTTGTGATGGTAAGCCATTTTACATATGTCTGCAAACTTTGACTGAGTCTATTCTGACTTGGCAGAATGGGACGAAGAATCACTTCTCCGTCTTCTGTCTGTCTGTCTGTCTGTCCGACACAACGTGACTTACCGTCAGGCGAGATATGCGTTCCCTCGTACCTCCTGTAAGGGTTGTATAATACACACACAGTATGGTATTTAAACTTTAAATCTTGTTTGAATTCAATTTATTTGGAAATTGTGACCTTTCATGTGAACTTAATCTTTTCCCACATACTACGAATCTGCAGTTGACGACTTTTAAAACATGTAGTTAAAACAAATGGAAGCTCTCTATAAATTAAAATAAAACAAATTTTAAAATAAAGTTAAAAACATTGTGGCAAAAAGAAAAATTGCTCATCAAATTGCCACAACGTTTTCACAAAAGCATTGTCATAATAAAACACTTTTTATTCCCAATCAATAAGATTTCAAAAGTTCTATCTGAAATACTTTTGATGATTACAAAAAATAGAAACAAATGAAATCGAACACACTTTAAGCTGTATTCGTTAATTTATTATACCTTTAAATATTCTACCTCTTTGTTGACTATATTAATATACCCCGACAATTAGAGAATTGGTTTTCATTAATATAGTGTTCTTAAATAAAAGGTCTTGTTTTAATTGTCATGGAATACTTTTCATAAAATCCAGCATCCGTAAAACTTCATTTTAAATGAAGATGAACTGCAATAATACACCTCATTATTTAGGAATCATGTAATTAAACATCGTGTTGTTCTTACTGATTAAATCAAACAATTCAGAAAGAACAACAACAACCTCAACAACGCCTACCACCATAACATCAACGTCGACACCAACCACCACACCAACTTCAACAACACCTACAACAACAACAATTTCAACAACAACTACCACTCCAACAACATCTTCCACTACAACAACTTCCACTTCAACAACACCTACCACTACATCAACTTCAACAGCACCTACCACTACAACAACTTCAACACCACCTACCACTACATCAACTTCACCAACACCTACCACTTCAACAACTTCAACTTCAACCTCCACTGCCACAACTTCAACAACACCTACCACTACAACAACTTCAACAACACCTACCACTTCAACAACACCTACCACTACAGCAACTTCAACAACACCTACGACTACATCAACTTCAACAACACCTACCACTACATCAACTTCAACAACACCTACCACTACATCAACTTCAACAACACCTACCACTACATCAACTTCAACAACACCTACCACTACAACAACTTCAACAACACCTACCACTACATCAACTTCAACAACACCTACCACTACAACAACTTCAACAACACCTACCACTACATCAACTTCAACAGCACCTACCACTACATCAACTTCAACAGCACCTACCACTTCATCAACTTCAACAACACCTACCACTACAACAACTTCAACTCCATCCTCCACTGCATCAACTTCAACAACACTTACCACTACAACAACTTCAACAACACCTACCACTACAACAACTTCAACAACACCTACCACTACATCAACTTCAACAGCACCTACCACTACATCAACTTCAACAGCACCTACCACTACATCAACTTCAACAGTACCTACTACTACATCAACTTCAACAGCACCCTCCACTGCATCAACTTCAACAACACTTACCACTACAACAACTTCAACAACACCTACCACTACAACAACTTCAACTCCACCCTCGACTACAACAACTTCAACAACACCTACCACTACAACAACTTCAACTCCACCCTCCACTACAACAACTTCAACAACATCTACCACTACAACAACTTCAACACCACCTACCACAACATCAACTTCAACACCACCTACCACAACAACTTCAACACCACCTACAACAACATCAACTTCAACACCACCTACCACAACATCAACTTCAACACCACCTACCACTACAACAACTTCAACACCACCTACCACAACATCAACTTCAACACCACCTACCACAACAACAACTTCAACACCACCTACTACAACAACAACTTCAACACCACCTACCACAACAACAACTTCAACACCACCTACAACAACATCAACTTCAACACCACCTACCACAACAACAACTTCAACACCACCTACCACTACAACAACTTCAACACCACCTACCACAACATCAACTTCAACACCACCTACCACAACAACAACTTCAACACCACCTACAACAACATCAACTTCAACACCACCTACCACAACATCAACTTCAACACCACCTACCACTACAACAACTTCAACACCACCTACCACAACAACAACTTCAACACCACCTACCACAACAACAACTTCAACAACACCTACCACAACAACAACTTCAACACCACCTACCACTACAACAACTTCAACACCACCGTCCACTACAACAACTTCAACACCACCTACCACAACATCAACTTCAACACCACCTACCACAACAACAACTTCAACAACACCTACCACAACAACAACTTTAACAACACCTACCACAACAACAACTTCAACAACACCTACCACAACATCAACTTCAACACCACCTACCACAACAACAACTTCAACACCACCTACCACAACAACAACAACTTCAACAACACCTACCACAACAACAACTTCAACAACACCTACAACAACATCAACTTCAACACCACCTACCACAACAACAACTTCAACACCACCTACCACAACAACAACTTCAACACCACCTACCACAACATTAACTTCAACACCACCTACAACAACATCAACTTCAACACCACCTACCACAACAACAACTTCAACACCACCTACAACAACATCAACTTCAACACCACCTACCACAACAACAACTTCAACACCACCTACAACAACATCAACTTCAACACCACCTACAACAACATCAACTTCAACACCACCTACCACAACAACAACTTCAACACCACCTACAACAACACCAACTTCAACACCACCTACCACTACAACAACTTCAACACCACCTACCACAACATCAACTTCAACACCACCTACCACAACAACAACTTCAACACCACCTACCACAACATCAACTTCAACACCACCTACCACAACAACAACTTCAACAACACCTACAACAACATCAACTTCAACACCACCTACCACAACATCAACTTCAACACCACCTACCACAACAACAACTTCAACACCACCTACCACAACATCAACTTCAACACCACCTACAACAACATCAACTTCAACACCACCTACCACAACAACAACTTCAACACCACCTACAACAACATCAACTTCAACACCACCTACCACAACAACAACTTCAACACCACCTACAACAACATCAACTTCAACACCACCTACCACAACAACAACTTCAACACCACCTACAACAACACCAACTTCAACACCACCTACCACTACAACAACTTCAACACCACCTACCTCAACATCAACTTCAACACCACCTACCACAACAACAACTTCAACACCACCTACCACAACATCAACTTTAACACCACCTACCACAACAACAACTTCAACAACACCTACCACAACAACAACTTCAACAGCACCTACCACTACATCAACTTCAACACCACCTACCACAACATCAACTTCAACACCACCTACCACAACAACAACTTCAACAACACCTACCACAACAACAACTTTAACAACACCTACCACAACAACAACTTCAACAACACCTACCACAACAACAACTTCAACACCACCTACCACAACAACAACTTCAACACCACCTACAACAACATCAACTTCAACACCACCTACCACAACACCAACTTCAACACCACCTACCACAACAACAACTTCAACACCACCTACCACAACAACAACTTCAACACCACCTACCACAACATCAACTTCAACACCACCTACCACAACAGCAACTTCAACAACACCTACCACAACAGCAACTTCAACACCACCTACCACAACAACAACTTCAACAACACCTACCACAACAGCAACTTCAACACCACCTACCACTACATCAACTTCAACAGCACCTACTACTACATCAACTTCAACAACACCTACCACTACATCAACTTCAACAGCACCTACCACTACATCAACTTCAACAGCACCTACCACTACATCAACTTCAACAACACCTACCACTACAACAACTTCAACAGCACCTACCACTACATCAACTTCAACAACACCTACCACTTCAACAACACCTACCACTACAACAACTTCAACAGTACCTACCACTACAACAACTTCAACAATACCTACCACTACATCAACTTCAACAACACCTACCACTACAACAACTTCAACTCAACCCTCCACTACATCAACTTCAACAACACCTACCTCTACAACAACTTCAACAACACCTACCACTACATCAACTTCAACAACATCTACCACTACAACAACTTCAACACCACCTACCACTACAACAACTTCAACAATACCTACCGTTTCAACAACACCTACCGTTTCAACAACACCTACCACGACTACAACTACAACAACACTTACCACCACAACACCCACCACTACAACAAGTCTAACTACACCTACCACTTCAACAACGACTACAACGTCATCAACACCTACAACCACAACACCCACAACTACAACAAGTCTAACAACACCTACCACTACAACAACTTCAACAACACCTACCACTTCAACAACTCCCACCACTACAACAATCCCAACACCCACTACAACGAAGTTTACTACCGTTACCACTTCGTCTACATCAACGACTTCTGGTACATGAATTTATTTCCTTTCAGTTCTTTCCTTATTTTATTTTTAAATAGCTAAGGTAATATTATCAATGATATTGTCTGATTTTAACTTCGTCTACAATGGATAATTGCTGCCAGTTCACTTAACGGGGTTTCCTAAGCTTCCTCGGACCAGAGTGCAACGCACAATTTGTAATAGGTACTAATTGGTAAAAGACAAATGAAGCAAGTCACACAGACTTCCATCAATCATCGAAATTAATGAAAAGCCGAGCCTGAGTTCAAACACTGGATTGATAGTCCTCTTTGTTACCGACGGAGCTATTGCAGTTCGATACTAATAAAATATAGTTGAAAGTGTTTCGTGCAGATCAGTTGAAGGTAATATAGTTTTTGATCATGACAACCGAAAACTGCACAGTCGGATCAAGCACTTCCCTTACCGTCAAGCTTTCACTCCGGCGCTGGTAGTAATGGCTGCCCTCCTTGGCGCTCAGGGTTTCGGGGTTAGCATTACGACTGACTGACTGATTGGTGTCAGGATAAATGAACCAGTAGAACTGGTAACTTACCCAGGAAATGCCGTGATATAACTGAAAAGTTGTTAAAAGTGGCGTAAAAGACCAATCAATCAATCAATCAATTAATCAATCAACGCTTCGACGCATTCTGATCAAGTCCTTCTCTTTTCGTCGTGTAGTCGTTAAATCATTTGAACTTTTAGAGAACCATTTTGGTCAAATACCGACTATACAATTATGCAAATTGATTAGAATAACCCTCTCCTTAGTGTAGCTGTTAAGATGTCCGCCTGGCGAGCGGGGAAGACCAGAGTTGATCGTTCGAGCTCAGCTCGTGTCATGCAAAAGTCCTTCCGTGGAGCTCAGGTTTTCGAGGATAGCATTGCGACTGATGCATCGGTTTCAGGATAAATGTTTCCATTATAATTATTTATAAACAAACAAATGTAACTATTCTCCGTGTAAATTGACCTGTAACAATCTGGCTTCAGTAAATCCTATACATCTTTTCATAAACTGACCTTGCTATGTTTTATTCATCATGCAACAGCTCGACTTAACGGACTTAACTGTTAATTCTCAAACAGCCGAGTGTCAGATTTTGTAGACGACAGGACAAAGTACCACACTGTCTCACCAGAGTATAACATAATAATCGAGTTTTGCATAATTGTATAGTGCTTGACAATTGAACAGTCGCATGATGAATGCATAACACGTTCAGTTAACTAGTACTTCTATGTAAACTGACCTTTGTTATGTACTCATCATGCGACACTTCAATTTACATGAAATTACTCATTAATTGAAACATTTCGAGTGTTGCCACAAGGGTCTTTGACCTTCTAGGTCTAAAAATATAAACCCGGTGTTCAGATATGAACTCCATGCTCCAAAAAAGGCTGCTAATTGGTCAATTTGAAGAACGAATTTGCTTCTTGCCAATTAGATACTTGAGCACAAATTCTGAGCACAGATTACACTTTTATAAACTTCTACTTTTGTTGCATTGATCATTTCCTTTTCTCTCCTCAGTACTATGCGAAGAGCAAGACGGCATGTCAAACCCAGCCTTTATATCGGACAAAGCGATATCACTCCCGAATAACCCATCTCTGGAAGGAAGCAAATCACTTTTGAGGGTGGAATCTGAGTCTTCCTTGGAAGTGTACGAGGACACACTCAAACTCAAAGTGTCAGTGTCTACCAATGATACCGTGACCTCTTTCAAACTGAGAAATCATCAGAATGTGAAAACCTGGAATGTAAAATATATGTCACAGTCCGACGAGTTATTGCAGTTAGAGGAGGAACCGGTATGTATGCCAGGCAATCGTGTCTGGTGTGAAGTAATTATATTAAAACCTGACCTAATCTACGTTTCAGTAGCGAATAGCATGTTCTGCGAGAAAAACCAACATTGTGGTCTCTGCGTAAAGTATCGACCTAGATCAGCTTAAGCATGCCGCGAAGGCTAATCAGGGCATACACTTGTCGCCTCCTGTGGAATTTGGGTTTCAGGACTCATTGCTCTATACTGTTATTCCCCTGAGACGGAATGTGTATGCCCGGATTAGCCTGTGTGGCTGATCTGGGTCGGAACATTATGCAGAATCCAACAGAAGCAAACGGTCGTATAGATCTGATGCCTGCCTGATACGGGTCGTCTCAGAACTTTGCGTCAGCCTATCAAACTATCGCATACAAAATGGTTAGGTATCAATAGGGGATATAATCTTTATATAATACCTTTATTCCCGTGAGAATTAATGTGTCGGCCCTGCACGGATTGCGCAGGCTGATCTGGGTCGATACATTACGCAGAGTCCAAGAGAAGTAAATGGTCGTTTAGATCTGATGACATTGTCTCAGACCTTTGCGTCAGCCAATAAATGTGTCGCTTACAAAATGGTTAGGTATTAATAGGGGATATAATACATATAAACAAACTAGGTAGGTGATTGTCGAGATGTTCCGATTGTAAAGACTTGTCTATTGATTAATTCGAGACAACCTTTAATGTAGTTTCGTATATATATACGTACGTAGACAAAGTATTTTGGTCTGATTAACATGATATCGTGAAGTAATTCGGTTCTTTCCTCGTGTGGCGATTTTGGGGATATTCGGATGGTGAAGACTCTGGTGCTCGCTTGAGTATTCCCTGTGCACAGATGCGTTAAAAGTGCTGAACTGCAGATTTTAGATATTTTTTTAAACTGTTAAAAAATTTTTTTTGAAATATCAAGATCATAATTCGGGATTAAATTGGAGTAATAATTTCACTTTCCAGTACAATTAACATCTAAATATTGATCGTTTATGCTTTATTTTTTACTGGTAAGAAATACCCAGTAAGCCAAATTGTGTATACTTTCATGACTTTTAATTGAATGTTTTTTCAACATTATTTACAAAACAGTTTTGGTAGCTCAAACATTATTTCCAAATTAGCTTTGGTAGCTCAGTCGGGCTGTCAATCCAGGGTTTGGTAGTTCGAATCTCGGCTCGGCCAACTTTCTTTCCGACGTTTGACAAAAGTCAATGCGACATGCGTCATTCGTCTTCCACCAATGGGCTAAGTCTATGTGGAAAAGCAACCAGTGTTGTGTGTAGTACTGGTTTGAGAAAACCAGGAAACACATGAACAGGTGAACTGGCAGCCGTGATATGACTGGGAAATTGTTAAAAACAGCGTTAAATCCCTATCAATCAATCAACCTTTAACCGAAATCGTTACGCACACCTCATTTTATAAACGCATGCATCAGGCTATAAACCGAATAAAGCCGCCATTTAGATATTATCTGGGTGGTGTCACATGTTAACTCTAAGATGGCAAGTCGCATGTCAACATTTTCTTGGATAGGCGGAAAATGATGCCGTCAATAATGCTTTTTATCATATTCTCGCACATTGTCCGGTATACATATATGCAAAATCTAAATCGTAAATATAACACGACGAATTAACAATAATGTATTCGACAATATCAAAAACGGTACGAAATAGGGTCATGTGACGTCATTGAAATGTACTGTCACGTCACTCAAAATGAGGTAGTGTGAAGTCATATACACGCCATTCATAATTTGTATTTTGTGTGTAAAATGTGTTATTTCATTGTCAATATTTCTGTCTTGAAAGAAGAAAAAGTAATATGATAAAAGAAAAAATATTTTGAAGTGGTGATATGCTGCTTGGTATTGTGTCCTCGGAGCCTGGGATAATTGGCATCTTTCTAGAATCTAGGTCTCGCGAGATATAAATTGTTCAATGTCAGACATGGCTTGGTACAAATCTGTCAATATCGGGTTCTGGATTAATTGTTTTTTAAGTTTATAGTCGGTTTATATACGATGCGTGGATGTTCAGTTAATGCCTAACACCGAAATACAGAAAAACCTTGCCTTACCTAGTTTCTAATATAGAGAATATCAAGCCCCGACCGGAAATGAAAAATCAGAACAATATTAGGCTCTAGTATGATTATTAAGAGGACTTAGTATTATTATTATCATTATTATTATTATTATTTATATTATCATTTATATTATCAATATCATCATCATAATCTGCATCATCATCATCATCATCATCATCATGCATCACCTTCTGAATTATTTCAATTAACAGAATAAAGACTCCTATGAGATATACACAGTTAGTCCGGCAAGAAATGGTTTCAGTTATTTTGAAATTGATGTAAATAAAGTGCTAACCGAACCTTCAATGATGTTCCAGTTAGAAATAATCGGATGTTTCGAAGAAGGTAATAGTTTTATTTGATGGCAAAACCATTGAGGGGAGCCCGGGGACCCGGGGAACAGTAATACAGTTTTCCAAGTTAATCAAATATTGAGAGTTTAAATACGTCAACCTTTGCCTACAAACAACAAAGCTGCAAACATCTAGACAAAACTTTCGAATTCTTTAAAAATGTATCCTTATTGAATAGATTTGAAATCATATTGGCAAAAGCAGATATTTCTTCTTTCAAAATGTTCACCTTTGTTGAATCGTTTGTAAACTTGTGTAATGCAATCTGCAGCAGCAGTGTGGTAGGTAGTGGAATTGACGCCAGGCGTCTCTTGTTCGATTCCTGATCTAGGTACTCATGGAAGACGCATACCTAATACTGGTAAGTCGGCCATGGTTCATTGATAAGAGACATCGTCATGATATGCCCGAAATAGTGTTAAAAACGGCGATAAAAAGCACACATGTAAATTAATGATGAGGCAAGACCAAACATTTGTTTTTAAATACTTCGATTCAAGAAAAGTCTCTCTAAGTATAGGTTGATCTTGGTAACAATATGCATATAATAATTTAATACATTTTCCGTGTACGTGTTTGTTTTTTAGTTAGTCCATGATGTAACAGGTACAAGTTTGCATTTCTAAACAATGAAGATCCGGATCAGCCTTTCAATCTGCCTTGTTTATTTATAATATACAAAGGTTTACAGTAGATCCTTAAAGTTTGTTAAAGATATATTTGAACAGTGTGGATCTTAATTAGACTGTGCCGATGCAAAGGCGGGTCTGAATCTTAACCGTTCACATAACCATGTACTGTACCTTTTTTCAAATGAACGAGCTAATTTAATGGATAATTGTAATCAGGTCAGAAATATTAAAATCAATCATTTTAAAACATTTATGTGTAAAACACAATACAATAAATCGTAAGTTTGTTGAAAAATGTTATTGTATTCAACAAAATATTTAAAAAGTAATAGCCAATGCAACATATATTTATTGGTTTCTATGCAGAATATATACCACCTACTACAACAACTTCAACACCACCTACAACAACTTCAACAACACCTACCACAACAACAACTTCAACAACACCTACCACTACAACAACTTCAACAACACCTATCACTACAACAACTTCAACTCCACCCTCGACTACAACAACTTCAACAACACCTACCACTACAACAACTTCAACTCCACCCTCCACTACAACAACTTCAACAACATCTACCACTACAACAACTTCAACACCACCTACCACAACATCAACTTCAACACCACCTACCACAACAACAACTTCAACAACAACATCAACTTCAACACCACCTACCACAACATCAACTTCAACACCACCTACCACAACAACAACTTCAACACCACCTACCACAACAACAACTTCAACAACACCCTCCACAACAACAACTTCAACAACACCTACCACAACAACAACTTCAACACCACCTACCACAACAACAACTTCAACACCACCTACAACAACATCAACTTCAACACCACCTACCACAACAACAACTTCAACACCACCTACAACAACATCAACTTCAACACCACCTACCACAACATCAACTTCAACAACACCTACCACTACAACAACTTCAACACCACCTACAACAACATCAACTTCAACACCACCTACCACAACATCAACTTCAACAACACCTACCACTACAACAACTTCAACACCACCTACAACAACATCAACTTCAACAACACCTACCACAACATCAACTTCAACAACACCTACCACAACAACAACTTTAACAACACCTACCACAACAACAACTTCAACACCACCTACCACAACAACAACTTCAACACCACCTACAACAACATCAACTTCAACACCACCTACCACAACAACAACTTCAACAACACCTACCACAACAACAACTTTAACAACACCTACCACAACAACAACTTTAACAACACCTACCACAACATCAACTTCAACACCACCTACCACAACAACAACTTCAACACCACCTACCACAACAACAACTTCAACAACACCTACCACAACAACAACTTCAACAACACCTAAAACAACATCAACTTCAACACCACCTACCACAACAACAACTTCAACACCACCTACAACAACATCAACTTCAACACCACCTACCACAACATCAACTTCAACACCACCTACCACAACATCAACTTCAACACCACCTACCACAACATCAACTTCAACACCACCTACCACAACAACAACTTCAACACCACCTACCACAACATCAACTTCAACACCACCTACAACAACATCAACTTCAACACCACGTACCACAACAACAACTTCAACACCACCTACAACAACATCAACTTCAACACCACCTACCACAACAACAACTTCAACACCACCTACAACAACATCAACTTCAACACCACCTACCACAACAACAACTTCAACACCACCTACAACAACATCAACTTCAACACCACTTACCACTACAACAACTTCAACACCACCTACCACAACATCAACTTCAACACCACCTACCACAACAACAACTTCAACACCACCTACCACAACATCAACTTCAACACCACCTACCACAACAACAACTTCAACAACACCTACCACAACAACAACTTCAACACCACCTACCACAACATCAACTTCAACACCACCTACCACAACATCAACTTCAACACCACCTACCACAACATCAACTTCAACACCACCTACCACAACAACAACTTCAACAACACCTACCACAACAACAACTTTAACAACACCTACCACAACAACAACTTCAACAACACCTACCACAACATCAACTTCAACACCACCTACCACAACAACAACTTCAACAACACCTACCACAACAACAACTTCAACACCACCTACAACAACATCAACTTCAACACCACCTACCACAACAACAACTTCAACAACACCTACCACAACAACAACTTTAACAACACCTACCACAACAACAACTTCAACAACACCTACCACAACATCAACTTCAACACCACCTACCATAACAACAACTTCAACACCACCTACCACAACAACAACTTCAACACCACCTACCACAACAACAACTTCAACAACACCTACAACAACATCAACTTCAACACCACCTACCACAACAATAACTTCAACACCACCTACAACAACATCAACTTCAACACCACCTACCACAACATCAACTTCAACACCACCTACCACAACAACAACTTCAACACCACCTACAACAACATCAACTTCAACACCACCTACCACAACATCAACTTCAACAACACCTACCACAACAACAACTTCAACACCACCTACCACAACAACAACTTCAACACCACCTACCACAACAACAACTTCAACACCACCTACCACAACATCAACTTCAACAACACCTACCACTACAACAACTTCAACAACACCTACCACTACAACAACTTCAACACCACCTACCACAACATCAACTTCAACACCACCTACCACAACAACAACTTCAACACCACCTACCACAACATCCACTTTAACACCACCTACCACAACAACAACTTCAACACCACCTACCACAACATCAACTTCAACAACACCTACCACTACAACAACTTCAACAACACCTACCACTACAATAACTTCAACAACACCCTCCACAACAACAACTTCAACAGCACCTACCACAACATCAACTTCAACACCACCTACCACAACATCAACTTCAACACCACCTACCACAACAACAACTTCAACAACACCTACCACTACAACAACTTCAACACCACCTACCACAACAACAACTTCAACACCACCTACCACAACAACAACTTCAACACCACCTACCACAACAACAACTTCAACACCACCTACAACAACATCAACTTCAACACCACCTACCACAACAACAACTTCAACACCACCTACAACAACATCAACTTCAACACCACCTACAACAACATCAACTTCAACACCACCTACCACAACAACAACTTCAACACCACCTACCACAACATCAACTTCAACAACACCTACCACTACAACAACATCAACACCACCTACCACAACATCAACTTCAACACCACCTACTACAACAACAACTTCAACAACACCTACCACTACAACAACTTCAACAACACCCTCCACAACAACAACTTCAACAACACCTACCACAACAACAACTTCAACAACACCTACCACTACAACAACTTCAACAACACCTATGACAGCAACAACTACAACAACACCTTCCACAGCAACAACTACGACAACACCTACCACAATAACAACACCTTCAACTACGACCGCATCTACAGCTACTATTTCAACCACATCCACTACACTTACAACGAGTAAATATATTATTGTTTTCTTTAACGATGTTACGTTGTTTTATATTCGAGGCAGGAATTGTGTGTGATAAATAACGATTGTGCTATTATCTCTTTAATTGCGTTGTAACAAGTTTTTGTTCAATCCCCAGTCGCGGCACTACGGTCATGGTGGAGTGGCCTTTGACAAGGCACATTGTCTAGGCTAATACTGGTTTGTTCACACAGAGATCATGAATAAGTGAACTGTTGCCGTGATGTAACTGAAATAATGTTGAAAGTGGCATAAAACCCCAATAAAACAAACAAACGAACCTGTTGTAAGTCCTTTAGGGGAGGACTTTCGCGATAGATTATTCTTTTACCATATATTATCCATTTCGCGTTTGTTCTTGTTTTTTTGTTTTTTTGACAATTTGAAAAGATTTCCCGTACATTCATTGCCTGACAAGATATCTTTATTCCATACTAATTGTATTTTCAGCAGTTATATCTAATGAAAAGTATTGCCTTCGTGGCATCGATATAAAACCATTAGGGGAATAACAAGTTTATGGTATTATATATCTTTACAGCTCCTTGTGATGAGCAGGATGCGATGGATGATGTCAAAATTATGCCAAATGGTGTTATTAATATTACTAGTAACACTGAATTCAACGTTAATAAGAGTCGGTTGAGACCTTCGAATGGTGGGCTAACCTTTAATCTAGAAGTGGTTATAATTGAGCTAGAGTTTCTACCTAATGACACACTCTACAAAATCGCTCTACCATATAACACAGGGGTATCGTTTTACGAAGTGGAATATTTACGTGATGAAACATGGAAAGCTTTGGATGATACTACTAAGGTACGAAAGGAAAGTCTGTAGTTTTTTGTTAATTAATCAAATTAGGAATACTAAATTACAATGCATTACCGAATAGTAACTTAGGAAATCGTTTTCTATGAGGTTCCCTTAAATTAGAGATTAATACACTTGGTCCGTATATATTTTCCAATACCCCATAGTGAATCAGAAAGAACGACCGCTTTTTTTTTATTCAATTATTGCTACAGTGCAAATGTTGATAACCTTTTGGCTTGACAGAACTTCCCATTTAGACTTCAAATGAATATCTGTTTTTGGACATTAAACCTGGATCGTTTTGTGTTGAACAAAAGCAAATCTAAATGAGATAGGTCAATGACTGGATATTAATTTCCGCACACAGCTTCCATGATTTGTTTTTCAAATGTTCATAAAATGTTCAGCTCACTGCATGAAAATCATTTGAAAAGAAAACACCAATAAGAATAATTTTTACAACGTTAAACTAGCCTTTATATATTGTGTATTTTATACAGCATCCTAAATATTGACAGGTCTACTGCGACTGTTTACTAATGTTTCAAATTTCGCAACTTCAACTTCAAATTCGGTAATTTAATTGCCTCGATGATATAACTTAAGGATTTTTAGAAAAAAAGTCGTTAAATGCGAAAAAATTAATCAAACTATGCAACATATTAGTGAACCTCTAATAACATCAGAACAATTAGTTAATATTCATAATTTATAGTATTTTTGCTTCTGGTAAAATGATAGCGGGTTGTTATTTATACATCATTGTTTGTTATCTATTATAGGCAAAGTTGCATGAATGTAATACAATGAATTGTATATAACACATCTTTAAGAGTTATCGAAAATATGCAGTTGTAATTGTTGTAACTTTTATGACGCATACAATTGAATGTATGTTTGAAATTTCTGATGAATCAGCTATTTGAGTGATTGTAGTGTATTTTCATTAAATGAATAGTGTCATGTATACTCCCTAGCCACACATCCTTTCCACGGATGGTACTTGTCATTAGGTTTCTCTATTCATACCTCGCCCAAGTGAGGCATTAACAAAATGGTGTTATATTTAGATGGAACGCGCACATCCTCAACGGACTTATGATCTGTTTTCATTTCCAGAAATACGATGGTAACCAAACAGCATATGTAAACCCCCCTACAGATGGGTTCTCGAAGATCAGACTAACTATTACCAAAGATACACTCGAAGATACCATGAAAATTACGTTAACCGTAATTGGCTGTTTTGAAAGAGGTATTATAATTTGTTACTAACGCAACCGTTGTCATGCAGCATTTTGGTTATTCCTCACTCAGAATAATAGTCATTTATTTATAGATGGTGACACATTTATTTATAGATGGTGACAAATTTATTTATATATGGTGACACATTTAGCCAATGGCTATTTTTGGGTGTTCCTCAGAATAATAATCATTTATTTATAGATGGTGACACATTTATTTATAGGTGCAACATATATTTATAGATGGTGACACATTTAGCGAAAGGCTATTTTTAATGGGGTCATTTTGAAAAAACGAACACACACAGCAACAGCAACAACAGCAATATACTTGAGCGTCGTCTAGTGATTTTGAGTCTTATTAGCCGTCCGTAGGGGTATCTCAAAAAGGTTCATAAGCGTAGAACCAATACAGTAACAGTCCTAGTATTTTGTCAAACGATGCATCAATGACCATATTACTTGTAGACGAACAGTAAAGGATGTGATAAGACCATGCGGATGCACAGTCTCGTATGTTTCTCCACTGTACGAAGATGTAACAAGACCCTTAATTGCTAGATGGAGTTCATTTCTTAACACAAATAAATTTATATCTCGAACATGTGACAATAATGTAATTAATTTTGGGATATATGTAAATATAATTGATTGGAGTAATTCTAATGTTGGGATATGTAAATATAATTGACTGGAGTACTGGGCTGTGCTGGTATTAAACAGATAGAAAAGAAAGCTTACAAACCGAAAGATACAAAGCTATGAATTTGTCTCATTTGACGGGTTTTGTCATTGGTTATACTATCAGCTCGAAACGTTGTGAGGAACAATTGTTATATTTTACCTATTTCATTGTCGTGTAGGCGCAAGTGGAACGACTCCAACGCCCCCTAAACCAACATTTACAAGTGTAACAACTCCTACAAAGACAAGACCTTCAAGAACTCGACCTACTGGTATAACAATGGGAACATAGATTAGATCGATTAGATTAGATTGAATATACAATATTATATACTTCTGCTTTTAGAATTAGTTTGCAACTCGCGAGAAAACGCTTTTCGAATGTCGCTCTCTAACATAAACGTTGTGCTATATACAAATGTATACGTGTTATACGAAACTGTATAGTTATCATATTTTCGAGTATGTTTTGGATATAAGTATAAGAAAACACCATTCGGGACTTTATATCCATTGCAATTTAACGTCATTTAAATATGATGTCACATCATTCAAAATCTTGTAAGTGTGACGTCATTCAAACGTCATTCATAAATTGTAGTTGATGTGTAAAATGTGTTTTATACATTACAATCAAAACTAGATATGTATGTATACATAAAAACAATCCAGGTGTGCCCTATGAACGAAAGTAAACATATGATATTGAGCCGTCCCGCGAGAAAACCAACATTATGGCCTCTGCATAATGTATCGATCCAGACCAGCCTGCGCAGTCCGCGTAGACTGATCCGAGCAAACACATTCCGTCTATGGGGATAGAGGTATTGAGTAATGATTCCTGAAACGGAAAATCCACAGGAGGCGAAAAGTGTCAATCCGGGTTAGCCTGCGCGGAATGCTTAGGCTGATCATGGTCGAAACTTTACGCAGAGTGCACAATGTTGGATTTCTCACGGGACGGCTCCATTATGTTATATTACGTTTCTATGACAACCGACGTCGATTCGCAGCAAAAAAAAGTTTGGTTTCGTTTATACTGGTATAGACCGCCTCGGGTGTGGGAGCACGCGCGTTCGATCCCCAGCGTGGGCATACCAAAGACTTTAAAACTGGTAGTAATGGATGCCCTTCTTGGCGCACAGGGTTGTGGGGTTAGCATTACGCCTGACTAGCTGAATGGTGTCAGAATAAATGAACCAGTAGTACTGGTAACTTACTCCGGAATCGCCGTGATAATACTGAAAACTTGTTGAAAGCAGCGTAAAACACAATTCAATCAATCAAGCAATCAATTTATACTGGTATAGTTTGGTGTCTATTGAAAACACTCCACGGTTTTGCCTGTCAAAGTTATTTACGAAAGGCCAAGACTAATAAGACAAAGAATATCTGCGTTCAGTGCTTCATTGAACGCACGACTGACCAACGGGTATATAAATATGTTTTTTTACGAAACATATAGTAGGTTGGTGATAGTTACTATATAGTGTTTCCTGTACTTAGGTGCTAGTTGATATATAGAGTTTCCTGTACTTATGTGTTAGATATTACTCAATTATATAAACCTGACCATATGACCGCTAGAATGAACAAATATCAAAATATAGGGCCTACAAAAAGCCTTAACCCTTTCCCACATACATCAAGTTTGCAGCAGGTGACTTTGAAAACGAGTGACACAAATCCTGAAAAATGTCCATGAAAGATAGCTTTATTGTTACATAAAGTTGAAAACATTGTGGCCAAAGGGGAAATTGCTCATCATGAGAAACTAAACCTGTGGCCACAATGATTTCAAAAGCCGTCTGCCTCTTTTGCGTCAAAATGCGCCTGCAGGTGGGAAAGGGTTAAAGGTGCTGAACTCCAGAAAATAGATATGATAGTCAAAATGTTAAAACTGGTCAAAAGTGTATTGAAATATAAAAATCATAGTTCTGGGATAAAAATATAATTAAACTTTCCGGTACCATAAACATCTTAATATTTATCATTTATGCCTCATTTTTACTGGGTAGATATACCCAGTAAGCCAAATGTTGTACATTGTCATGACTTTCAATTTAACATTAACTGCTAAAATAGTTTTAAACTATTTATTACTTACTTTGTTATCATTACTAGCAATATTTGCAGAAGTTTCAAGATTTCACAATGTTGATCTCCATATGGAGTTCAGCACCTTTAATATTCATGTTATCCGATACAAATTGGATATGCCTGTCAGAAGTTTCTTGAAACCCTTCTACACTTACCGCGAACTGTTTGGAGCCAGATCGAACTGTGCACACGCTTATGTTGATCTGGACAAATACTTGTCGTACATATCCTTCTATAAGGCTGGTGTGTTTGTACAGCATGACTCGATCAGAGAGTGTGATTATGCTGCATATTACTTACACATGTGGTGAATGTTTCTACCTTGTTTAATGTATATGTTTTAGCTACTTCGAACATGATTTTCAGAAGATTATTGAGAAAAAACAAAGTGGTGGTATATCCTGATAAACTCACCGTTATATACAGAGAGTGTATCAAGGGAATATTTTCACTATTTATTCTATTTTATCGAGTACCTACATGGCTTAAGTAATACAGGCATAACATAAATAGAACAGTTGTTTTTATTGTTTGGGTTTTCTTTGTGGTTTTTATATATACATATATACCTTTTTTAGCCACGTTTATATGATTGTGAAGGTTGTGGCCATACTCCCTCCGTACAAGAACTTTGTAATATTTGTTACTAAATATAGAACTATCAATACGTTTGATATTTTCAGATGATAAGAAAAATATTATTTCTAAGGTATCCCGTATAAGAGGCCATATCAAATGAAAATTACACTTAAGTGTACAATAAATGCGGGATTCTGGGTTCCATAATTTATTTCAATTTGAGAGTTTTCCATCTTTTCTGAAGCTTTAAGTCTGAATATATTTTTTTTCTAAAATTGTGTGTATCTTTATCTATGTCTGCTCATTAAGTTATCATTGTTATGCCGGTGGAAAAAACGTTAAAGAAATGGAGGGAAAACAATTTAAACGCATTTTTCTGTCCATAGTGTATACTACAACATTTAATCTCGGCTTTGAAGCACTTATCTGACTAATTTTTCCAGATAACTTTTTCTCATTCGGTTGATTTTGTTGAATTGCAAATATTCCAGGTCATATGTTATCAAGTTTAAATTCGTTTCTACGAAATCGTAAAAGTATGTCAGAACTACTTATTTTTACAGTTGGATCTATTTTCATAATTTTACCTAAAATAATTCGAACTACCAGGGTTACTTTGTAAAGCACCTGTCTGTTAACCTCTGCCTGCTGAGACTAAGTTAATGAAGCCAGTTCCACCAATAATGAGACACGCAAGTCAGGCTCTATGCAGTCGACTTCTACATTGTCTATTCAATTAGTTTACATTTAAGTAAAGAGATTTCCATAGTTATATCTAGCTATCATAAATGTAGGTGTGGTTGATGCGATAAGGAATCAAGCCCGTTTCTAACTATCACAGACTCATTAACATAGTCTGCCACAATTTATAACCTTAGCTATCAGATCCTGACTATGAGGTTCGATAAATGAGATAGGTACCCCTGTAGTAATTTAATTATCAGTCTACAAATTCATTCAATCTAATCAGACTTTACATTGGAAAATATTTTAAGAATTTGCTGACTTGATGACGAACATGGCAGAGTTTGATCATAATGGAAGTATGAACATGCTGATCTGGACGCATATACATTAAGACTTTTTTTTCCTGAAGCGAATCTCGCGTATTAGTTATTATTCATGCTTGCAAGAAAAAATACTTTTTTATCCTTTTGTCGCAATTGATTTTTACTTATCTGTAATTCTTGTAAGACATTCAGGATGATTCATTAGTAAAAGAAGTATTTCGGTATTAATGTCGTGTAATTTATTGTTAAAGACAATTGTGAAATTAAAATCAACCATTCACTTATAAATATAACAGAAAATATTTACCATATTATAGAAATTTTAATATAATTTTAGTTCCAACAACGACATCGTCTTCAACAACAACATCATCAACTGAAACAACATCTACTACAGCGACAACACCTACCACCACAACAACTTCAACAACACCTACCACAACAACAACTTCAACACCACCTCCCACATCAACAACTGTGACAACACCTTCCAGCACAACAACTTCAACAACACTTTCCACCACAACAACACCTTACACAGCAACAACTGTGACAGCTCCTACCACATCAACAACTTTGACAACACTAACCACAGAAACACCTTCCACTGCAACAACTTCAACAACACCTACCACTACAGCAACTTCGATATCACCTACTACATCAACAACTGTGACAACACCTACCACATCAACAACTGCGACTTCTCCTACCACAGTAACAACTTCAATAACACCTACCACATCAACAACTGTGACAATTCCTACCACATCAACAACTTTGACAACTCTTACCACAGAAAAACCTTCCACTACAACATCTACAGCAACACCTACCACTACAACAACTTCGACAACACCTACCACAGCAACAACTCCGACAACACCTACCACTACAACTTCGAGTAAAATATGCATCTTTTTAATTTGATAATTCATTTCGTTCATCTTTAAATATCCAATATGAAAATTGTTTTTGAAGGCCGAAGTCGATTTATATTGCTTCTTTAGGGAATTTTTATCAAAAAAAAATCATTTTGCTGATATAAATTCTAAATACAATTTCCCAGGAACTTTCGTAACGGAGATTCAAGAGATCCATTAATCGCCAGACGTGGTTTTTTATGTACAATTTAGATAGCCTTTGGATCAAATGTCTTTTCCCGTCACAATAACGTTAAAAACAAGATGAGCAAACGTGTCGTCAAACTTGATGTCCTCAATGCCAATTTGTGAAATGTATTAGAAGTTAGTATTCTTATTTCTCACCGAGCTACTTATGACTATTCACTCTTTCAGCGCCAATAACATTATTGAGGTGTTTGCAGACAGTGCAGATTTAGGTGACAACAGCATTGTTTGTCTTTAAGTTATCATATACCACAACTCTAATTACAAAATTTTCAATCCAGGGGTAGTGAGTTCGAACACCAGCTCGGCCAACATTCTTTCCGACGTTTGATAAAAGTCACTGTGACAAGCGTCATTCGTCTAACACCAATGGGCTAACAGTCTATGTGGAAAAGCAGCCGGTTGCTTGGAGAATATGTTGTGTGGGGTACCGGTGTGAGAAAACCAGGAAACATATGAGAAGTTGAACTTGCCGCCGTGATATGACTGATTTTTTTGTTGAAAACGGCGTTAAACCCCCAATCAATCAATCAATCAATCAATCAATCAATCAATCTTATTACAAAAAAGAAATAGTACCCAATGTTAAACATGGGGGAATCTACTATAGCAATTTCGCCACTGAAAGAGTTAATCATCAGTTTTTAATTCCAAATGCTTATTTATTCTTTCAGTTTGTGATGAGCCTGCCATAGTTACAAATAACACCATTGACTCTTTCAATTTCACAATATCAGTGAATGCAACGAATCAAAAGGATGCCAGATTGGCATTGTCTGATACAAATGATGTCGGGAAAGATAATTTCTATGTAATCGAACACGAAGAAGAACAGATACAGTTCACGTTTGGACAGATCACCCAAATTCTCAGCATTAACGTTTCCCTGGAATGTGTTGTCAAGATGGAGTTGGATTTCGACAATGAAACACAAGTAAGAGATTTAGTTCAAACGTTTTCATCTTACATCGTGTGTGAAACATGTTTTTTTTTCACAAGTTATATTAATTTCGGTGCTTCCTGAACACTCAATCAGTACTCGTTCCGGAAGATTACCAATGTACTTCATAGGAAATTGAACTTGAGACATTTGGATCACTGCACTGGCATTCAACCTCTGTGTAAGACTTTAAAAAATGGAAGTAATGACTTTTACTCCTTTGCGCTCTAGATTAACATTATAACTGACTCGCTGATGTCAGGAAAAATAGATCAACGCCTTAATATAATTGAAAATTGTCTTAAGCAGATTCGTCATTTATAAATATGTTATTATGAAAATCAAGCCAATAATGAAATCACGTAAAGAAAACCGCACAACTGTACACCTCAGTACACGGCTGACCAATCAGAACAGCTGCTACTCTCTTTTGAAATGGGTTGGAGTTAAATGAAATCTTTGAGTCCACTGTTCAATTATAATGTATAATCTACCTAATTAATATGCGCCGTCAAGCCAGAAAACCAACATTATGACTTCTGCGTAATGTATCGACCCAGATCAGCATGCGTACTCCGCGCAGACTGGTCCGAGTCGACACATTCCGTCTCATGGAGATAGAGGTATAGAGTAATGATTCCTGAAACGGAAAATTTCACAGGAGGAAAAAAGTGTCTTTCCGGTTAGCCTGCGCGGCATGCTTATGCTGATCCGGGTCGATACTTCACGCAGAGTCCACAAATTTGTTTTATCGCGGGACGGCTCATATATCGTTGGTTCGGCGGGACACAGATGTAACTGATTCTAAAAACATACAGTTACAACTGTTTCACGATAAGCAATCGATATCCCCAACCCTTATTCTGACGAAGTATAAAGCCAGTTTGTCAAATTGAGCCAGTGCATGAGAAAATGCACAATTTGACATTTCTGAACAGTGAAGGTTCAGGTCATCTTGTTCACCTGCTTAGTCTTATCAGAATCTAAACGTGTTCACAGAACCGTCTAAAAGGATTGTGTAGGTAATATGTGAACAGTGTATATCTTGATCAGACTATGCAGATTCATGGGTTGATCGGGATATATACCGTTCACAAAAGACAACTTGTACCTGTTATCTCGCACTGGCTCCATTACGCTCGATACCTTTCACATGATGGACAAGGCAATGAAGTTAGTTGTCTACATTTATGACAATGACATTAACAAATGTTTATTGAAAGTAATTAGGCCATCGGCACATAGTACAAAGCATTCTATTTTACAGATATTATAGAGTTGAGAATAATGTCCTTATCATATTTTCATTAACATATAGATGAAATATGAAAGTTTCTTTATTACATCAGGATTGTCGTTTTGAAGCGACGTATAAAAGTCATCAATGTTGGTGTCGCCTACAGATACTACTTTACTGATACCACTTTGTTTACAATAATGTAATGATAATGTTCACATTAGTGAATTCTAGTTACACGTTATTTTTATTGTTGACATTTACAGTTACAATAACTAATTAATAGCATGAACTGCATGATATATATTGGCGGTTTTAACATTTGGCAGAAATTATGGGCCTGTCAAAAATAACAGAAAGATAAAACCGCAAAAATTTATTTAAAAAATATTTACATTGTTTTTGTTTTTTTGTCTTATGAATGCCTCTAAGGGTCTAGAACCAAAACTTTGTAGCAGGTAACTGATTCAAATCACGTATGTTTCTTCGAAGATAGTGTTATAAGATATGATTATATTGATATTGATTGAAAGTGTGGAAGGAACAAATGCAAGAATGTTTATTTCATTTTTGTCAGACGTACAACCCGGAAACATTAGAAAATGAAATGTTGCAAGTTACTGATTTGCCAACTAGATATGTTGTATCACGCCTGACACTTAGATTCGTTGAAGTCAACATATTATGTGCTCGTGTCGGCAGTCTTGCCATCGAAATCTGTCCTGAAGAAGGTAAGAAAATACAGTCAAATCTGCGTTAGCGCTCACCTTTGCTAAGCAGCCAACTTTGTAATAAGCAGTCACTTCAGGATTAACCGAAACAACATTTCATTTTTATTTGATTTGTGTTAAGTAGCTACTTTTGTTCACCAGTCCATTTTGACTCTCCCCTGGCTGGCTGATTAGGCAAGTGTGACTGTATAACTGAAGGTATTTAACGATAGGATCATTTCTAAATACTGCAACGTTTTGTAGAATTCTTTTACGCGTTTCTACATGCAGACGCATTTTGAAGCATCCCCAATGGGAAATGTTTAAAAATGTTTTGGCTTCGCAACAATATTTCATCTCAATCAAATACACGTAATTTCATTCATAAAGATTGTTTTTATTTAAGTATAATATTAACATAGTTAATTTTAAAAGTCTGTTGCTGCAGATTCTTTTTTTGTGGTCAAGCATTAAAGGTGCTGAACTCCAGATTATAGATGATCCGTTCCACGAGAAAACCAACATTATGGACACTGACTAATGTATTGACCCAAATCAGCATGCACAGTCCGCGCAGGCTAATCCGAGACAAATGTATTTATATATGGTGACACATTTAGCCAATGGCTATTTTTGGGTGTTCCTCAGAATAATAATCATTTATTTATAGATGGTGACACATTTATTTATAGGTGCAACATATATTTATAGATGGTGACACATTTAGCGAAAGGCTATTTTTAACGGGGTCATTTTGAAAAAACGAACACACACAGCAACAACACAACAGCAATATATTTGAGCGTCGTCTAGTGATTTTGAGTCTTATTGGCCGTCCGTAGGGG
Organism: Serripes groenlandicus; assembly: GCA_031761405.1. Taxonomy (NCBI): domain Eukaryota; kingdom Metazoa; phylum Mollusca; class Bivalvia; order Cardiida; family Cardiidae; genus Serripes; species Serripes groenlandicus. The sequence continues at coordinate 43,112,020 of JASEVX010000002.1, read as the reverse complement.
TATCTCAAAAAGGTTCATAAGCGTAGAATCAATACAGTAACAGTCCTAGTATTTTGTCAAACGATGCATCAATGACCATATTACTTGTAGACGAACAGTAAAGGATGTGGTAAGACCATGCGGATGCACAGTCTCGTATGTTTCTCCACTGTACGAAGATGTAACAAGACCCTTAATTGCTAGATGGAGTTCATTTCTTAACACAAATAAATTTATATCTCGAACATGTGACAATAATGTAATTAATTTTGGGATATGTAAATATAATTGATTGGAGTAATTCTAATGTTGGGATATGTAAATATAATTGACTGGAGTACTGGGCTGTGCTGGTATTAAACAGATAGAAAAGAAAGCTTACAAACCGAAAGATACAAAGCTATGAATTTGTCTCATTTGACGGGTTTTGTCATTGGTTATACTATCAGCTCGAAACGTTGTGAGGAACAATTGTTATATTTTACCTATTTAATTGTCGTGTAGGCGCAAGTGGAACGACTCCAACGCCCCCTAAACCAACATTTACAAGTGTAACAACTCCTACAAAGACAAGACCTTCAAGAACTCGACCTACTGGTATAACAATGGGAACATAGATTAGATCGATTAGATTAGATTGAATATACAATATTATATACTTCTGCTTTTAGAATTAGTTTGCAACTCGCGAGAAAACGCTTTTCGAATGTCGCTCTCTAACATAAACGTTGTGCTATATACAAATGTATACGTGTTATACGAAACTGTATAGTTATCATATTTTCGAGTATGTTTTGGATATAAGTATAAGAAAACACCATTCGGGACTTTATATCCATTGCAATTTAACGTCATTTAAATATGATGTCACATCATTCAAAATCTTGTAAGTGTGACGTCATTCAAACGTCATTCATAAATTGTAGTTGATGTGTAAAATGTGTTTTATACATTACAATCAAAACTAGATATGTATGTATACATAAAAACAATCCAGGTGTGCCATATGAACGAAAGTAAACATATGATATTGAGCCGTCCCGCGAGAAAACCAACATTATGGCCTCTGCATAATGTATCGATCTAGACCAGCCTGCGCAGTCCGCGTAGACTGATCCGAGCAAACACATTCCGTCTATGGGGATAGAGGTATTGAGTAATGATTCCTGAAACGGAAAATCCACAGGAGGCGAAAAGTGTCAATCCGGGTTAGCCTGCGCGGAATGCTTAGGCTGATCATGGTCGAAACTTTACGCAGAGTGCACAATGTTGGATTTCTCACGGGACGGCTCCATTATGTTATATTACGTTTCTATGACAACCGACGTCGATTCGCAGCAAAAAAAGAGTTTGGTTTCGTTTATACTGGTATAGACCGCCTCGGGTGTGGGAGCACGCGCGTTCGATCCCCAGCGTGGGCATACCAAAGACTTTAAAACTGGTAGTAATGGATGCCCTTCTTGGCGCACAGGGTTGTGGGGTTAGCATTACGCCTGACTGGCTGAATGGTGTCAGAATAAATGAACCAGTAGTACTGGTAACTTACTCAGGAATCGCCGTGATAATACTGAAAACTTGTTGAAAGCAGCGTAAAACACAATTCAATCAATCAATCAATCAATTTATACTGGTATAGTTTGGTGTCTATTGAAAACACTCCACGGTTTTGCCTGTCAAAGTTATTTACGAAAGGCCAAGACTAATAAGACAAAGAATATCTGCGTTCAGTGCTTCATTGAACGCACGACTGACCAACGGGTATATAAATATGTTTTTATACGAAACATATAGTAGGTTGGTGATAGTTACTATATAGTGTTTCCTGTACTTAGGTGCTAGTTGATATATATAGTTTCCTGTACTTATGTGTTAGATATTACTCAATTATATAAACCTGACCATATGACCGCTAGAATGAACAAATATCAAAATATAGGGCCTACAAAAAGCCTTAACCCTTTCCCACATACATCAAGTTTGCAGCAGGTGACTTTGAAAACGAGTGACACAAATCCTGAAAAATGTCCATGAAAGATAGCTTTATTGTTACATAAAGTTGAAAACATTGTGGCCAAAGGGGAAATTGCTCATCATGAGAAACTAAACCTGTGGCCACAATGATTTCAAAAGCCGTCTGCCTCTTTTGCGTCAAAATGCGCCTGCAGGTGGGAAAGGGTTAAAGGTGCTGAACTCCAGAAAATAGATATGATAGTCAAAATTTTAAAACTGGTCAAAAGTGTATTGAAATATAAAAATCATAGTTCTGGGATAAAAATATAATTAAACTTTCCGGTACCATAAACATCTTAATATTTATCATTTATGCCTCATTTTTACTGGGTAGATATACCCAGTAAGCCAAATGTTGTACATTGTCATGACTTTCAATTTAACATTAACTGCTAAAATAGTTTTAAACTATTTATTACTTACTTTGTTATCATTACTAGCAATATTTGCAGAAGTTTCAAGATTTCACAATGTTGATCTCCATATGGAGTTCAGCACCTTTAATATTCATGTTATCCGATACAAATTGGATATGCCTGTCAGAAGTTTCTTGAAACCCTTCTACACTTACCGCGAACTGTTTGGAGCCAGATCGAACTGTGCACACGCTTATGTTGATCTGGACAAATACTTGTCGTACATATCCTTCTATAAGGCTGGTGTGTTTGTACAGCATGACTCGATCAGAGAGTGTGATTATGCTGCATATTACTTACACATGTGGTGAATGTTTCTACCTTGTTTAATGTATATGTTTTAGCTACTTCGAACATGATTTTCAGAAGATTATTGAGAAAAAACAAAGTGGTGGTATATCCTGATAAACTCACCGTTATATACAGAGAGTGTATCAAGGGAATATTTTCACTATTTATTCTATTTTATCGAGTACCTACATGGCTTAAGTAATACAGGCATAACATAAATAGAACAGTTGTTTTTATTGTTTGGGTTTTCTTTGTGGTTTTTATATATACATATATACCTTTTTTAGCCACGTTTATATGATTGTGAAGGTTGTGGCCATACTCCCTCCGTACAAGAACTTTGTAATATTTGTTACTAAATATAGAACTATCAATACGTTTGATATTTTCAGATGATAAGAAAAATAATATTTCTAAGGTATCCCGTATAAGAGGCCATATCAAATGAAAATTACACTGAAGTGTACAATAAATGCGGGATTCTGGGTTCCATAATTTATTTCAATTTGAGAGTTTTCCATCTTTTCTGAAGCTTTAAGTCTGAATATATTTTTTTTCTAAAATTGTGTGTATCTTTATTCATGTCTGCTCATTAAGTTATCATTGTTATGCCGGTGGAAAAAACGTTAAAGAAATGGAGGGAAAACAATTTAAACGCATTTTTCTGTCCATAGTGTATACTACAACATTTAATCTCGGCTTTGAAGCACTTATCTGACTAATTTTTCCAGATAACTTTTTCTCATTCGGTTGATTTTGTTGAATTGCAAATATTCCAGGTCATATGTTATCAAGTTTAAATTCGTTTCTACGAAATCGTAAAAGTATGTCAGAACTACTTATTTTTACAGTTGGATCTATTTTCATAATTTTACCTAAAATAATTCGAACTACCAGGGTTACTTTGTAAAGCACCTGTCTGTTAACCTCTGCCTGCTGAGACTAAGTTAATGAAGCCAGTTCCACCAATAATGAGACACGCAAGTCAGGCTCTATGCAGTCGACTTCTACATTGTCTATTCAATTAGTTTACATTTAAGTAAAGAGATTTCCATAGTTATATCTAGCTATCATAAATGTAGGTGTGGTTGATGCGATAAGGAATCAAGCCCGTTTCTAACTATCACAGACTCATTAACATAGTCTGCCACAATTTATAACCTTAGCTATCAGATCCTGACTATGAGGTTCGATAAATGAGATAGGTACCCCTGTAGTAATTTAATTATCAGTCTACAAATTCATTCAATCTAATCAGACTTTACATTGGAAAATATTTTAAGAATTTGCTGACTTGATGACGAACATGGCAGACTTTGATCATAATGGAAGTATGAACATGCTGATCTGGACGCATATACATTAAGACTTTTTTTTCCTGAAGCGAATCTCGCGTATTAGTTATTATTCATGCTTGCAAGAAAAAAAAACTTTTTTATCCTTTTGTCGCAATTGATTTTTACTTATCTGTAATTCTTGTAAGACATTCAGGATGATTCATTAGTAAAAGAAGTATTTCGGTATTAATGTCGTGTAATTTATTGTTAAAGACAATTGTGAAATTAAAATCAACCATTCACTTATAAATATAACAGAAAATATTTACCATATTATAGAAATTTTAATATAATTTTAGTTCCAACAACGACATCGTCTTCAACAACAACATCATCAACTGAAACAACATCTACTACAGCGACAACACCTACCACCACAACAACTTCAACAACACCTACCACAACAACAACTTCAACACCACCTCCCACATCAACAACTGTGACAACACCTTCCAGCACAACAACTTCAACAACACTTTCCACCACAACAACACCTTACACAGCAACAACTGTGACAGCTCCTACCACATCAACAACTTTGACAACACTAACCACAAAAACACCTTCCACTGCAACAACTTCAACAACACCTACCACTACAACAACTTCGACAACACCTACCACAGCAACAACTCCGACAACACCTACCACTACAACTTCGAGTAAAATATGCATCTTTTTAATTTGATAATTCATTACGTTCATCTTTAAATATCCAATATGAAAATTGTTTTTGAAGGCCGAAGTCGATTTATATTGCTTCTTTAGGGAATTTTTATCCAAAAAAAATCATTTTGCTGATATAAGTTTTAAATACAATTTCCCAGGAACTTCCGTAACGGAGATTCAAGAGATCCATTAATCGCCAGACGTGGTTTTTTATGTACTATTTAGATTGCCTTTGGATCAAATGTCTTTTCCCGTCACAATAACGTTAAAAACAAGATGAGCAAACGTGTCCTCAATGCCAATTTGTGAAATGTATTAGAAGTTAGTATTCTTATTTCTCACCGAGCTACTTATGACTATTCACTCTTTCAGCGCCAATAACATTATTGAGGTGTTTGCAGACAGTGCAGATTTAGGTGACAACAGCATTGTTTGTCTTTAAGTTATCATATACCACAACTCTAATTACAAAATTTTCAATCCAGGGGTAGTGAGTTCGAACCCCAGCTCGGCCAACATTCTTTCCGACGTTTGATAAAAGTCACTGTGACAAGCGTCATTCGTCTAACACCAATGGGCTAACAGTCTATGTGGAAAAGCAGCAGGTTGCTTGGAGAATATGTTGTGTGGGGTACCGGTGTGAGAAAACCAGGAAACATATGAGAAGTTGAACTGGCCGCCGTGATATGAATGATTTTTTTGTTGAAAACGGCGTTAAACCCCCAATCAATCAATCAATCAATCAATCAATCTTATTACAAAAAAGAAATAGTACCCAATGTTAAACATGGGGGAATCTACTATAGCAATTTCGCCACTGAAAGAGTTAATCATCAGTTTTTAATTCCAAATGCTTATTTATTCTTTCAGTTTGTGATGAGCCTGCCATAGTTACAAATAACACCATTGACTCTTTCAATTTCACAATATCAGTGAATGCAACGAATCAAAAGGATGCCAGATTGGCATTGTCTGATACAAATGATGTCGGGAAAGATAATTTCTATGTAATCGAACACGAAGAAGAACAGATACAGTTCACGTTTGGACAGATCACCCAAATTCTCAGCATTAACGTTTCCCTGGAATGTGTTGTCAAGATGGAGTTGGATTTCGACAATGAAACACAAGTAAGAGATTTAGTTCAAACGTTTTCATCTTACATCGTGTGTGAAACATGTTTTTTTTTCACAAGTTATATTAATTTCGGTGCTTCCTGAACACTCAATCAATACTCGTTCCGGAAGATTACCAATGTACTTCATAGGAAATTGAACTTGAGACATTTGGATCACTGCACTGGCATTCAACCTCTGTGTAAGACTTTAAAAAATGGAAGTAATGACTTTTACTCCTTTGCGCTCTAGATTAACATTATAACTGACTCGCTGATGTCAGGAAAAATAGATCAACGCCTTAATATAATTGAAAATTGTCTTAAGCAGATTCGTCATTTATAAATATGTTATTATGAAAATCAAGCCAATAATGAAATCACGTAAAGAAAACCGCACAACAGTACACCTCAGTACACGGCTGACCAATCAGAACAGCTGCTACTCTCTTTTGAAATGGGTTGGAGTTAAATGAAATCTTTGAGTCCACTGTTCAATTATAATGTATAATCTACCTAATTAATATGCGCCGTCAAGCCAGAAAACCAACATTATGACTTCTGCGTAATGTATCGACCCAGATCAGCATGCGTACTCCGCGCAGACTGGTCCGAGTCGACACATTCCGTCTCATGGAGATAGAGGTATAGAGTAATGATTCCTGAAACGGAAAATTTCACAGGAGGAAAAAAGTGTCTTTCCGGTTAGCCTGCGCGGCATGCTTATGCTGATCCGGGTCGATACTTCACGCAGAGTCCACAATATTTGTTTTATCGCGGGACGGATCATATATCGTTGGTTCGGCGGGACACAGATGTAACTGATTCTAAAAACATACAGTTACAACTGTTTCACGATAAGCAATCGATATCCCCAACCCTTATTCTGACGAAGTATAAAGCCAGTTTGTCAAATTGAGCCAGTGCATGAGAAAATGCACAATTTGACATTTCTGAACAGTGAAGGTTCAGGTCATCTTGTTCACCTGCTTAGTCTTATCAGAATCTAAACGTGTTCACAGAACCGTCTAAAAGGATTGTGTAGGTAATATGTGAACAGTGTATATCTTGATCAGACTATGCAGATTCATGGGTTGATCGGGATATATACCGTTCACAAAAGACAACTTGTACCTGTTAGTTCGCACTGGCTCCATTACGCTCGATACCTTTCACATGATGGACAAGGCAATGAAGTTAATTGTCTACATTTATGACAATGACATTGACAAATGTTTATTGAAAGTAATTAGGCCATCGGCCCATAGTACAAAGCATTCTATTTTACAGATATTATAGAGTTGAGAATAATGTCCTTATCATATTTTCATTAACATAAAGATGAAATATGAAAGTTTCTTTATTACATCAGGATTGTCGTTTTGAAGCGACGTATAAAAGTCATCAATGTTGGTGTCGCCTACAGATACTACTTTACTGATACCACTTTGTTTACAATAATGTAATGATAATGTTCACATTAGTGAATTCTAGTTACACGTTATTTTTATTGTTGACATTTACAGTTACAATAACTAATTAATAGCATGAACTGCATGATATATATTGGCGGTTTTAACATTTGGCAGAAATTATGGGCCTGTCAAAAATAACAGAAACATAAAACCGCGAAAATTTATTTAAAAAATATTTACATTGTTTTTGTTTTTTTGTCTTATGAATGCCTCTAAGGGTCTAGAACCAAAACTTTGTAGCAGGTAACTGATTCAAATCACGTATGTTTCTTCGAAGATAGTGTTATAAGATATGATTATATTGATATTGATTGAAAGTGTGGAAGGAACAAATGCAAGAATGTTTATTTCATTTTTGTCAGACGTACAACCCGGAAACATTAGAAAATGAAATGTTGCAAGTTACTGATTTGCCAACTAGATATGTTGTATCACGCCTGACACTTAGATTCGTTGAAGTCAACATAGTATGTGCTCGTGTCGGCAGTCTTGCCATCGAAATCTGTCCTGAAGAAGGTAAGAAAATACAGTCAAATCTGCGTTAGCGCTCACCTTTGCTAAGCAGCCAACTTTGTAATAAGCAGTCACTTCAGGATTAACCGAAACAACATTTCATTTTTATTTGATTTGTGTTAAGTAGCTACTTTTGTTCACCAGTCCATTTTGACTCTCCCCTGGCTGGCTGATTAGGCAAGTGTGACTGTATAACTGAAGGTATTTAACGATAGGATCATTTCTAAAAACTGCAACGTTTTGTAGAATTCTTTTACGCGTTTCTACATGCAGACGCATTTTGAAGCATCCCCAATGGGAAATGTTTAAAAATGTTTTGGCTTCGCAACAATATTTCATCTCAATCAAATACACGTAATTTCATTCATAAAGATTGTTTTTATTTAAGTATTATATTAACATAGTTAATTTTAAAAGTCTGTTGCTGCAGATTCTTTTTTTGTGGTCAAGCATTAAAGGTGCTGAACTCCAGATTATAGATGATCCGTTCCACGAGAAAACCAACATTATGGACACTGACTAATGTATTGACCCAAATCAGCATGCACAGTCCGCGCAGGCTAATCCGAGACAAATTTATTTATATATGGTGACACATTTAGCCAATGGCTATTTTTGGGTGTTCCTCAGAATAATAATCATTTATTTATAGATGGTGACACATTTATTTATAGGTGCAACATATATTTATAGATGGTGACACATTTAGCGAAAGGCTATTTTTAACGGGGTCATTTTGAAAAAACGAACACACACAGCAACAGCAACAACAGCAATATATTTGAGCGTCGTCTAGTGATTTTGAGTCTTATTGGCCGTCCGTAGGGGTATCTCAAAAAGGTTCATAAGCGTAGAACCAATACAGTAACAGTCCTAGTATTTTGTCAAACGATGCATCAATGACCATATTACTTGTAGACGAACAGTAAAGGATGTGGTAAGACCATGCGGATGCACAGTCTCGTATGTTTCTCCACTGTACGAAAATGTAACAAGACCCTTAATTGCTAGATGGAGTTCATTTCTTAACACAAATAAATTTATATCTCGAACATGTGACAATAATGTAATTAATTTTGGGATATGTAAATATAATTGATTGGAGTAATTCTAATGTTGGGATATGTAAATATAATTGACTGGAGTACTGGGCTGTGCTGGTATTAAACAGATATAAAAGAAAGCTTACAAACCGAAAGATACAAAGCTATGAATTTGTCTCATTTGACGGGTTTTGTCATTGGTTATACTATCAGCTCGAAACGTTGTGAGGAACAATTGTTATATTTTACCTATTTCATTGTCGTGTAGGCGCAAGTGGAACGACTCCAACGCCCCCTAAACCAACATTTACAAGTGTAACAACTCCTACAAAGACAAGACCTTCAAGAACTCGACCTACTGGTATAACAATGGGAACATAGATTAGATCGATTAGATTAGATTGAATATACAATATTATATACTTCTGCTTTTAGAATTAGTTTGCAACTCGCGAGAAAACGCTTTTCGAATGTCGCTCTCTAACATAAACGTTGTGCTATATACAAATGTATACGTGTTATACGAAACTGTATAGTTATCATATTTTCGAGTATGTTTTGGATATAAGTATAAGAAAACACCATTCGGGACTTTATATCCATTGCAATTTAACGTCATTTAAATATGATGTCACATCATTCAAAATCTTGTAAGTGTGACGTCATTCAAACGTCATTCATAAATTGTAGTTGATGTGTAAAATGTGTTTTATACATTACAATCAAAACTAGATATGTATGTATACATAAAAACAATCCAGGTGTGCCCTATGAACGAAAGTAAACATATGATATTGAGCCGTCCCGCGAGAAAACCAACATTATGGCCTCTGCATAATGTATCGATCTAGACCAGCCTGCGCAGTCCGCGTAGACTGATCCGAGCAAACACATTCCGTCTATGGGGATAGAGGTATTGAGTAATGATTCCTGAAACGGAAAATCCACAGGAGGCGAAAAGTGTCAATCCGGGTTAGCCTGCGCGGAATGCTTAGGCTGATCATGGTCGAAACTTTACGCAGAGTGCACAATGTTGGATTTCTCACGGGACGGCTCCATTATGTTATATTACGTTTCTATGACAACCGACGTCGATTCGCAGCAAAAAAAGAGTTTGGTTTCGTTTATACTGGTATAGACCGCCTCGGGTGTGGGAGCACGCGCGTTCGATCCCCAGCGTGGGCATACCAAAGACTTTAAAACTGGTAGTAATGGATGCCCTTCTTGGCGCACAGGGTTGTGGGGTTAGCATTACGCCTGACTGGCTGAATGGTGTCAGAATAAATGAACCAGTAGTACTGGTAACTTACTCAGGAATCGCCGTGATAATACTGAAAACTTGTTGAAAGCAGCGTAAAACACAATTCAATCAATCAATCAATCAATTTATACTGGTATAGTTTGGTGTCTATTGAAAACACTCCACGGTTTTGCCTGTCAAAGTTATTTACGAAAGGCCAAGACTAATAAGACAAAGAATATCTGCGTTCAGTGCTTCATTGAACGCACGACTGACCAACGGGTATATAAATATGTTTTTATACGAAACATATAGTAGGTTGGTGATAGTTACTATATAGTGTTTCCTGTACTTAGGTGCTAGTTGATATATATAGTTTCCTGTACTTATGTGTTAGATATTACTCAATTATATAAACCTGACCATATGACCGCTAGAATGAACAAATATCAAAATATAGGGCCTACAAAAAGCCTTAACCCTTTCCCACATACATCAAGTTTGCAGCAGGTGACTTTGAAAACGAGTGACACAAATCCTGAAAAATGTCCATGAAAGATAGCTTTATTGTTACATAAAGTTGAAAACATTGTGGCCAAAGGGGAAATTGCTCATCATGAGAAACTAAACCTGTGGCCACAATGATTTCAAAAGCCGTCTGCCTCTTTTGCGTCAAAATGCGCCTGCAGGTGGGAAAGGGTTAAAGGTGCTGAACTCCAGAAAATAGATATGATAGTCAAAATTTTAAAACTGGTCAAAAGTGTATTGAAATATAAAAATCATAGTTCTGGGATAAAAATATAATTAAACTTTCCGGTACCATAAACATCTTAATATTTATCATTTATGCCTCATTTTTACTGGGTAGATATACCCAGTAAGCCAAATGTTGTACATTGTCATGACTTTCAATTTAACATTAACTGCTAAAATAGTTTTAAACTATTTATTACTTACTTTGTTATCATTACTAGCAATATTTGCAGAAGTTTCAAGATTTCACAATGTTGATCTCCATATGGAGTTCAGCACCTTTAATATTCATGTTATCCGATACAAATTGGATATGCCTGTCAGAAGTTTCTTGAAACCCTTCTACACTTACCGCGAACTGTTTGGAGCCAGATCGAACTGTGCACACGCTTATGTTGATCTGGACAAATACTTGTCGTACATATCCTTCTATAAGGCTGGTGTGTTTGTACAGCATGACTCGATCAGAGAGTGTGATTATGCTGCATATTACTTACACATGTGGTGAATGTTTCTACCTTGTTTAATGTATATGTTTTAGCTACTTCGAACATGATTTTCAGAAGATTATTGAGAAAAAACAAAGTGGTGGTATATCCTGATAAACTCACCGTTATATACAGAGAGTGTATCAAGGGAATATTTTCACTATTTATTCTATTTTATCGAGTACCTACATGGCTTAAGTAATACAGGCATAACATAAATAGAACAGTTGTTTTTATTGTTTGGGTTTTCTTTGTGGTTTTTATATATACATATATACCTTTTTTAGCCACGTTTATATGATTGTGAAGGTTGTGGCCATACTCCCTCCGTACAAGAACTTTGTAATATTTGTTACTAAATATAGAACTATCAATACGTTTGATATTTTCAGATGATAAGAAAAATAATATTTCTAAGGTATCCCGTATAAGAGGCCATATCAAATGAAAATTACACTGAAGTGTACAATAAATGCGGGATTCTGGGTTCCATAATTTATTTCAATTTGAGAGTTTTCCATCTTTTCTGAAGCTTTAAGTCTGAATATATTTTTTTTCTAAAATTGTGTGTATCTTTATTCATGTCTGCTCATTAAGTTATCATTGTTATGCCGGTGGAAAAAACGTTAAAGAAATGGAGGGAAAACAATTTAAACGCATTTTTCTGTCCATAGTGTATACTACAACATTTAATCTCGGCTTTGAAGCACTTATCTGACTAATTTTTCCAGATAACTTTTTCTCATTCGGTTGATTTTGTTGAATTGCAAATATTCCAGGTCATATGTTATCAAGTTTAAATTCGTTTCTACGAAATCGTAAAAGTATGTCAGAACTACTTATTTTTACAGTTGGATCTATTTTCATAATTTTACCTAAAATAATTCGAACTACCAGGGTTACTTTGTAAAGCACCTGTCTGTTAACCTCTGCCTGCTGAGACTAAGTTAATGAAGCCAGTTCCACCAATAATGAGACACGCAAGTCAGGCTCTATGCAGTCGACTTCTACATTGTCTATTCAATTAGTTTACATTTAAGTAAAGAGATTTCCATAGTTATATCTAGCTATCATAAATGTAGGTGTGGTTGATGCGATAAGGAATCAAGCCCGTTTCTAACTATCACAGACTCATTAACATAGTCTGCCACAATTTATAACCTTAGCTATCAGATCCTGACTTTGAGGTTCGATAAATGAGATAGGTACCCCTGTAGTAATTTAATTATCAGTCTACAAATTCATTCAATCTAATCAGACTTTACATTGGAAAATATTTTAAGAATTTGCTGACTTGATGACGAACATGGCAGACTTTGATCATAATGGAAGTATGAACATGCTGATCTGGACGCATATACATTAAGACTTTTTTTTCCTGAAGCGAATCTCGCGTATTAGTTATTATTCATGCTTGCAAGAAAAAAAAACTTTTTTATCCTTTTGTCGCAATTGATTTTTACTTATCTGTAATTCTTGTAAGACATTCAGGATGATTCATTAGTAAAAGAAGTATTTCGGTATTAATGTCGTGTAATTTATTGTTAAAGACAATTGTGAAATTAAAATCAACCATTCACTTATAAATATAACAGAAAATATTTACCATATTATAGAAATTTTAATATAATTTTAGTTCCAACAACGACATCGTCTTCAACAACAACATCATCAACTGAAACAACATCTACTACAGCGACAACACCTACCACCACAACAACTTCAACAACACCTACCACAACAACAACTTCAACACCACCTCCCACATCAACAACTGTGACAACACCTTCCAGCACAACAACTTCAACAACACTTTCCACCACAACAACACCTTACACAGCAACAACTGTGACAGCTCCTACCACATCAACAACTTTGACAACACTAACCACAAAAACACCTTCCACTGCAACAACTTCAACAACACCTACCACTACAACAACTTCGACAACACCTACCACAGCAACAACTCCGACAACACCTACCACTACAACTTCGAGTAAAATATGCATCTTTTTAATTTGATAATTCATTTCGTTCATCTTTAAATATCCAATATGAAAATTGTTTTTGAAGGCCGAAGTCGATTTATATTGCTTCTTTAGGGAATTTTTATCAAAAAAAAATCATTTTGCTGATATAAATTCTAAATACAATTTCCCAGGAACTTTCGTAACGGAGATTCAAGAGATCCATTAATCGCCAGACGTGGTTTTTTATGTACAATTTAGATAGCCTTTGGATCAAATGTCTTTTCCCGTCACAATAACGTTAAAAACAAGATGAGCAAACGTGTCGTCAAACTTGATGTCCTCAATGCCAATTTGTGAAATGTATTAGAAGTTAGTATTCTTATTTCTCACCGAGCTACTTATGACTATTCACTCTTTCAGCGCCAATAACATTATTGAGGTGTTTGCAGACAGTGCAGATTTAGGTGACAACAGCATTGTTTGTCTTTAAGTTATCATATACCACAACTCTAATTACAAAATTTTCAATCCAGGGGTAGTGAGTTCGAACCCCAGCTCGGCCAACATTCTTTCCGACGTTTGATAAAAGTCACTGTGACAAGCGTCATTCGTCTAACACCAATGGGCTAACAGTCTATGTGGAAAAGCAGCCGGTTGCTTGGAGAATATGTTGTGTGGGGTACCGGTGTGAGAAAACCAGGAAACATATGAGAAGTTGAACTTGCCGCCGTGATATGACTGATTTTTTTGTTGAAAACGGCGTTAAACCCCCAATCAATCAATCAATCAATCAATCAATCAATCAATCAATCTTATTACAAAAAAGAAATAGTACCCAATGTTAAACATGGGGGAATCTACTATAGCAATTTCGCCACTGAAAGAGTTAATCATCAGTTTTTAATTCCAAATGCTTATTTATTCTTTCAGTTTGTGATGAGCCTGCCATAGTTACAAATAACACCATTGACTCTTTCAATTTCACAATATCAGTGAATGCAACGAATCAAAAGGATGCCAGATTGGCATTGTCTGATACAAATGATGTCGGGAAAGATAATTTCTATGTAATCGAACACGAAGAAGAACAGATACAGTTCACGTTTGGACAGATCACCCAAATTCTCAGCATTAACGTTTCCCTGGAATGTGTTGTCAAGATGGAGTTGGATTTCGACAATGAAACACAAGTAAGAGATTTAGTTCAAACGTTTTCATCTTACATCGTGTGTGAAACATGTTTTTTTTTCACAAGTTATATTAATTTCGGTGCTTCCTGAACACTCAATCAATACTCGTTCCGGAAGATTACCAATGTACTTCATAGGAAATTGAACTTGAGACATTTGGATCACTGCACTGGCATTCAACCTCTGTGTAAGACTTTAAAAAATGGAAGTAATGACTTTTACTCCTTTGCGCTCTAGATTAACATTATAACTGACTCGCTGATGTCAGGAAAAATAGATCAACGCCTTAATATAATTGAAAATTGTCTTAAGCAGATTCGTCATTTATAAATATGTTATTATGAAAATCAAGCCAATAATGAAATCACGTAAAGAAAACCGCACAACAGTACACCTCAGTACACGGCTGACCAATCAGAACAGCTGCTACTCTCTTTTGAAATGGGTTGGAGTTAAATGAAATCTTTGAGTCCACTGTTCAATTATAATGTATAATCTACCTAATTAATATGCGCCGTCAAGCCAGAAAACCAACATTATGACTTCTGCGTAATGTATCGACCCAGATCAGCATGCGTACTCCGCGCAGACTGACCCGAGTCGACACATACCGTCTCATGGAGATATAGGTATAGAGTAATGATTCCTGAAACGGAAAATTTCACAGGAGGAAAAAAGTGTCTTTCCGGTTAGCCTGCGCGGCATGCTTATGCTGATCCGGTTCGATACTTCACGCAGAGTCCACAATATTTGTTTTATCGCGGGACGGCTCATATATCGTTGGTTCGGCGGGACACAGATGTAACTGATTCTAAAAACATACAGTTACAACTGTTTCACGATAAGCAATCGATATCCCCAACCCTTATTCTGACGAAGTATAAAGCCAGTTTGTCAAATTGAGCCAGTGCATGAGAAAATGCACAATTTGACATTTCTGAACAGTGAAGGTTCAGGTCATCTTGTTCACCTGCTTAGTCTTATCAGAATCTAAACGTGTTCACAGAACCGTCTAAAAGGATTGTGTAGGTAATATGTGAACAGTGTATATCTTGATCAGACTATGCAGATTCATGGTTTGATCGGGATATATACCGTTCACAAAAGACAACTTGTACCTGTTATCTCGCACTGGCTCCATTACGCTCGATAACTTTCACATGATGGACAAGGCAATGAAGTTAGTTGTCTACAGTTATGACAATGACATTAACAAATGTTTATTGAAAGTAATTAGGCCATCGGCACATAGTACAAAGCATTCTATTTTACAGATATTATAGAGTTGAGAATAATGTCCTTATCATATTTTCATTAACATATAGATGAAATATGAAAGTTTCTTTATTACATCAGGATTGTCGTTTTGAAGCGACGTATAAAAGTCATCAATGTTGGTGTCGCCTACAGATACTACTTTACTGATACCACTTTGTTTACAATAATGTAATGATAATGTTCACATTAGTGAATTCTAGTTACACGTTATTTTTATTGTTGACATTTACAGTTACAATAACTAATTAATAGCATGAACTGCATGATATATATTGGCGGTTTTAACATTTGGCAGAAATTATGGGCCTGTCAAAAATAACAGAAAGATAAAACCGCAAATATTTATTTAAAAAATATTTACATTGTTTTTGTTTTTTTGTCTTATGAATGCCTGTCTAGAACCAAAACTTTGTAGCAGGTAACTGATTCAAATCACGTATGTTTCTTCGAAGATAGTGTTATAAGATATGATTATATTGATATTGATTGAAAGTGTGGAAGGAACAAATGCAAGAATGTTTATTTCATTTTTGTCAGACGTACAACCCGGAAACATTAGAAAATGAAATGTTGCAAGTTACTGATTTGCCAACTAGATATGTTGTATCACGCCTGACACTTAGATTCGTTGAAGTCGACATATCATGTGCTCGTGTCGGCAGTCTTGCCATCGAAATCTGTCCTGAAGAAGGTAAGAAAATACAGTCAAATCTGCGTTAGCGCTCACCTTTGCTAAGCAGCCAACTTTGTAATAAGCAGTCACTTCAGGATTAACCGAAACAACATTTCATTTTTATTTGATTTGTGTTAAGTAGCTACTTTTGTTCACCAGTCCATTTTGACTCTCCCCTGGCTGGCTGATTAGGCAAGTGTGACTGTATAACTGAAGGTATTTAACGATAGGATCATTTCTAAAAACTGCAACGTTTTGTAGAATTCTTTTACGCGTTTCTACATGCAGACGCATTTTGAAGCATCCCCAATGGAAAATGTTTAAAAATGTTTTGGCTTCGCAACAATATTTCATCTCAATCAAATACACGTAATTTCATTCATAAAGATTGTTTTTATTTAAGTATAATATTAACATAGTTAATTTTAAAAGTCTGTTGCTGCAGATTCTTTTTTTGTGGTCAAGCATTAAAGGTGCTGAACTCCAGATTATAGATGATCCGTTCCACGAGAAAACCAACATTATGGACACTGACTAATGTATTGACCCAAATCAGCATGCACAGTCCGCGCAGGCTAATCCGGGCCGACACATTCCGTCTCAGAAACAGAAACAGAAAATCCACAGGAGGCGAAAAGTGTCTGCCCGGATAAGCCTGCACGGCATACTTAGGCTGATCCGGGTCGATACTTTACGCAGAGTCCATATTGTTGGTTATCTCGTGAAACGACTCATATACCATAGTCAAGTTTTAAAACTGTTCAAAGTTGTCATGAAATATTAGAATCATAATTCTTGGTTAAACCAAGAGTAATAAATTCCCTTTCCAGTACATAAAATATCAAGATATTTGTAAATATTGATGTTATGATTCATTTTTACTGGGTAGACTTATCCAATAAGCCAAATTGTGTTCATTTTCTAGACTTTCAACAAACTGTTTTTCAACATTTACTGAGAAATAGTTTTGAACTTTTTATTTCTTACTTTGTTTGCATTATAAGCAATATTTGCAGAAGTTTCAACGTTTTGATCTCCAGTTTGGAGTGCAGCACCTTTAACATATCTGTATTGTCATCTTCATACGCAAACAGTATGGGCAGGTATCAATATTGTTTGTCATAATTTGATTGTAGAAATGTTTAAACAGTCAGGATTTTTTTTAAATCCTTTCCCAGAAGACGTTAACCCTTTCCCTCCTACAGACGTTTTATGACGCCTCTGAAGCAGACGACTTTTGAAAACATTGATGAGCAATTTCTCCTTTTGCCACAAAGTTTTCCACTTTTCGTCATTGGTTATCCATTCAATTACAGAGATATTCCATTTGTTGACAAAAAAATGTTCAAAGTCATCTGCTGCAAATTTCTTGTATATCTCCTTTTGCCCCGATGTTTTTTCAAGACTCGAGTGCTAGAATGGGTTAACAAATTACACCATTAATTGAATAAAATAACAATGAAATTATTTCTTAAATTATAAAACAGTAAAAAATAATGTTATCAACTTACCTTATAACTGGTTTTTTTTCTCATTGTGTCAGGTGTTATCAACTTTTATTAAAAAAAGAGGTAGTAATGGCTGCCCTACTTGGCGCTCAGGGTTTCGAGGCTAGCATTTGGACTGACCGGCTGGTGTCAGGATAAATAGACCAGAAGTACTGGTAACGTACCCAGGAAACGCCGTCATATTACTGAATTGTTGAAAATGTGTTAAACACCAAACAATCAATCGATTGTGTCAGGTTTATTTATCAGATTGTCATTCCTTGTAAACATTATTCTAACGACACATTTAAACATGGTTATAGCATTGCATGTTATATTGAAAACGGCATTTAACAGTATATCGTTGTTTAACCGTAATAGTTCGAAGGTATGACTATGCGGTACTGCTGTAAAACATTATTTTATATCGGAAGAAATGTTATATTATGAAGTAAGATAAAAATTGATGTGCAAATCAGTTTATGATATAATATATATATGCAGAAATCATAAAGACATCGGCAACCACGACAACAATTCCAACAACATCTACTACCACAGCAACACCGACAACATCAACTACCACAACATCTTCTACAAGAACATCTTCAACAACACCTACCACTACAGTTACTCCAACAACATCTACCACTTCTACAACATCTACCATCACAACAACTCCAACAACATCTACCCTTACAACAACTTCAACAACACCTACCACTACAATAACTCCAACAACATATACTACGGAAACAACGCCAACAATATCTACCATCACAACAACTCCAACAACATCTACAACGGCAACAACGTCAACAACATCTACCATCACAACAACTCCAACAACATCTACTACGGCATCAACGCCAACAACATCTACCATAACAACAACTCCAACAAGACCTACCACTACAACAACTGCGACAACTCCTACCACTTCAACTAGTTCATCAACATCTTCAACCACAACAACTGCGACAATACCTCCCACTACAACAACTTCTACAACACCTACCACTGCAACAACATCTACCACTACAACAACTTCCACATCACCTACCTCTACAACAACTTCCACATCACCAACCACTACAACAACTTCTACAACACCTACAACTACAACAACTTCCACAACACCTACTACATCAACAACCTCAACAACACCTTCCACTACAACAAGTCCAACAACACCTACCACAACAACAACTTTAACAACACCTACCACAACAACAACTTCAACATCACCTACCACAACATCAACTTCAACACCACCTACCACAACAACAACTTCAACACCACCTACCACAACAACAACTTCAACAACAC
The DNA here is from genome assembly GCA_031761405.1 of Serripes groenlandicus. Taxonomy (NCBI): domain Eukaryota; kingdom Metazoa; phylum Mollusca; class Bivalvia; order Cardiida; family Cardiidae; genus Serripes; species Serripes groenlandicus. The sequence goes on along the minus strand of JASEVX010000002.1, from coordinate 43,092,762 downwards.
CTACCACAACAACATATTCAACAACACCTACAACAACATCAACTTCAACACCACCTACCACAACAACAACTTCAACACCACCTACAACAACATCAACTTCAACACCACCTACCACAACATCAACTTCAACACCACCTACCACAACAACAACTTCAACACCACCTACCACAACATCAACTTCAACAACACCTACCACTACAACAACTTCAACAACACCTACCACTACAACAACTTCAACACCACCTACCACAACATCAACTTCAACACCACCTACCACAACAACAACTTCAACACCACCTACCACAACATCAACTTCAACAACACCTACCACTACAACAACTTCAACAACACCTACCACTACAAGAACTTCAACAACACCCTCCACAACAACAACTTCAACAGCACCTACCACAACATCAACTTCAACAACACCTACCACAACATCAACTTCAACACCACCTACCACAACAACAACTTCAACACCACCTACAACAACATCAACTTCAACACCACCTACCACAACAACAACTTCAACACCACCTACAACAACATCAACTTCAACACCACCTACCACAACAACAACTTCAACACCACCTACCACAACAACAACTTCAACACCACCTACCACAACAACAACTTCAACACCACCTACAACAACATCAACTTCAACACCACCTACCACAACAACAACTTCAACACCACCTACAACAACATCAACTTCAACACCACCTACCACAACAACAACTTCAACAACACCTACCACAACAACAACTTTAACAACACCTACCACCACAACATCTTCAACATCACCTACCACAACATCAACTTCAACAACACCTACCACTACAAGAACTTCAACAACACCTACCACTACAAGAACTTCAACAACACCTTCCACAACAACAACTTCAACACCACCTACCACAACATCAACTTCAACACCACCTACCACAACATCAACTTCAACACCACCTACCACAACAACAACTTCAACACCACCTACCACAACAACAACTTCAACACCACCTACCACAACAACAACTTCAACACCACCTACAACAACATCAACTTCAACACCACCTACCACAACAACAACTTCAACACCACCTACCACAACAACAACTTCAACACCACCTACCACAACAACAACTTCAACACCACCTACAACAACATCAACTTCAACACCCCCTACCACAACAACAACTTCAACACCACCTACAACAACATCAACTTCAACACCACCTACCACAACAACAACTTCAACAACACCTACCACAACAACAACTTTAACAACACCTACCACCACAACATCTTCAACATCACCTACCACAACATCAACTTCAACAACACCTACCACTACAACAACTTCAACAACACCTACCACTACAAGAACTTCAACAACACCCTCCACAACAACAACTTCAACAGCACCTACCACAACATCAACTTCAACACCACCTACCACAACATCAACTTCAACACCACCTACCACAACAACAACTTCAACACCAACTACCACAACAACAACTTCAACACCACCTACCACAACAACAACTTCAACACCACCTACAACAACATCAACTTCAACACCACCTACCACAACAACAACTTCAACACCACCTACCACAACAACAACTTCAACACCACCTACCACAACAACAACTTCAACACCACCTACAACAACATCAACTTCAACACCACCTACCACAACAACAACTTCAACACCACCTACAACAACATCAACTTCAACACCACCTACCACAACAACAACTTCAACAACACCTACCACAACAACAACTTTAACAACACCTACCACCACAACATCTTCAACATCACCTACCACAACATCAACTTCAACACCACCTACCACAACATCAACTTCAACACCACCTACCACAACAACAACTTCAACACCACCTACCACAACAACAACTTCAACACCACCTACCACAACAACAACTTCAACACCACCTACAACAACATCAACTTCAACACCACCTACCACAACAACAACTTCAACACCACCTACAACAACATCAACTTCAACACCACCTACCACAACAACAACTTCAACAACACCTACAACAACATCAACTTCAACACCACCTACCACAACAACAACTTCAACACCACCTACCACAACAACAACTTCAACACCACCTACAACAACATCAACTTCAACACCACCTACCACAATAACAACTTCAACACCACCTACAACAACATCAACTTCAACACCACCTACCACAACAACAACTTCAACACCACCTACCACAACAACAACTTCAACACCACCTACCACAACAACAACTTCAACACCACCTACAACAACATCAACTTCAACACCACCTACCACAACAACAACTTCAACACCACCTACAACAACATCAACTTCAACACCACCTACCACAACAACAACTTCAACAACACCTACCACAACAACAACTTTAACAACACCTACCACAACAACAACTTCAACATCACCTACCACAACATCAACTTCAACACCACCTACCACAACAACAACTTCAACACCACCTACCACAACAACAACTTCAACAACACCTACCACAACAACATCTTCAACAACACCTACAACAACATCAACTTCAACACCACCTACAGCAACATCAACTTCAACACCACCTACCACAACATCAACTTCAACACCACCTACCACAACAACAACTTCAACACCACCTACCACAACATCAACTTCAACAACACCTACCACTACAACAACTTCAACAACACCCTCCACAACAACAACTTCAACAGCACCTACCACAACATCAACTTCAACACCACCTACCACAACATCAACTTCAACACCACCTACCACAACAACAACTTCAACACCACCTACAACAACATCAACTTCAACACCACCTACCACAACAACAACTTCAACACCACCTACAACAACATCAACTTCAACACCACCTACCACAACAACAACTTCAACACCACCTACAACAACATCAACTTCAACACCACCTACCACAACATCAACTTCAACACCACCTACCACAACAACAACTTCAACACCACCTACCACGACATCAACTTCAACAACACCCACCACTACAACAACTTCAACAACACCTACCACTACAACAACTTCAACACCACCTACCACAACATCAACTTCAACACCACCTACCACAACAACAACTTCAATACCACCTACCACAACATCAACTTCAACACCACCTACCACAACAACAACTTCAACAACACCTACCACAACAACAACTTCAACAGCACCTACCACAACATCAACTCCAACAACGTCTACCACTGCAACAACTCCAACAGCGTCTTCCACTAAAACAACTGCGACTACGTCTACGACTTCAACTACTCCAACAACGTCTACAACTACAACAACTCCAACAACGTATACGACTACTACAACTCCAACAACTTATACCACTAGAACAACTCCGACAACGTCTACCACTGCATCAACTTCAACAACGTCTACCAGTGTAACAACTCCGACAACGTCTACCACCACAACAACGTCTACCACTGCAACAACTTCGACAACGCCTACATCCGAAACAACTACAAAAACACCGTCCACCACAACATCTCTATCAACGTCAACGTCTTCCACAAGTTCTACTGCGACAACACCGCCCATTTGCTTATTTTACCGTTACGAGTTCTCTAATGATACGGTCGTTGGCTTCATCGCAAGGGATAACTCAACCAGTTTTACGTCTGCCGATCAAGTCGTTTATAACGGTGATCAAATTGGAAAGGGGGTCGTCGTTATTGTGAACGACTGTGAAAAATGGTATGTTGAGTTGGTATATACATAATTAAGTCTCTCCTGGCCTAAACTGAAAAATGATCCTGACCACATATGCAAAAATGCGTATCATTATGACGATAATGCATTTGCATCAACGTTTACTTTTTGTTTATAAAATGTATATATAGATTTCATTGATGAAAAATGGCAAATACGCCAAACATACTCAAATCCATGTAACATATTTCCTCTAACATACTAATGGTAAAATAGAGAAGAAAGACACATATAAAAACAATCGCAATTTCCTCATTAATTCCAACTTAAGCTTCAAGTAAACCACAGCTAATCTGCATTTGTGACGTTCTCTGAGATTTTTTGCTCAATGACGTTTGAAAGTTGAAAGCGGCGACAATATCAATCATTCGAGTCATTTCATGTGCATTGTACATACACGTCATACTGAAATATTTTCACGAGTGTCAGGTTCAAGTCAGGTTTGTCGATTAATTGTAAAATGTATAAGAAAATATGAGCCGTCCCGCGAGAAAACCAACATTGTAGACTCTGCGTAAAGTATCGACCCAGATCGGCCTAAGCATGCCGCGCAGGCTTACCCGGATATACACCTTACGCCTCCTGTGGATTTTCTGTTTCGGCCAACATTTTCCACCGACTTTTGACAAAACATCAATGCTTCAATTTTCAAAAGACTGCCACCAATAGGCTAAATGTACAAGTTGACAATCAGCCATGTGCTTTGGGAAAACTGTTGTGTGTAGGATTGTGTTGAAAAAGCCAGGAAATCACATCGGTACTTATTGGTCAACTGGGGGCGTGATATGGCAAGAAACTTGTTAAACCACAATACAGATAATATAGATTGGATTACTTGCAGTAGTATTAATCTAAAGCATCCTTCTTTGACAACATTGAGGCAAACCATGAAATGAAAGTGTAATTTGCAACCTTTTATAAAAGTCGTCTGCTGCAGTTGCGCCAAAATGCGTGCAGGAGACATTGACAAGGACGGGAGGTGTGTGTGTATTTGCTCTAGATGTTGTGGGTACTCAACATAGGGCTCTGTGGAGCCATTAGAGAGATATGGATGGGAAAAGAACAGTTCACTTCGCCTTATCTAGTCTTCTGTGTAACAGTAACAGTAACAATTTGTTTTTATTTTTACAGTGTTTGTGAAGAAGAAGGTGAAAAGTGTGAAGAAATGGACCCATGTGGTAGGTTCTTAGGTTCTTAGGAGGTTGGTGTATTATTGCATGTGCGTGCGTGTATTGCCTCAGTGGTGTAGTGGTAGAACGTCCGCATCGCCGAATGAAAAAGGTCGCGGGTTCGATTTCTTGGCGCTCAGTGATTTCGGGTTAAAATAACGGCTGACTCGCTGAAGCCACAAACATTGGACAACTTGTATTGGTAACTAACCCAGGAAACGCCATGATAAAACGGATAATTGTTGAAAGCTCTTTAAAACACCAGAACATCTGCGTGCAGTGAATACTCGGTTAAGCCTCTGCATCTGCACACTCTAAACTGAGTATTCGTTCTCCGCCTGAACGTAATGGCGACCTATATGCAACTACTGACACAAACAAGAAGTGTGTCCCCGCTGGTTTTTACGTAAGCGTAACTTGAAATAATGCCAAACAGGTGAGCCAAAAATAAACTTAAACCGTCAGACACCAGCAATGGTTCAATCCTGTGGTTTATGCAATCTCATTAACCTAAATTTTCTTGAAGTAGCAATCACTGGGCAATAACCTGATGACCGTCTTTTACAAGTCGACCCAGATTACGTTTACGTCAGTCAATTGAAGTGTCGCTTACAAAATCGTTATGTATCAACAGGGGAGATAACCGGTGTAAATAAACAAGGTAGAAAATCGGTGTTTGTTGAATTTTCCGATTAAATGAATATTTAAAATTTATAGGGTCAATGCAAGAAGACATTGTTTACGGTGTTCTCAGATCCAATATACGTCTGTCTGGTTTTAATCAGATGTGTGGTACATGGCATTACAGCATTACCTCTGGAAAAGACACCCTCTGTAGAGCAACGTCCTCCTTAAACCGACATGCACGCGAAATAAAAAATATACTCATTCAGCTATTTCAAATAGTATCATACTATGTGTTCTCAGGTGTATTATGTTTGGGAAAAACTTCTGTTTCAGTTTGTGAATATAAATTGTGGAGTCCATGGAGCAGTTGTTCCGAAACGTGCGGCGGATGGAAAGAAAGAAATCGTGAAAAAATCACCGGACCAATTACCTGTCGAATTAATGAGACGGAAACAGAAGTGTGTGAGGATTGTAAGTTTGATAAGTGTTTTTTATTTTTTTATTTTCTTTGGCGACATTGGTTCAATCAATGGTTTCCGCAAAATATAAACCACCGTATAAAATGATTTACCATTGAACTTTTCATACGTGAATTTAATTTTAAGTGATAACGACGCGCGATAAAAAAAAACGAGTGTTTCTGGACGAGTTTGTTAAATGGCAGATAAAATGTCGAAGGATACGAATTTTATCGTGTTTAATTTTCAATTTCAAATGATAATTATTTATTCTATACCTGCACATTTTCCGGCGCAAATACATGGTCATGCACAGTTCAACCACAATGAATTAAAATTCCGTCGTTGACTAGGTCAAATACGGTACTAAATATGTTAATGGTACGTCATTAAAATATGGTTTTACGTCATTCAAAATGTTATTTCTTTATTAAGAATATAGTAATGTGTATTGTGTTCTTCATTATTTTTTAACAGTTATACATGGAATAAAAAGATCTTGCAGTAGCGAAACAGGTTTTAAAATTGTCTACTCGGGATGCTGACAATCTGACACCTCTCTAGCCATTCAGATATCAATTGTAATGGCCCCTCCTAGTACAATACTAAAACATGTGTCGCTGCCGTAACACAATATTCCCTATCTATTATAAATGCAATCATGAAAAGTCAATTTTCGTAAAATACGATGTATTTGTGATGGCTGTTTCATATTGCAGACATAAATCTCTGTGTTGATAGCCAGTCAGCTACCGGATAATAATGGTATTAGAAACACTGGAGTGAAAAAGCTAGAAATCATTTAGATAAATGATATTGAAAACTCCTCTGTAATCAAGTTGCATAATTCTTTGCGGAGCTGTTAGTTATGTTTTATTTACATACAGTATCGAAATAAAATAGTGTATTATATTGTATTGACAGATTGCACTACGACACCTATGTGTTCCACGTGGGGCACCTGGACTGACTGTGACTGCGAAGATTACGTTCGAAATAGGACTCGAAGCGGAACATGTGACTCCTACGTGGAAGTAGTGGCGTGTAGCGACAACAACTGCACAGGTAATTTGGGTTATAGGAGTTTACAAGTTCAGATAACTGTCTCGTTTAAAATCTAAAAGTAGCATTTGATTATATATCAATATATAGTCAAATGCTATGTTTAGATTTTAAACGAGACTGGCACCTGTGTTTACAAGAGAAAACCAATAATAGGGCATTTGCATTCAATTACACGAACTCCTTATAAGAACCTCAAACTGTCTCATTGATTGGTTGATTGTTTGGTGTTTTACGCCGCTTTCAGCATGTTTTCAGTTATATCATGTCGTTTCCTGGGTACGTTACCAGTACTACTGGTTCATTTATGCTGTCTACAGCCAGTCAGTCGCAATGCTAACCCCGCAAACCCTGGTCGCCAAGATTGCAAAGCCATTACAACCATTTTTGAAGTCTTTGGTATGACACGACCGGGTATCGCTACCGCAACCTCCCGCACCCCTGGCGCACGCTCTACCACTACACCACCGAGGACGCTCTACCACTACACCACCGAGGACGCTCTACCACTACACCACCGAGGCGGTACTGTCTCATTGACACGATTATTTTGATAACCCACCAGAGATCCAGATGAGGAGGGGTATTCAGTTAGTTTTCCCACAATCTCTCTCTTATTAATAAAGGTAACCCTATGTTGTGGGTACTCAAAAGAATCGTCTCACTGAGACGATACTTTCGAGTTTCTACAACATAGGGTTAGAAGGTCAAATTGTTAGAACATGCGAAACGCCCCTTATCTAGAGCTCTGACCCACTACATAGAGTTTGGTTGATTCATGCGAGAGATGTTTTTGGGGTAATAGTCGGTTAACTCCTCCTTATCTGGAACTCTGTATTAGCGTATATCCAGACCATCCGCGAAGGTTGATCTGTTTATACACTGTTTGTCCCACTAGAGCGTTGGCATCTTATACAAAAGTTCACGGGTTCGAATCTCATGGTAAGCTCTAAATAAGGGAAATTTTACATGTTCTAAAATCCTTATTTTACCTCCAAAACCTATGTTCGTGGAAGATAGTGGTGCAGTGGCAGAGCGTTGTCATCTTAAATAAAAGGTCCTGGGTTCGAATCCCGTGATGAGCGGGTTCTGCCTTTGTGATTTTTCCACACAAATGTCGCGAGAACTGATTAAGTCTCCAGGAAGCAGAAATCGAGCATGATTAATATAAGCTGAAGGCTTGTTTCGCAATCGATGTAATATAATATAAACTAAACCTACGTTATGGGTGGCAGGGGCGTAGCTCCCATAAGGCACTGTAGGCCCGTGCCTACACATCTTCTCTAAAAATGCCCCAAAATGCAGCTGCAGCGATACACATCTGCGTAATGTATCGACCAGATCAGCCTGCGCTGTCCGCGCAGACTGATCCGGCCGACACATTCCGTCTAAGGGGGGTTAAATAGAGTAGTGATTCCTGAAACAGAAAATCCACAGGAGGCGAAAAGTGTATATCCGGGTACGCCTGTGTGGCATGCTAAGGCTGATCCGGGTCGATACTTTACGCAGAGTCCACACTGTTGATTTTCTCACGAGACGGCCTACACATTGATTATTGCCAAGCTACGCCCCTGGGTGGGTTATCGAAAGAAACGTCTCCGTGAGACGATTCTTTTAGGTACACACCCACCACATGGGTTTCAATGAGTTCTACAGAGATATCGTATACGCAAGTCCTGAATAATCTTGCTTTTCTAGTCCTCCGTTGTTTAAGTTGTCAAAGGCCGATTCTACAGCATGCTATTTTCCCGTAAATTCAAATAGTTGCAAAACATCCGAATACCGAGCTCAGCTTGGCATGGTTACTGTGTTCTCAGTTCATTTGTGGTCAAACCATTTTTAGCGCGTCTGTTTTTTGAAGAAAAAAATCAGAGTATTGTGATACCGTTGTCGTTATCGTCGTCGTCGTCACAAACTTTAACCTTACTTCATAACTCACAAATCGTTCAACATTTTCAAATGAACCTTAGTTCACATTTATCTAGGAACAATATGCATGTATATACCAAGTCACATAACTCTGTTTTTTATAATTATTCAGTTATACCCCTTTTTCGACAAACACACAGACAGACGAGCGTTAGCGTTTGCTATCGACGCTCTTGTTCTATTCAAAATGTCTTAAGCAGAAGGGACACTGAGACTAACTGCGCACGCACAATTTTCTAGGGTCTTCAATGTGACCCAATGTGACCCTTAACGCACTTCTTCAACGCACACGTCTTGTATATTTATAATAATATATTCTGGAAAAAAAAATAGTCATGTAGTGGTTCATTCCAAATTGTTCCACATTTTGGAATTTGAGAGATAAAATCGATGTAGGTCACACTAAAATGTCATTGTATGTCTGTGGTATGTCGGCCATATCTGTCTCAGTTTTATCTTGAATAAGAATATATCTATCTTAACACTAGTCTGATTGTGTCCACAGTTTGCACCGATGAGTGTATCAACATATGCGATCAAAGTTGCGTTGAGTACAGGGTAAGCGGTTCCTGCAGTGAAACCGATGAGTGTGTCAAAGGCTGCCTGTGTGAGCCTGGAATGAGGCGTTTAAACGGAGAGTGTATAAACGAAACGGCCTGCCCATGTTACGATAGACAGGGGAACGAAGTAGGCAGAAATACCACAATAACTACAGACAACCCGTGTGAATCTTGGTACGATTAAACCTTAAATGAGCCGTTCCACGTGAAAACCAACATTATGGACTCTGCAGAATGTATCGACCCAGATAAGTCTGGGCAGTCAGAGCAGGCTAATCCGGCCCGACACATTGCATATATCGAGGGCTTGGCGTGAAACGGTTGTAACTTAAAACCTATTTTGAAAACCCTGGTTTAGGGGCAATTTTGACCCTTTTGTAAACAATGCAAATTTAGGTGCCATTGCTCAGAACGAGCAATGGCACCTAAATTTACATTGTTTACCAAGAAAAGTGATTTAACGCTTATAAAGACTTTATGGTGAGGTGATTAACCTTGGTAAAAAAATACCAATTTTAGATACAACTGTTTCACGCCAAGCCCTCGATATATAGATATAGAGTAATGATTCCTGAAACATAAAATCCTAAGGAGGTGAATTTTTTTGGCCTGGAATAGCCTGCGCGGCATGCTTAGGTCAATACTTTACGCAGATCCCACAATGATGTTTTTTCTCGTGGAACGGCTCGATGGTTGGTAAAGACATAGACATCCTTATTTCTAGTAGCTAGGTCAATAGCCCCTAATACAAATATATATATATATATGGAACTGTTGACGCCTTTGCAGCATTTAACGTTTGAACTAATGTTCTCCGAAAAGTGTTGGCTTGGACATATTGATTTAATGGAACCCATTTTGGAAATTTCCAAATCAAAATCAATCAAATAATAATAGAAACGGCATTAAAGTGACGTATTTCAAAATTGTTGTGACGTAGTTCCGGTTAGAGAGCGACCCGAATGAATGTAGTTCTTGAGGCATGTTACAACATTATTCCGCATCAATAAGAGTTTACTTTTAACCAAATTACATAATGGAAATCGATTCACAACCCGTATGTTTTGCGGTATAGTCGAAATAACCATCCGAGGTCCAAATTGGGTTTACGAGTCTCAACGATTTCCATTAAATGGACTTTGATCAAGAAAGACAAACATAGGCTAGAGTATTACACGTGAATAAAAATACCTTCCTATGTATACATGTTTAAAATCAAAATGGATGCAACTTGACAGAATTTCATTGAAACATGTTATGACTTTGTAACTAACATGGCAGAGCCATATCAGACGATGCAGATGCGCTGATTGATCTGAGTCTACAACGCTCGTAAATGCGCTAATGTTAGTTTCGGAGGGTTCAAACACACTTTAAGATGCCTAATTGTTTCGAATGTTGAATTGCTGACGGATTGTTGACTGTGTTGCAATGCTTTGTTTCATTTATAGATATTTCTTATCGTATTTTTGTCTCGATTTTGTTCAATATCAACTGCTGAAGAGTTGTTGAGTGAGGAGAATTATTACATTTGAAAAAAACATGTTTATTTCAGTTCATGTAATGAGACTAATCAGTACTCCTGCACAGTGGATGAAACATGTAAGTACATAATATAATAGTTATCTCCAGCGATATCACGATATAACATCTGTAGGACATGTATTGGGAATAAGGTACAACGAGGAACAAGTTTAAGTACATCATATTTTGGTAACCCGCAATATCACAATATAACATCTGTAGGACATGCATTGGGAATAAGGTACAACGACGAACAAGTTTAAATACATCATATATTGGTAACCCGCAATATCACGATATAACAACATCTGTCGGACATGCATTTTGAATACGGTACAACGACGAACAAGTTAAGTACATCATATATTGGTAACCCGCAATATCACAATATAACATCTGTAGGCCATGCCTTTGGAATACGGTACAACGACGAACAAGTTTAAGTTCATCATATATTGGTAACCCGCAATATCACGATATAACATCTGTAGGACATGTATTGGGAATAAGGTACAACGACGAACAAGTTTAAATACATCATATATTGGTAACCCGCAATATCACGATATAACATCTGTAGGACATGCATTTGGAATACGGTACAGCGACGAACAAGTTTAAGTTCATCATATATTGGTAACCTCCCGCAATATCACGATATAACATGTGTAGGCCATGTATTGGGAATAAGGTACGACGAAACAGTTTAAGTACATCATATATTGGTAACCCGCAATATCACAATATAAAATCTGTAGGACATGCATTTGGAATATGGTACAACGACGAACAAGTTTAAGTTCATCATATATTGGTAACCCGCAATATCACGATATAACATCTGTAGGACATGTATTGGGAATAAGGTACAACGACGAACAAGTTTAAGTTCATCATATATTGGTAACCCGCAATATCACGATATAACATCTGTAGGACATGTATTGGGAATACGGTACAACGACGAACAAGTTTAAATACATCATATATTGGTAACCCGCAATATCACGATATAACATCTGTAGGACATGCATTTGGAATACGGTACAACGACGAACAAGTTTAAGTTCATCATATATTGGTAACCTCCCGCAATAGCACGATATAACATGTGTAGGCCATGTATTGGGAATAAGGTACGACGAAATAGTTTAAGTACATCATATATTGGTAACCCGCAATATCACAATATAAAATATGTAGGACATGCATTTGGAATATGGTACAATGACGAACAAGTTTAAGTTCATCATATATTGGTAACCCGCAATATCACGATATAACATGTGTAGGCCATGTATTGGGAATACGGTACAACGACGAACAAGTTTAAATACATCATATATTGGTAACCCGCAATATCACGATATAACATCTGTAGGACATGCATTTGGAATACGGTACAACGACGAACAAGTTTAAGTTCATCATATATTGGTAACCTCCCGCAATAGCACGATATAACATGTGTAGGCCATGTATTGGGAATACAGTACAACGACGAACAAGTTTAAGTACATCATATATTGGTAACCCGCAATATCACGATATAACATCTGTAGGCATTGTATTAGGAATAAGGTACAACGACGAAACAGTTTAAGTACATGTATATCATATGTATAAATTATTTGGATTCGGTCTCCAGTATTTATTTAGAGACGCGGGCTGTCAATCTAGATGGCATTAGTTCGAACCCCAGCTCGATCAATATTCTTTCAGACGCTTGATAGAAGTCAATTAGACAAGCGTCATTAATCTTGCTCCGTCTGGCTAACAGTATATGTGGCCAGTTGTGTGTAAATACTGGTTTCTTTTTAGTGAACTGGTTTGAGAATGCCAGGAAACAAATGGGTCGCCCCGATATGTATTAACTGTAGTAGAAAACGGCTTTCAACACATATCAAGCAACCAATAAACTCGTTCGCTCGTTTCATGTTTTGCTAAAGACATACTGATATTCTCTGAAGATTTCATTTTTGTTGTGCTTGTTTGAAAAATGCTTCAATAGTGTTTCAGTCATACCACAGAGTCTCCTGGGTAAATTAAAAGTATTGCTGGTAATCTTATCAAGGCACGTGCGCATCAGTTTGTATACTATCCTCACACTCCTGAGTGCGGGAGGTTTAGGTTTCGGGTCATGCCAAATACTTTTAAAATACTCAGGGTTGTTGGGTAAGCATCACGACTGACTGACTGATGTCAGTATAAATGGACCAGTAGTACTGGTAACTTAGCAAGGAAACGTCGTGATATAACTGAAACATTGTCGAAAGCCGCGTAAATCATTAAACAACCAATCAATTCATCTCCTACTAAAATTAACAAAGTATTTGGTAAAACTGGAACTGTCATTCATCCCTGGTCACCTGTTTTCTGGTCGGACGCTCTAACCACTGAACGACCGAGGTGGATTCCAAAATATGATGACATTTTTTTGAAAATCATAGCAGAAAGACTGTTATATATCTGCTGGGATGTGACTGTAAATATCACATATGAATGGAACGCAAAATTTGTTATTTATAAGACGACTAACTAATATGATTTACCTGAGTTCATGTTAACAAAATATCAGACCTTCGATGAGATGTTATTGCTGGGTCGGACATTCTAGAATATGTTGGATTGTTCTTATGTTTAGGTCAATTTCGACTGGTTCACGCTTCTGGCTATAATAGTAACCATTTCGAGGGCTTGGTGTGAAACGGTTGTAACTAAAATTAGTATCTTTTTAACAATGTTAATCACCTCGCCATAAAGTCTTTATAAGCGTTAAATCATTTTTCTTGGTAAACAATGGACATGTAGGTGCCATTGCTCGTTCTGAGCAATGGCATCTAAATTTGCATTGTTTACAAAGGGGTCAAAATTGCCCCTAAACCAGGGTTTTCAAAATAGGTTTTTAGTTACAACCGTTTCACACCAAGCCCTCGATTTCCAATAGTTTGTCCTGCCCAGTCAACTTTAACTTCAACGTCTTGCTAGACAGTATTGAAAGATCGGAGCGAATCATTAAACATTGAGGGTATACAAAACCAAAAATTAAACCAATTTCCATACGTTGTAATTTTCAGGCTGTGAGTGGAAAGATTGGGCCGCGTGGTCCCGTTGCTCTGTTACATGTGGTGCTGGCGAGAAAACACGTAAAAGGTAGGCAACCATTAGGGTATAAGTCACGTCATCTTGACTCCCCGGATTGTCGACATTAACCTTGTCTCGCAATTTGCAGCAGACGAATTTGAAAACATCTAGGCAAAAACATAGTAAAGAAACTCTACTTATCAAAGTTCAAATTGACCAACTAGCTACAGATACTGCTCAAATGTATTTGATTAAAAAAAAGATAATAAACACAATTTCGTTTTACATTTTCATATTGACCATATTGCATTGTTTCTTCTTAAAAGCATTTTCACCAAACGTAATATTAGAAGCGGTTTAGTGTTTTTATTGACCCATTTTTTTTACAATTCTGTCTTAAATACAATTCCATAGTTATATCTTGAAAATGTGATCTGAAATATATTGACTCGTATACTTTGGACACCTTCACTCTTTGATTTAGAACACTTTTCCTCTTTAAACTAGAACACATTTACACGCTGAGCTAGAATACTTAAAATCTTCGATATAGAACACATTTACCCCTTGATCTAGAACACTTTAACTATTAAACACGTTAACTCTTCGATCTAGAAGAATGTTAATCTTTGATCTAGAGATATTGTACTCTTTAATCTAGAACACTTTAACTATTTGATCTAGAACACTTTAACTATTTGATTTAGAGGACTTTAACTCTTCGATCTGGAGAATTTTAGTCTTTGATCTAGAAATATTGTACTTTTCAATCTAGACCACTTCAACTCTCCTCGAAGACGTTTACCCTTTGATCTAAAATCATTGTACTCTTCGATCTGAAAATCATTGTACTCTTCGATCTAAAAATCATTGTACTTTTCGATCTTGAACACGTTATCTATTCAATCTCAAAGACGTTTACTCTTTAATCTAGAACCTTTGTACTCTTCCATGTAAAACACTTTAACTCTATGATCCAGAAGACGTATACTCTTTGATCTAGACCACTTTAACGTTTTATCTGGGACACCTAAACTCTTCGATCTCGATGACGTTTAATCTTTGATCTAGAACCATTAAACTCTTCCATCTAGGAAGCAATGGTATAAAGGCTGTGATGAAGATGAAGATGCTACGCAATTCGAGGCATGTAACATAAAACCGTGTGTAGATTGTGTGATAAAGGACAAAACATATGAATATGGAGAGGTCATTGAGAAATGCATCTGTGATGTCTGGTTTGTATATCTAATTACTGTATACAGTCATTAACTCTTTCAGCGCCGAATTGCTTAAAGTAGACTCTTCCATGTTCAAAATTGGGTGTCTCCATTTCTCATGTGATAAAAGGTCTGGACTATTTTGATGAATAAAAGGCAATCAAAACTGATATCAGGTGAGACAGCTCGTGACGAGCTGACTCAGCTGAATCTGTATTGTTTGCAAAAAAAACTCAATATTGCCTTTGGCGCTGAAAGAGTTCAAGTGTCAAACTCGTGTTAGCATTCAGCTCTGTTAAGGAGCCAAACCGTATTAAACAGCAAGTTGGAGATTAACCCAAAATCACTTTTTTCTTATATATTAGAATGTATTAAGACTTGTCTTCAACTGCCACTGGTTGACTCTCCCTTGGAAGTCTGATTAAGACGCGTTTTACTGTAGATGATAAATGAAAATAGATCATTAAACAGAATTTTTAATGATTGAGTAAAGTTGAAAATAATGAGGTAAAAGGATGTATTGCTCATCATCTGATAATTGTTTAAAAGAAATATGTATATTTTAACGGTTTCTGCAAAAAGCAGATGTTTGTTGGTTTCTATTTTAAACAGTATCTGCAAAAGCCTGAAGTTTGTTTGTTTGTTATAATTGTTTAACAGTATCTGCAAAAGCCTGAAGTTTGTTTGTTTGTTTGTTATCATTTTTTAACAGTATATGTACAAATATTTGCTTGTTTGTTGTAATTTTTCAACATAATCTGCACATAGCACGTGTTTTGATTTAAGTTATAAGAGTCTCTTCCAAAAGTTAAAAGTTTGTTTGTTTGTTATCATGTTTTAACAGAATCTGCAAGTAAAAATATTTGCTTGTTTGTTGTAATGTTTCAACATAATCTACACGTAGCAGATGTGTGTTTGATTTTAGTTATAAGGGTCTCTTCCAAAAGTCAAAGTTTGTTTGTATCATTGTTTAACAGTATCTGCAAATAGTAGATGTTTGTTGATTTGTATTTATATCAGTATTTGCAAATAGCAGATATTTGTTGGTTTTTATTTATAACATTATTTGCAAATAGCTGAAGTCAGTTTGTCTGTTGTCATTTTTAACAGATGTTCTTTTAATTGTCCAAAGTATCTGCCAAAAAATAATGGTTTACTCTTTTAATAAAAGTTAAAAATGTTTCATGCTTTCAAGACATGTTTAATATTTATTTTTTTAACAGTATATGTGGTTATGATGGTAACAAAACGTGTATACCAGATGAAGATGCAACAGGTAATGTTAAACTCTTTATCTCTTTGAATTGAAGCAGAGGACTTTGAAAACACCTGGGCCACTTCGGAACTCTTTGCAAAGAGTTGATCTTTCCCATGGTTATGTTTTCAAAGTCGTCTGCTGAAGATCTGTTAGATTCTAGTTTCTTTAATGGGACTTAATGCTGTGTTCATTTACATCACGACTGACTCTTCCATGTAAACAATGAGACCTCTCCATTTTTCGTCTAACAGGAAATATTGGTAAAAGTTATTGTCTAAGTGGTAAACAATGCATATTCCAGGAGAGACAGATTGTTACGAAGCCTCTCACCTAAATTTGCATTGTTTGCAAAAGCCTTTAGTTGCTTTAGGCTGCGAAATGGTAAATCACGATCCTTTAGGGGAGTAGCTACGAAAAGGATTGAAAATGTACTTGGTAGGACTAGAACTAATATAAATCAACAATGTCAAATCTAGGAGTGGGTCGTGCTAATTCTCACACTGTTTTGAATATTTTACCCCCCCTGGAAGGTGTGAATTTTTTACATAGACAAAGAAGGAAAAAAAATCTAAATTTGTTCATAAAATCAATTTTGGGATAAAGTCCCCCCTTATTTTCGAATCCTAATTTGGACATTGAATCAATATGAAATATGTTCAGGAAAGTTATCCGTACGCCATGTTAAGCCACTTAACGTACGTTAGGCACGCACACAATGATTTGTTATGTCTCAACATGTTTATTTAGTCGGCGGAGGATTTTCGGACTGGACCGAGTGGTCCAATTGCTCAAAGAACTGTAACTCTGGAACACGATACAGAAACAGGTTGTGCGACAATCCAGCGCCGGAGTGTGGGGGATCAACGTGCAGTGGTTCATCCGTTAACACGGAAACGTGCAATGATGATGTATCATGTAAGTAAACGTTACACTCTCTATCTCGATGGCGTATGTGTCGACGTATCGCTTATATCGAATATGTGTTCACATACGACCAGCTTTTAAGTCAAGCAGTTTGTTAGCCAGGTGTCAAATCACCAATCGAGTAACAGTTACTATAAATCTGATCGCAAAGCGATTGTTTTGTGTTTTCATGAAGCAATCACCCATTGACATTCGTTTAAATCTTTCTCTACCTAATTACACAAAGTTGACTCTTCCATGTTCAATATTGGACCACCTCATTGTTCGTCTATCAGGCAATTTGGTAAATGTTAATGTCTTGAGTGGCAAACTATGCAGATTTCAGGAGAGACAGCTCGTTACGAACTTGTGCAACTGAATCTGCATTGTTGCAAAAAGATATTTAATGAGGGACATTAGTGATAATTATATTATCTCCCTTGTCAGATAAAGACCAAGGAAGACCAAATAGTTGGTAGGTCCTTTAAGTTGGAATCCTTTGTCTTTATCGCTATTTCTCAATGAGATATTGCAATTACTCTGTACACATTAATCATAAATGTGTTAATTAAAATGATGATTCAAAAGAGAAAATTTACATAGCAGTGTTTAAAGAAAACAAATGTGGAATTACTAATAAATCTAATAACAGTTGGCCAAGAAAATGCAATTATAAGTGCATCATCCAGTGCAAAGAAACCAATGATAAAAACAGAGGAAACCAAATGATAGGACCTAGCTAGATGTAGAGAGTATTAAAGGGAGATAACTGACCGATGTCTCCCATTGCCTTTGGCAGCGAAAGGGTTAATACTTATAGGTTATTTAACAGTGTTCTGTACAATACGGATATATATTTGGACGAGTACACAGCTTGGAAAATCATATTGGACGAGCCGCTAGGCGAGTCCAATATGATTTTCCAAGCTGTGTACGAGTCCAAATATATTCCGTATTGTACAGAACACTGTTAAATGATCTTTTTATTCTATACCTCGACTTTTTCCCCAAAATATATTTTGTATTGTGCAGAATAATGTTAAATGACCTTTTTATTTTATACCTTCAAATAATTTCTGACACAAAAAGTGTTTTTTGGTTTCTGTTCAATTACAAAGTCATCTATTTCAGAATCGGATAACATTTTAGTTTCAGTGTTACTCCTTGTTTGCAAACGACAATAATGATCCGGTGACAACAGGAGCTTTATCGTAACGCTTTATCTAGAGCGCCTGTCGATTCAGACTTTCATTCGGAACCTTTTCACGCGCTTCGGTCTTTATCATAGGTTTAACATGGGACCTGTAAATCGTACAATACGAAAAGAATACGGGTTATTTTGTACGCGCGTGCGTCCCGATACGGAAATATATTGTACGGTCACATGATTCGAATGAGCGTCTACGATTGGACGTATAAATTAGGTATAGAATAATATAGGTTATTGCATCAATATGGGAAAATATTGTGTTGGACGAGTTCCTTCGGCTGAGTTGCCCGAGCTTGCGAGGGCACTCCGCCGAAGGAACGAGTCCCAACACAATAGATTCCCATAATCATGCAATAACCTTTTTATTGTATAATTTGATATTGGCTATTTAAAGTGTGTCGTTTTGTTTGTTTTAAACACGTCACACTTATTAAAAAATTAACAGTCGTTTTGGATTGCTCAGATAAATAAACATTAACGATATATCGCGCATTTATACTCTCCTTTACGCTGGTTGCTAAGGTCGCGGAAAATATAATTTACGAACCGCCATTGTTGTCGACTCGAAATTGGAATCGTCGACAAAATGATGTGTAACGCCTTTTCTAACAGTGTTTTTCATTAAGAACTCGTATATTATCTTATTCTTGTATTTACGCCTGGACATTTGCTTTTTTATTACGATTTAGATGCCCCTTTAAAAGGGCCTTTTGACCTCGCAGTATGTTCAGTAAAGCGAACACACATCTTTGATATACATATAAAGGCTACTGCGTTGATAAACTTCACATCGAAGGATAACAAAACAAATCTGAAGACCTACCTTTAAAACAATCATTTGCTCATTCATCCTAGCAGTTATGAATCCCTCTTTATTTGTTGATACACTTATAATAGATCGTCAACGACAATAAAAACCACACTCGAGCAATATTATTGATGTACACGTCACATTATTACGTCAGAAACTACGTACGTATTTACTAGCATAGCTAACGCTATAAATAGACCAGATTGGGTTTTGTGTATGTCTATCGATTTTTCACTACGTGTCATCTATAAAAGATGTACCAAACAATGTACTACGAACCGTATAAGCACAGCTTTTTCCTAGGACTATCAGAGAGCCGAACCTTGAGCAGAGCAGATCTGTAAACTGATTCAAGTCCCGTCTACATTGATACACAGCCTAAACAACACAGCTGTTTTTTTATTTCATTTATATTTGTTAATATGCCTAATTAGTTGTTTTAACCATTTTAATGGCTTCACTTGCCTGCGATGCACTAAGCCCTGACAGTAACAAAGTAGAAGTAGAAGTTAGCTGGATCTCTAAATCACGAAAGGTTGGATGAGAGCGCTTTGTAACGTTAGTGTATGGAAATAGTTCCGTCCTTAGCGTCACGTGAAAAAGATTCCAGTGCAATATCAACCCGTGCAATATCAAATGATATTGCACCCTTTGTTCGTATGGAAACAAGAGGGAACAATATCAAAGTATACAATAAAATCTGTTTTATAGCCCGGTCCAATTTGATATATCAAGTGTAAGTGATATAATAAAACAGTTGCCTGATAACCAGTGCAGACTCAGACAATCGTGTGCATCCGCTCTTCATCATTAGAGTTGATATTGATCTACACGCATAAATCAGGGCTACAGATAAGAAGCGTATTTTCTTAAAAAGAAACAAATGTTATAAAATGATGGGCTCTGCAAATCAAATAAAAAGTGAATAAAGCAATTGTTTGGATTATTCTTGCGTGAATAATTTACTTCGAATCAAACAAGATCAGAATGGAAGAATAATAATCTATGGCTTGATGTAAACGCGAAAAATACTAAACTTAGATACATGTACATTTTGCATACACATACAGATGAAAGAAAAACTAAATTTAAAAAAGTGTCTAAGCAAATGAGAGATTTCTAAATATATAGATTTGCAAACAGTTAGAAGCATAAGTTAAACAACATTGAACTGTTGTGAAAAAAGGAGAATTTCCTGATTATATCTCCCTTTGCCACAATGATTTTAATTAATAATCGTACAGAAAAGAGCAATTTTCTGAAAAACAATGGGTAAAATACCCAACAATTCACTACAACAGTTATCTGTCGCCGTGCAATATAACCCTAAATGCAGCTGTCACAGGGAAAGAAAAGCAGTCAGTCCGACATTTTGGCCTCTGCGTAATGTATCGACCAATATCAGCCTGCACAATAATTGCAGGCTAATCCGGGCCGACACGTTCCGTCTCAGTAGTAACCACACTAGCGTTACACCAGTGTTACAATAATTGATGCTAAACTGGCGAGTCAACACATATACCTAAAAACACTGATCTTACTTGCTGTGTATGTGTAACGTATTGAAACGATTGATTGATTGATTGATTGGTGTTTTACTCCGCTTTCAACAATGTTTCCGTTATATCATGACAGGTAAGTTACCAGTACTACTGGTCCATTTATCCTGACACCAGCCAGTCAGTAGTAATGCTGACCCCTGCAATGAATGAATGAATGTATATTGTTTTATGGCGCATCGACAGCTAAGGTCATTTAGCGCGCAAATAAATTTAATTATTCATGATCCCTGGGTAAACAAACCAGTACTAGGCTAGAAAATGTGCCTTGCCCATGGGCACTCCACCATGACCGTAGTGCCGCGACTGGGAATCGAACCCGGGACACCCGGTTTCGAAATCCCCGACGCTAACCACTCGACCACAGCGGATTCCATGACCCCTGCAACCTGGAGCGCCAAGGAGGGCAGCCATTACTTCCATTTTTTAAAGTATTTGGTATTACCCGTATTAAAACGAACGAACCACCGTATAGCTTATCGGTATCTTTAATACTACAATGTTTAACTTGAAATACTTATGTTATATAGACACGTGATACCATGCCTTAGAGTGAAAACACTTTCATTCGTGAATTCATTATAAATAAATCGTGACTTCGATCAAACAAAAGACGGGTCTATAATTAGAAAATTGGAAATCCTACATGCGTAACCCTCGGTTATCATCTATGACATTACATCGCGTACAACCTTAACTTCTTGGACAATTAGTTACTACCCGAAAATACACGAGTCAAAAAATAAAAGTACCATTACAGGACATGGTTACGCAATTGATTTATAATTAAAACAATATACACATCATAATCATTATATCTCTTACAGGTTGTGAAACAAACCATTGGTCGGAATGGTCATCTTGCAGTACAACCTGTGGATCAGGAACCAAATCCCGTAGTCGCACGTACGATATGGAGCAAGCCAATTGTGACAAACCGCTGAAAGAAGAGAAGCCATGTTCTGAAAATGAACCCTGCGGAACAGGTATAAACGTTTACTACTGTCTTGAGTGTACCTTACAAGTTACACAACGCGGTCTGTCAATCCAGGGTTTATGAGATTGAACCACAGCGTCTACACTGTCCGCATACATATAGGATCTGACATGAGTTGTCATTTCATATTAAGTTTTATTAAACAAGTTCAAGAAATGTGTTATTAAGCGAGCCTCTGGTGAACTTAATAACACTTTTCTTGGACGAGTTTAATAAAACTTTTGAAATGACAACGAATGTCAGATTCTTTTTATCACATGACGAAACACAAAAAGAAAATCGTTTTTTCGCCGTCAGAAAATAGTTCAAACATGTAATACTTGGTAAACTGTTAACACTAATCACACAACAAAATACTTTCAAAATGTATGCAAATTCAGAAGAGATAAAAGACGAATTACATTTTGTCTCTATAATATGTTTTAATTCAAATCCATTCGACAAGATTTTGTAAAAAGCTAAAACTAAGTCAAACCGAGTACGCTTAAATTGGTACAAGTATTGAAAACACAAAATAGAAAATAACTCATCCAGCTAGTAAATTACTTGAAATATGCATTTATAGCAAGAACAATTTTTTCTCGTTATACTAATGGAATTGGTAATTAGTTCATTCAAATTCTGTTTTTGCTCAAATGTATAAGAACTGTACAGCTGTATTTGTATTTTCTCTTTTTTTTTTTCAATTTGTTTGTTTGCTTGTTTTCAATAATACAAATATTTGATACAGGATTTTTGATACTTCATCATTTTGCATTGCATATAAATAGGTGTTTATGACTAGGCACTTATGTGTATTTATCTATCTATAAGACTCCCAATCGCAAGACCTGTCTCAATAGTATACATCATGACAATTGTTTAATGCAAAATGGTTGTAACTTGATCTTGTTCCGAAATGGTTGTAACTACACATTGTTCCAAAATTGCTTTGAGCAAGTTATTAAATTTGCCACAATGTTTTCAATTGAAGATTTTTCAATGAGTGCACTTTCATTTAAAATTATAACATTGTTCAGATAATTTAAAGTTGTCTGCTACAGATTTGTTGTATGCGGGAAAGGTTTAACCCTATCCCACTTATAGACGCATTTTGACGCATCTGTAGGAAACGACTTTTGAAAATATTGCGGCTGAAAAAGAAATTGTTCATAATGAGCAATTTCTCCTTTTTCCACAATGTTTTCAATTTTAATTAATAATTATACTTTCATTTATTGAGATGTAAATTAATTTTGCCTGCATCTTTTTGTAATCGTCTGCTACATATGTGTTGATGAGGGAAGGTTTAAAGGTGTTGAACTCCAGATTATAGATAGTATAGTCAAAGTTTAAAAACTGTTTAAAAGTTGTCTTGAAATATCAGAATCATAATTCTGGGATAACATTAGAGTAATAAGTTCATTTTCCAGTACAATAAACAACTAATTATTCATAGTGTTAGCATCATTTTTACTGGGTATACATACCCAGTAAGCAAAATCGTGTACATGTTCATGATTTTCAATTAACTGTTGTTCAATATTTACTGCCAAAATAGTTTAGAACTATTTATTACTTACTTTGTTGTCTATATTAGTAATAATTGCAGAAATGCCAACATTTCTAAATTTTGATCTGCGTCTGGAGTTTAGCACCTTTAACCTCTTTCCACCATACATATGCATTGTGACGCCCCTGCCTAAGACGACATTGTAATAACAGCTTGGGAAAAGGAACACAACTGCTAATAATAAGCGGTATCTCCATTTGTCGCCATGTTGTCTCCTCGGTTTAAACATTATACTTCCATTGGGAAAGGGTTTAGACCACTTCGTCTCTTTTATAAACTGGTGCCTACTCAGATAACCATAACACACCGAATGTAAGGAAAAGGCTGACATTTGATTGGTTGACAAACTCGTGATTTTGTTCCAATCACCCAACCTTATTTCAGAATGCGGTGTCACGTCTTGGTCCAGTTGGTCCGCATGCTCAGTCTCCTGCGGGACGGGTATAGTTTCTAGAACACGAAGTTACAACGTGGAAATGGTGGGATGTGACGAGGTATCTGCATATGATGAGAAGTCGTGTCACAGACCAGATTGTGGTAAGATAAAGTGAATTTCTTGTCGTTGATGTGTTTGTTTAAATGGTGTTTTACACCGCTTTCAACAGTATTTCAGTTATATCACTGCGTGTCCTGGGTAAATTACCAGTCCTACCGGTATTATTTACCCTGACACCGATACATTCATTAGTCGCAATGATATCCCCCACAAACATGAGCACCAAGAAGGGAAACCATTACTAGAATTGTTAAAGTATCTGGTGTGATCCGACCGTGGATCAAACCACATTGGCACGGAGACGGTATATACCTTATTAACTCATTCCCTCTAGCAGATCCATTCACACAGCTTTTGTAAACGTGGTGATACAAGGCGAAATTGCTATGGTTGAGCAACTGTGTCATTTTGCCATATGTCCAAATTTCCATAGATTTTCCATAGTATTTCGCATAAACATTTTCATAGTTTGCTGCGGCAGAATTGTTGTACGGGCGGGAAATAGTTTAACTTCATGTTACAGAAATACACCAAATTGACAACAATTGTATACATTTCCTATAGTTCAAATTACACCAAATACATCCGCTGACGGCATGCTGACCCAAATAGTCCCTAAAAAAAAACTTTGTTTGCGTAGAAATGAGTTTATACCATCACCAGAATGCATTGAATATATGCCATTGAGTTTAATTGCACTGTAAATGTGTATAGGATGCACTTGAAATGACTGATTTGATCACTTTTAGTATTTTGACCTTGTTTGAAAGTGAAAGTAGAGAATACTAAACAACGGTTTTGTCCGGGCCCGAATTGGTCCAAAAAGACGGTATAATGCATGACCCATTTTCTTTTGATTGTTTTAAAGCTTAGAGGTAAGTCTTTTCAATGATATAGGGTGTTCTACATGAAAAACACTTAGAAAGTGTGACAATTAAGGAGTGAAACTGATCGATTTACATGGAAACAAAGAAGGAAATTAGTTGGTGTATTGTAAACTATAAATTAATATTACTGAAGGGTGCTATCATTTCTTCGGATGATATGAGCCGTCCCACAAGAAAACCAACAGTGTGTACTCTGCGTAAAGTATCGACCCGGATCAGCCTAATCATGTCGCGCATGTTAACCCGGACAGACACTTTTCGCTTCCTGTAAAACCTTTTCTATTCTAACCGGGCTCATATGTCTAAAATACATTATATGAGCCCGGTTAGAACAGAAAAGGCTTTACAGGAGGTGAACAGTGTCTTTCCGGGTTAACCTTCGGACAGACACATTTCGCCTCCTGTAAAGCCTTTTCTGTTCTAACCGGGCTCATATATAATGTATTTTAGACATAATGGTCCGTCCAACAAGAAAACCAACATTGTGGACTCGGCGTAAAGTATCGACCCGGGTCAGCATCTAAGTAAGCCGCGCAGGTTAACCCGGACAGACACTTTTCGCCACCTGTAAAGCCTTTTCTGTTCTAACCGGGCTCATATATAATGTATTTTAGACATAATGATCCGTCCAACGAGAAAAACCAACATTGTGGACTCGGCGTAAAGTATCGACCCGGGTCAGCACCTAAGCATGCCGCACAGGTTAACCCGGACAGACACATTTCGCCTCCTGTAAAGCCTTTTCTGTTCTAACCGGGCTCATATATAATGTATTTTAGACATAATGATCCGTCCAACGAGAAAACCAACATTGTGGACTCGGCGTAAAGTATCGACTCGGGTCAGCACCTAAGCATGCCGCGCAGGTTAACCCGGACAGACACTTTTCGCCTCCTGTAAAGCCTATTCTGTTTTAGGAATTATTACTGTATATCTCTCTTCCACTGAGACTTAATGTGTCGGTCCGTTTAGCCTGTGCGGACTGCGCAGGCAGATCTGGATCGATACATTACGCAGAGGCCATAATGTTGGTTTTAGCGAGGAATGGCTCATATGTCTAAAATACATTATATGAGCCCGGTTCAGATGAGCCATTACATGTATACATCTTATCAGAAACTAAACAAGTTGACAGAAGATTCTAACAAGCCTATGTTAGGAAAAGGTGGGGTGTAAATCCTTATCAGACTGGTCTGGATCTACTCTTTTTATAAAAGCCAACTTGTATGTTTCGCTCTGACAGGCTCATATAATGTTTCATCATCTTAAATGGTATATATCATAAAGCATCGTAAACGCATATTAAATACAGAAAATATTTCTCCAATTACCAGAGATTATGTCGATTTTCATCAGAGAACGTATCTGCAAAGCTTTATTTACTGACCATTTAAATTTGATACAGGAATATTCTAGCCTCAGTGATGTTTACACGTCAATAGCAAACTTGTGCTACCGCAAACGGTTGTTTATATACGTGTGTATTTGTAGTTGTCGGGGATAGAATAACAATCGGAGTGTGTTCCGTGTGGTGTATTCAGATTGTCCTAACACACCGTGCACTCGATATGTGCTAGTAAAACCCCTTCGAACTTGCAGGCGCTTTTTGATGCATCTAGAGCAGACGACTTTTGAAAATATTGTGTAAACATTTTCTTTTTTCATTTTTTTTCAATAATTGAACTTTCCGTTACAAGATCGTCAAAACTCTTGCCTAGAATGTTCAAAGTCGTCTGCTGTAGACTTGTTGTACGTGGAGGAGAAGGGGTTAACTCTAATAATCATGTTCCTCATTTACTAGAATGCGAGTATCCACTCGTATGGAAAAACAACAGCCAATGTTTCACTAAGACGTGCGAGGACAAGCAGATCCCTGACAAGTGTGACGACGTCTGGGCCCCTGAGTGTGTCTGTCCCGACAATATGTACCTCCATCATGGTGAATGTGTCAGTATAACAGAATGTTACAAGTGTGAAGTGAACGGAACACAGATAGCTGTGAGTACATCAATCAATACAATAGTTCCCAGAATTACACTTTTTAACTCCCCTTGCTGGCAGCCATTTTGATAGGCAAATTTACTATATATATGTTTAATAGGACAGAACAGAACAGAAATTTTAATTGACATTAAGCATATAAGCTCATAGTCATATAAAACATGCATATAAATATACATACAACAGAAAATGGCATGTCGTTTAATACATACATATACATAACATTGTTATCATAATTTTATACATTTAGGTTGAAAACGTGAGAATACTTCCGCTTATTGTTACTTATTCCTGGAACATACATCAACCACTACTGGTCATATACTAATATGTTTTACCATTACCTTCCAGCATCTACACACATCTGATAATATTTGTGACAAAAGCATTTATTTCTTTATCTAATCATTAATAGAGAAATATCAAATATAATTAAATTAAACAATTGCATGTGCAAAAATAATTAAATAATTAATTAGGTCTATATAATTAGATCATACAAATTCATCAACGACATATGGTTGTCAAACTGTAATTCCTTTGTGTTTTCCTAATGATCACAGTTTGTTTTAAATATACTCTATTATGCTCTTAATGTACGGTGTATTAATCAAAAGCTGTAATTTGATTGGTTGACAAACTCGTGCTTATTATAAGAGCTGTTCCACGAGAAATCCAACATTGTGGACTCTGCTTAAAATATCGAACTGGATCAGCCTTAGCAATTAAGGCTAACCCGGAAAGACACTTTTCGCCTCCGGTGGATTTTCTGTTTCCTTACCTCTATTTCCCCTTGAGACGGAAAGTGTCGGCTTTGATTAGCCTGCACGAACTGCGCAGGCTGAACTGGTTCGATACATTACGCAAAGTCCATAATGTTGGTTTACTCCCGGAACGGCTCATATGCAATTGTGTATACAGGTCAATAAACTCTATGTCATAATATTCTTCTAAGATATGTATGTGTATATGTATAGGGAATATTTACGTTGTGAGTACACAGTAGTACTACGTCACTTTGTAATTTACTAAGAGGCTTATTGATATCTCACGAGGACGGTGTAGTAGCCACCGGAAATGTCATGTATCCCTACTGAAACATACTTTTTATTTTATTATATACATTTTTAAAATTATTAAAACAGAAAGAAAGACAATTTTTACAAATTTGTTTGTTTTCAAAACTGAAACAACACTATTTTATACTTGAAATAACATTGATGGCTTGCATGTGAATGACGTCACACAACCGTATTTTAAATGACGTAAAGTCATTGTTCAATGACGTCGCATTACCATATTTGGTACCGTATGTCCTAGTAATATATACGGATTTTAATCTTTGCGCGTGACTTTTTGCGTGTTTTTGTGAAGGTATTATTCAAATTATGTTATTGTAGAATGGTGAATTATGGTATCCAGAGGAAAACCCATGTGATGTCTGCCAATGCGTGATGGGGGAAGCAGACTGTCGACCAATAATGCATGATATAGAGTGTGCGGTAAGGAAACTAGCAATTTGATAATATTATTTATACAGCTTTCCAACTTCGTGATCGTCCTAAGTTCCTGACGTCATTTAATAGTCTCACCCTCTCAGTGACTTTGTATTAGAAGTATATTGGAAAGTGTTTACCCGGCTGTAGATTTTCCTGGAATTCTATGGATGTTCCCGGGAAAATCCCCGGAGTATTCGAAAGACTTTTCAGGGATACTTTCCATGGAAATCTCTAAAAGTGATGGGATGATGTGATACCTTACATGGTCACCCCGGAATGGTTCCGTTGAACGGTATGTGGACACCCCGGAACGATTACGTGTACGACCCCGGAGTATTCGGAAGATTCCCATGAGAATATACAGCCGGGTACCTATTCCGATGTCTAAACATTCATTGAGTCCTCGACAGGAAAGTTTTTTTAACGCTTAAGATCACGAACTGCATTAAAGTATTCCACAATTCTCCTTTGCACAACATTAGGGTATTCCTTAGTTCATGCATTTAAACTACATTAAAGTACATCATTCATGCCTTTAAATAACATTAAAGTATTTCGTAATTCATTGTTTTAAACAACATTAAAGTATTTCGTTATTCATGTATTTATACAACATTAAAGTAGATCGTAATGCATTGTTTTAAACTAAATTAAAGTATGTCGTAATTCAGATATTTAAACTTCATTACAGTATACCGTAATTCATGTATTTAAACAACATTAAAGTAGTTCGTAATGCATTGTTTTAAACTACATTAGAGTAAGCCGAAATGATGCAGGCATTTATACTACATTAAAGTAGTTCGTAATGCATTGTTTTTAGCAACATGAAAGTATTTCGTAATTCATATATTTAAACAACATTAAAGTAGATCGTAATACATTGTTTTAAACTACATTAAAGTATGCCGTAATGCAGTTATGTATTCTATATTCAAACAACATTAAAGTATCTTGTAATGCCTTGTTTTAAACTACATTAGAGTAAGCCGAAATGCAGGCATTTAAACAACATTAAAGTTGTTCGTAATGCATTGTTTTTAGCAACATGAAAGTTTTTCGTAATTCATGTATTTAAACAACATTAACGTATTTCGTAATGCATTGCTTTAAACAGCAATAAAGCAAACCGTAAAATATTGCTTGGAGCTACGTAAACGTTTTCCGTAATTTATGACGTTAAGTTACATTATTGCATAAAATCTATGTTTTACGCCCGCTTAAGGGATACAGAAACATTGCAAAAACCGGGCGTAAACGGCGAGAAAACGTGTATAAACAAAGCGATTCTCGCGCGTACGTGCCGTTTCAGACCGGTTAGATGTTTTACATATGCATTACCCGGGCACCGTTAGTAAACAAAACATGGACGCTCCATCTCCCCTAGACTAGGGGCAATTGTTGGGTTAACAATAACATCAGCTTCTTTAACTCGATAATCGTTATCATGCAATAGACTCACAGTTAAAGAGCATAATATAATCCAAAATCATTCGAGTCAGCGATGGCAACCTTGATGTAGGACCGATTCGTGGATATATAAAACATAACTTGTTTACTTTATGACGTCACATGTGTCACTCCTTATCGCGTCATGTTCATCGGCGGTTATAGTACAACTGAACGTTACAGCGGACTATATGTTGGATGTTTGCTCTTATTTTATGCAATAATAGCGAAAATACACATTTTCTCGGGCGTGAACATCTGCGGACGCCCTTAAAATGTGTTTATGCCCTCGTGCTTCGCACTCGGGCGTAAACACATTTTGCGGGCGTCCGCAGATGTTCACGCCCTCGAAAATGTGTATTATCCCTATATTATTGCATAAAATCTATGTTTTACGCCCGCTTAAGGGATACAGAAACATTGCAAAAAACGGGCGTAAATAGTCGAGAAAACGTGTATAAACAAAGCGATTCTCGCGCGTACGTGCCGTTTCAGACCGGTTAGATGTTTTACATATGCATTACCCGGGCACCGTTAGTAAACAAAACATGGACGCTCCATCTCCCCTAAAGAATAGGAGCAATTGTTGGGTTAACAATAACATCAGCTTCTTTAGCTCGATAATCGGTAACATGCAATAGACTCACAGTTAAAGAGCATAACATAATCCAAAACTATTCGAGTCAGCGATGGCAACCTTGATCTAGGACCGGTTCGTGGATATATAAAACATAACTTGTTTACTTTATGACGTCACATGTGTCAATCCTTATCGCGTCATGTTCATCGGCGGTTATCGTACAACTGAAAGTTACAGAGGACTATATGTTGGATGTTTGCTCTTATGTTATGCAATAATAGCGAAAATACACATTTTCTCGGGCGTGAACATCTGCGGGCGTCCGCACGAGGGCATAAACACATTTTGTGGGCGTCCGCAGATGTTCACGCCCTCGAAAATGTGTATTATCCCTATATTAACGTATACCGTAACGAGTGCCTTTAAACTGTATTTGTAAACAAAACAGACGTAGATGAGCCTGTGCATTCTTATAGTCTAATATATGTTTGTATCGTTCACTACTTATGTTACCTTATTTTTTTTTCAGGATGATGAAGAGATTGTATATAGAGAGGCTAAATGCTGTCCAGAGTGCGAAAAGGTGACACCAACGTGTCAAGTAGAAAAACGGTCAAATGTGCTCTCAATGAATGTGACAGGTGGTAGAGTGTGTAAAACAGCCGATGTGGTATCGTACAACTACTGTGTCGGGACTTGTGGTCCAAGTACGTCTAAGCCAGTCCTCGGCATGCAAGGAATGGAAGTATCACTTGAAGTAAGGATGAGTATACATTTCCAACTTATCAATTTGACATCGATTCAGCTTGATGACATTCTATGTCTGCTTCATGGAGAAATTACAAGACTGACAGTTCTCGAAACTATAAAACTTTCAAAACGTTCTCCGTGCTCAGAAACGAGGGCTTGGCGTGAAACAGTTGTAACCAAAATTGGTATTCTTTTACCAAGGTTAATCGCCTCGCCATAAAGTCTTTATAATCGTTAAATCATTTTTCACCTAAATTTCAATTGTTTACAAAGGGGTCAAAATTGCCCCTAAACCAGGGTTTTCAAAATCGGTTTTTAGTCACAACCGTTTCACGCCAAGCCCTCGAAATGAACTCCATGCTCCAAATAAGATTGTTATTGGTCAATTTCGAGAATGAAGTTGCTTCTGACCAATCGGATACAACGGGTGAATAATTTCTCGATCAATTCACAATTGGACAAAGTGAGTTTATAATCTAGCTAAAACGCATATTTTTGTATCGTTCTCAAAGAAAACCCACGTTAGAGGTGTGTTTTGACAAGGTGTAGAAAACGATCAAACTGCGCATACACACCATATGATCTAAAAACACACTGTATGTCATAGGCTTCCTGAGTGTTTCATTGACTTAATGAACAGTTCAGATCTAGACCAGACTGCGAGGCACCTTATCTACATTTTGTGCAATTACAGCGCAAATGGTGTATGGACGATTCTGCGGTCAATCAATTTTCGCCATTAACACGAGGGTCAGCAACAGGTTAACATTGACAAGAAATAGGCTTTGGCAGCCACTCAGGGGAAAGTCCTTATTTGGCTGCAGACAGATGGCTTGCTACATGTACCTAATGCAAATCAAAGACTTATATTATAATAACGTTTCTTTTTTGTTAACCTTAAAACGGCTGCATGACCCTTTCCACACAAAGACGCCTCTACAGCAGACGAATTCTGAAAACGTTATGACAAAAGGAGAAATTGCTCAAGATGAGCAATTTTTCCGTTTGCCATATTGTTTTTAACTTTTTTCGGGCAACCTCATTTTTTCGGAGATTTTCCGTGTTTTTTTTTTTGCCTAGATCATTTCAAATTCGTCTGCTGCAGAATTCTTTCATGTGGATCTTTTTAAAGTCGTCTGCGACAGAATTGTTGCATGTTTGAAATCAGCTGCTAAAGAGAGGTGACCACTTAACACATGTCTGAGTGAACATGCCATTGGTTTACTTCACAGAACTCGTGCAAATGCTGTCAAGGTCAAGTTGAGGGGTACAAGACTTTGGTTCTCACCTGTGATGGAGGAAACGTCCGTGATGAAGTATCCGCACAACTACCAATAATAACGAGCTGCACCTGCAATACATGTGCACCGTAGAGAAAAGGTAGGCCAAGTAAACATAAGTTTATAAATTTGCGACGATAACAAGAGTATACATTATTAATTTCGGTTGAACGGATGAATTAATCATGATTCAAATGTCGACTGCATCAGATGCGTTAAAATGCGTCTATATGTGGGAATTGAAAGTCGGGCATTTCATAGGTTTTCCGGTTCTGATCTGCTGAACTTTTAAAGGTTTTCATCTAGCTACATACCAAATTGTAGGTTGAAGTATTGCATAACTAGCTAGACAATTGGTGACACAAGATTAAGAATTGCAGTCTCGAGTGGGATGTAAGAAAACTAAATTTGTCAAACAGCACATGATGTTTCAAGTTATAAGCGAATCATTTTCGGAATGTTACCTGTATATGTAATTTTTTAAGTGGAGTTTTACGCTGTTTTCAACAGTATTTCAGTTATATAATGGTTATAATCCAATGATCCAAGATCCCTTGCAACCAACACGTACTAGGGTAGGGGATGCGCCTTGCCCAATGGGATCTACGCCATGAAAAGGAATCAAACCAGTGGCGTCCAGATGTAAATGTCGTCTGTCAATAGTTCATTGATGGAAGTTTAGCCTTTTCCCTCATACAGGATTTCTGCAGCAGACGCCTTTGAAACATGTCGGGTAAATTAACGAAACTCACTCTCAAATGAAAGTTTAATTAGTGAAAATAGTTGAACACATTGTGGCAAAGGGAAAAATAATCTCATTTTGAACAGTTTCTCCTTTCGTTACAATGTTTCCAAAGGTCGTCTGGCGTCAGAAAGTGTCTGCATGAGAAAGATACGGTTAAGGTAATTTCCACCGTTACGTTTAACCAACGCCTGGCTTTATCGCGAATGTACTCCACACAACATTCTTCTCACACAGAATAATAAGCTCATTGATGGAAGTCCAAAAACATCCATCACAATGCATCGTGTCTACCACCATCGGATAGAAAGAATGATCGAGCCCGGGCTTGAACTCACGAGCCCAGGATTGATAGCTCTTATCGTCACCTACTGAGCAAACGCGGCTTAACCGATAATTGGTTAATATATTCAATTTATTTTTTCCAGATGTGCCTGTAACAACTATTGACTGGCAATCAAGGAAAGAACCAATGGTTAAACCATAAAGAACCATGTGATATTAACTATTTAAACTTATTGTCTGTTTTTGTTATATATAGGAAAATTTTATTGTTAACTCTGTTCATTGTTATGTATTTGAAAAACTGTAATCAGACTGCTATTATTGGAATATTGACCGCTTGTTTAAAGGACTACGATTTATTTGTTATAATTAACCCATTCATACCCAATATGAAAATCATTTCTGACTATTGAAACAAACACTGTACTACCTATTGGTGTTAATATACTTTGCTGGTTCACTTTGTTTTCCATATGTATTTCGGACATTGATTCATAACCAGCAATTACCCCAAAAATAACTATAGACAAATGAATATATAATATAATGTACCACTGATTGTTAAATTAGGTTGATTTACTTTACCTGTTTTCAAACAAGAACAACTGAGCAGAAACCCTTGAAATAAATCAATCATGAACATTTTTTGAACAACTTGGTTATTTTGAACATTTTAATCTGTTAATCTGATTAACCCTTGGCCTACTCACAATGCATATAGAGCAGACGACTCGACAACATCTGTACACAAATATGGAAAAAGTATATATGAATGAAAATATAGTAATTAAATATGGTTGAAAACATTATGGAAAAAGGAAAAACTGCTCATGATGAGCAATTCTCTTTTTGTCTCAATATTTTCAAAACTCTTTTGCTGCAGATTTGTAAAAATGCGTCTACATATGGGAAAGGGGTTTAATGATGATTTAAACAGGTATTTGTTTGTTAACATCAGAAAAAAAATACAATATTTGGCAAATGTAAAGTATTTAATTATTTTATCAAAGCTGAAGACATTCCAGGTATTTTATTCGCTGGCCAATTCCAAAAACTTACCTTTGAAAACTACCATATAAGGTAAACAGCGAAATAATGTAAAGAATCATTGGTTGTTTTTTTGGCATATATTCTGTAGACGCAGAAATGCACTAAGTTTGTGATGTATGGTATCTTCCTTTTTTAGTAAATGAAGTGATCTATGTCATGTTTTTAAAAATTCATTGTTATAAAAACAATATATTCCCTTCTCAAATAATACTTTAGTAAATGAAAAACAACTTAATTGCACAGAAGATGGGTTAATTGTTTCCTTAACTGTTATTATATTTTGTAGTTTTAGATGCATATAAAAAATCGCCAAACTTGTTTTCTGGAAAATGGTTAAAAAGCCAACTTCAAGTTATATTTCGCACAAAAGAAATCATCACAAGAGTGAATAAACTCATTGCACGCTATCAGCCAATTTCGTCAACCGTTGGTGGACTGATAACATTTTAGATGCAGACCAAATCTCTGTGACACTCGGTATCTATTTCACCAAAAGTTTGGATAAACAAAAAATGAAATTTTGCACATGGCAATCTGGTAGACGAAAATAATTTAGCGTGTAAGTAGTCAATACGTATGACCTGTACATGCGCATTGTGAGATCAATTCTATAGTATAGAAAAATGGGAAACTTGGCACAAAAAAATGAAATTAAATAATCAGTATCATATATAATATGTGTTGTGTGTTTCTTTATCATTCCAACATGGCCTGCTTAATCCTTTCCCAAATGCAAACATATTTATATGCATCTGCAGCATTGGTATTTTTAATACATTTTAGTAAAAAGAGAAATTTCACATGATGAGAAATTGTATCTTTTGAAAACAGCCCGGCTGTAGTATCTCCGGTGACTCTTAACAGAAAATATGTAAAAAACACAGAAAATATAGGGAAACAATGGAAAAGAGGAGTTTAAAGGGACTGAATCCCATATGAGAAAAAAGCGAAAAAAAAAGAAAATTGTTAAAAATTGCTATTACCTTGATGCTTTTGCATGTAAGGCATTGAGATTTGCTGACTGATGTACTACAATATATACACACTATTAATATTGCGGAGATTTTTCGTTATTTTGCATTGTAAAATCTACTGGGTTAGTGACCCAGTAAATCTAAAAATATCGCTGTATATTTATCACGTGATCACTACAACCGAATTGACAATCTCCTTCCCAGAGTTGTTGCTCTTTACACTCACGCATACATGAATGTAATGAGTCGATAGTGTTAGAGAATGCCGAATTGAATCCACAAATTCAAATGAGCAAGAGGAAATTCCACGGTATTTTTAAACGGGAAAACACGGAGCGGACGTTTTTTTAACTGCTTATTTCCTATGAAATAATGAAAAACAAGACTTGTACGACCTTCTACAACATTCCGTTACATATATATCGACGTATTTTGGATAAGTTAGAAAAAGTATAAAATATAACGATTTTGGACCATTATGGTGTTCAGTCCCTTTAATGTAAAAATGCGGAAACACTTGAAATTGTTCCGCCAATACTCCAGCTTGTACGGAACCATTCCGGGGTGTCCATGGGAAGTATCAGATCATTCAAAAGAAGCCCTGGAAATCCCCAGAATTCCTGGAAAAATTTACAGCCGGAAATGTTTAAATATAATTTTCAGTTCTAAAGAAATTCCAGATTTTTGCCTCGATGTTTTCAGTCATCTGCTGGATGTGTATCGTAAGCGGGAAAGGGTCACCGTAATGATATATATAAATCTTATCAAGAGGTTCCTTTCACTACAGATGCTCTGATATAACACTTTCCAAATATAGATCATTTCACGTTTCCATGAGCGAGGATTATGGAAATCGTTGATTGTTTGCTTTGAAAAGTATTTTCATAAACATTGTGTTAAAAAATGCAAGAGTTCATAACGAGCAATTCTTTCAATTGCCCCAATGATTTCAATTCTATTAACTAATTATACGAGGGTCAGTCGTAAAGTTCTCGGACTCTGCGAATCATTTCGATACTACTTGTTTTAATACCAAAACAAGAGAAAGTTGATGCAACGCATCAATGTCGCCGGATATCTATAGTGCAGTTATGCATAACACTAACATTATAGTAGTTGAATAAACAGTTATCAACTGAGGGGCATATTGGGACATCAGGGGTGGGGTCAAGTGAAAATGTATCATAACTTGCATTGTTTTGTCAACGAAGTGAATGATAATTGAAGCCTTTCATTGTTTATGATCAATCTCCATTCCAAAGTAGGCTGACCATACACACAACCAACTAATTATTGATCATAAACAGTAATGGAAATGAGTAATCTTGCCAATCATTAGTCTTAGTATGTATACAGTGCTTGCATTAAGGAATAATTATAAGATTTGTGAATTCCAAATACACTTTTCAAGATGTTTGTCAGAATATTTGAATTTTATTATTTTTCAATAAAACCACAAAACAGACAATTTAGGATTTGCATGCAATAGCACGTCATTTTACCTTTCCTCTTTTAAAGTCAACAGTGGATACCTTTGCACTTGTACACTTCTAACGTCAGCCTTTTCAACGTATTCAACACATGAATTAACACATTTTTGGTGTCTCTCCACCAAACACACTTTATTGTTCAGTTCATTGTTTAATATGTTATGAACCGTTACGAGGCTCAAAGCTTATGATGATGCGATTTTGCAACCGTCCTTTGTCTGTTTTCGGCAACTTCGCGTGTTACAGCATGAGCATCTGTCTGAAAATACGCTATATGGTGACAATCCATAAGGATTTAGTGGGGGTGCATTAAAGTGTCTGTCGTGGAATGTAGAAGGGCTGACTCTAGCTAAAAAATCATCGGAGGAATTTACAACAATAATTAATCAGTATGACTTAGTGTGTATGTCCGAGACATGGACAAATAAATCCTCAAATATTGACCTTAAAGGTTACAGTAAGCCTGTACACTCATATAGAAGATATCAACATAAGAGAGCAAAACGTAGTAGTGGCGAACTAATTATTTATATAAGGGACACGTTTAGAAAAGGAATTAAAGTGATAAAAAACAAGTATGATTGGTTAGTCTGGTTAAAGTTAGATAAACATCATTTTCGAATGACAAGTGATGTTTACCTAGCTGTTACCTATGTGGCACCAGAAAATTCTCCTATGCATAAAATACACGACGAAGACCCGTTTCGAGTCATAGAAACCGATATAGGTATTTATAAAGAATTGGGAAAAGTATTTATTACAGGAGATATGAATGCACGTACTGGAAAAAAATTAGATTTCATAACCAACAATTCAATCTTTGAAAACATAGTCAATAGACAAAATGGAGCACTTCTGCGTGCCACACAAGACCACAAATCAAACCGATACGGGGATTTATTGATTGATTTATGTAAATCTTCCGATGTTTGTATCGTAAATGGTAGATTATACGATGACGCGGCTAAAGGTAAATACACGTGTACTATGTATAACGGTAGCAGTGTAGTAGATTATCTTTTGACAAATGAGAGGGATATGAATCAACTTGTATACTTTAATGTAGAACAATTTAATACATTTTCCAACCATGCTCCCATTGCATTTTCTTTCAAAATTCTGCATGAAAAAACCGCAATTAATAATTCAAAAATAAACTACTGTAGATGGAATCCTGAAAAAAAGACTTCATTTATTGAAGACGTAAACTCAGAAATTCATATACTAGAGGAGAAGTTGAAGTCTGAAATAGCGAAAGAGTCAAATACTGATACAATAGTTGATGTTTTTACATCATATCTAAATGAAAAGGGTAATAAATATTTTTATAAAAATGTTAAACATAGTACATGTGAATTTACATCACCTGATAAATTTAAACAAAAATGGTACAATGATGAATGTAAACTGAAATATAAAGCGTTCAAAGAAGCTGTGAATAATTTTAACTGCACACAAAATGATGACAACAGGCGCATTTTATATGAAAAGAAAAAGGATTATAAATATTGCTGTAGGAAAATTAGAAATACCTTTAGACATAGCCAATGTAAACAATTAAACGAGGTGAGAAGGAAAAGGCCACAGGAATTTTGGTCTATTTTCAGGAAAAGGACAAAAACCAGCACTGGTGATATAATATCGAACGAAGAATTTTTCAAGTATTTCAAAAACCTAGCCAATCCTAAAGACGAAAATTTCGACAATGGTAGTAAACAATATGTATACAATTTTGAAAACACAGATCAGGAAAATGAACCCACTTTTGAGGAATTAGATCAGACGATATCACTTGAAGAAATAAACAAGAAACCGCTGAAGACGGTATGGTCGGATTGTAAAGCATTCATATTATGAAACATACACATTATAACTAATGGTTATCTAGATACACCATTTTTTATACAGAAATCCAAGTGATTTTATGGTCACTCCAGAACGTCTCAGCAACATCACCAACGCTGTTGTCCACGGTTGAATATATGTGGTCCAAGCACGAATGGTAATCTGTTGTTTCTGTCTTTATTATTGATCGAAAAGAGTGTCTAGATGTAAGCACGTGGGAAAGAGTGTTTTTATCATTGCTGGGTTTAAGTAGGTCAATATTGAAATCTCCTAGAAGAACTGTAGCATTTTGTTGTGAACACAGAGAGAGGGCCTCCTCTAAAACATCTAAAAATTGCACAATTCTTGTTGACTGATGTTTGTAGACAACAACGACATTAATCACAGAATCTGTGGTAGGTGCTATTTCTAACACAATCAGATGTGATTTTCCTCTTTTGATCTCTGCTTTTAGACTAGTATTGATTTTTGAGAACACAACTATTCCACCATGTGGTCTATTGTACACATCTTTCTGCATGTTGGAATCTAGACGAATTACAAAAGGAAAATCTGAAAGTTGATAATCATCTGTAAGGTCTGTTTGGATGAGCCAACTCTCAAGAATGATGAACACATCAATACCATGTAAGATTGAGTCTCCCACAATGTCTGTATGGTGTTTGTGGAGTGACCTTATGTTGTGACACGCAATTATGACTACTCTATTTTCAGAAAGTAAAAGTTTGTTTCTTTGAAAATGTATTTGTCTTGATGCTCTGAGCCTTATCATCTCCTCTTTTACCTTATCATCAACCTTTATATGAGATTGATTAAAGTCAAGTAAATGTAGCCCAGATAGATGAGTTACTCGGCTTAAAGCGACGTAAACCATATGTGGTCCTGGTGCTCGTTTTCCAGAGAAAGAAACAACAGCTTCATCAAGAGAACTGCCCTGTGATTTATGGATAGTGATTGCTGCACATGGTGTAAGTGGATACTGTCTTCTGATTACTTTCACATCTTGATTTCGTCCAACTTGAAATTGCTTATCAACAGTAAGAATTGGTGTCCACAACAAGTCCACTCCTTTAGCATACAAAGATCTTTTAATCTGTCTGCAATTCACTCCAATATCTTCATTTTCAAAGAGTACCCAGACACACTTTTTATTGAAGTCCTTTATCGTACAAAGAGCTCCGTTTGTAAGCCCATCTGCAGTATCTATATTGTGGGTAAGCATGTATTTTCCACCAATTTTTATTTGAAGCATTTGCCTCAAATTTTGTGTTTTTTGAGCAGGTAACTCTTTTGCTATAGCCAGTATTGATTTTTTAGCTTCATTTGGAACATTCCCTATAACAAAGTCTTGTGCAAAAGCCATAGTTCCTTTTCCAGCTAGATTTTCAAAAATGTGCTTGTTGTGAGCATCAACCTTTTCATTTGTTGAAAACAGATGAAGAGCATCAGTAGGGTAATCATTCTTGGCAATGAGCCTAGATTTGATATAAGATACATCTTCTTCTGTTGAATGCCCTTCTCTGAGTCTATTAAGTGTGTGAGCAAAAGGAGCATCATCTTTTTGTCTCATAATTGTGGTAAGTTCAAAAAATGTTACAATATCAATCCACAAATTTGGTGCTAATGTACTGTAGGGATTGTCTGTTGTTTCAAATACCCATTTGTCCATAACAGGACGAAGCTGAAACATGTCGCCAACAAGAAGCATACTTATTCCACCAAATGGTTTGTCTACACCACATATCTGTCTGAGTCTTTGGTCAATGAAATTGAACATGTTGGAGCCTACCATGGATACCTCATCAATTATGATCACTTTCAGTTTCACAAACTTTGTTCGCATGGAATTCAGCCTGCTGTTATCTAGATGTTGGTAAGTGGCAAGTGAATGGTTTGCTGGTATACCAAATGCAGAATGTAATGTACAACCTTTGATGTTGTATGCAGCCTTTCCTGTTGGTGCAGTTAAGAGAACTTTGACATCATCTACATTTTCACCAGGTACAGTGTCAAAATATCTTAGGAGAGCTTGATTGATCAACTTTAACACATAACTTTTACCAACCCCAGCTCCACCAGAGAGGAAGATAGTGAAAGGAGATGTTGATGTTTTTACCAGGTGTAATATATGAAGTAAAAACTGTCGTTGACTACTGTTCATCTTTTGCACAGATGTGAAAAACTCCTCTGATGACATTCTACTTGGTAACAAAAGATCAGAGCTATGAGCACTGCCACAGTTAATTTCTAAACCAAAGTCATGCTGTTCTTTTTTGTCACATCCAAAAGTGTCATCGTCTAATTTGTTGATGAAGGCATCATCTTCTGATTGTCTGGCAGATGGAGCCACAGAGTCAACAGCTGACAATACAGATTGCTCATCTAGGTCTTCTTGTGCTGCAAGCAACGCTTCTCCAAGCTTGTCATATTGATTTTTGTTTTGAAGTATTTCTTCTTGAAGAACACTGAATCTGTCTTCATATGAACCGTCATCTTTCATCAAGTTTTCTTCATCTCTCCATGAAGTATACAGAACAATTTGCTCACGGAAATACAACTCTGACTTAGATTTGTTAAAATTGACTTTCCGTATCACCTTTGCTTTGTTCCTCAAAATCAACTTGTCTCCATTTGGTAAATAAAGGTTAGTATCATGAACAACATCTTCATCAGGTTTGTCCACAGTGTCTAAGTTCATTACACTTTCTTTAGTATCATTTCGCTTGCTTTTCTTTCTTTCATACTTGGAGCAGAATTCAGCAAAACATATTTTCTCTAACTCCTTAGGTCTTTCTGAATATCTCTCATGCAATCCTTGGCAAGTGATATTTGTATCATCATTTGACAGGTTTTCCAACAAAGACATAGGCTTGAGGATTTTTACTCTTTGTTCAGGAGGAGATGAGTTGACAAATATGACGTCCCTTGAAGATTGTGTAAGTGGCATTTGTAGAAGAAGATATGCTGCTTCTTGTGCTGACACTTCACAGTGGTTTAAGAATTTGTTCGCTATTGCTCGCATTTTCTCCTTTACCGTAAAATTTCCACTGCGCACTTCTTGAACAGCTTGCTGAAGAAGCATACTAATACCTCTCTGTGACTTCATGATGTAACTAGCTATATAAGCACATACAGCATAGGGATCCAACACAAATTGAATGTCTGTATTAGCTTGCCATATTGACAGGATTCCTGCATTGTGTGCATTTATACGGATATCAATGGGGTTTCTTTTCAAGAAAACAGTTGTCCTTTTTATTGATGATCTAATACCTAATATGTATGAATCCTCCGACATATCACATCGGGTTAAGAATTCATCAAAAGAGAGATCTAAAACTGCTTTATCTTGAAGTACAGTGTGAATTTTTTTAAAGTCCTCCTTGTACTTCTGAACATTTAAAACTGGAGTGTCTGAAGACAAAGATTCAAGAATCACAGTTTTGCTCATTGGTGGCAAGGGAAATCCATACCTACATAAGTTCCTTCCCATTTTCTTGCACGATTTAGAGTGCCTGTGTCTCTGGAGATTAATGAGATAAGGATCAATATCCGAGTTTGAACTACAGGTGATGTTCTTGTCGATGAAGTTAGCAACCTCCTCATCTGTTGAAATTCCATACTGAGGTGCATCCTCGATCCAGAAAACACAGTGAAGATGGGGAGAGCCTCTCTGTTGGAACTCTACTCTATAATAGTAATCAACAATTTTAC
Organism: Serripes groenlandicus; assembly: GCA_031761405.1. NCBI lineage: Eukaryota > Metazoa > Mollusca > Bivalvia > Cardiida > Cardiidae > Serripes > Serripes groenlandicus. The sequence continues at coordinate 43,049,977 of JASEVX010000002.1, read as the reverse complement.
CAATAGGGCTAAGATTGGTTAAGAGTATGTTGTGAAAAAACAGATGTGTTCTGTACTGGAAATGGCGAGCACACGACACTGGATGTTTTTGTATGAGCTCACACTTTTGCATCCAAGTTAAGTTGGTCAATTCTTCATCTTAAAAAGTCCTATTGAACTCCTTTTTAGCAAGAATTCCAAGTAAATCCACCCATCTCGTCTCTGCAGCAGAAAAAGTGGCAAAAAAAGTTGGAATTCCAAGTTGTCTTATAATGGCAAATAACTCTTTTTGCTTGCCTTGGAGATATGGAGGTGAGGAGCGTAGATTTTTTAGCATGGCATAACCATCATCATGGCGTAACATATTCATAAAAGTTTCCTTGTTTCTTACTTCCCCAGCAGTAAGTCCTGATGTTCCTTTTGTTTTACGTAATGCAGTTGTTACAGTATCCCTCACTTGGAGCATCTGCAGTTTCTTCAGTTTAAAAAAAATATTTGCTATGGAGGTGGCAAATCTTGAATCATGATTTCTTAATTCAGCTTTACAAATTGTTGCATATGTAACTCGGTTACTTCTTTCGTCATTGCTTATACGTTTTTTTCCACCAAAGAGAACTGGAAATGACTTTTCTTCTGCATATGTGTCAAGATATAAACTGACAGGCGAGCTCCCCTCGGCAGGTGCTATTTTCAGTACTTGCTTTCCATCTTCTGTATAGTCTAATGGCTGTAGAAGAGTGTCTTTATTGCCACTTCCATACATTTCTTCTTCATTTAATTCATTCCATTTGTCATTTTCATCCATTTCCTTCTTCTCATCTTCTGTCGCTTTACATGCTGAAACATCTTCATTTGACTCAAAGTTTCTCTCCTCCATTTCATCAATGTCTGTCTCCCATTCGTCAGCCAGTTCAACTCCCTCTTCTTTATACAGATCACTATTTTGTATGAAGTACTTTGTTGTATTATATACCACTTTTGGTCTTATTGTTTCAAAAACTGTTGGTCGTTTATAGATCATTCGACGCATGAATTTTAACTTAATTGTCGATGTTTCTTCATATGTTCTAGGAAGGACATTCACCACATTGACAGGATCCATAGGCACATTCACTGTATTTCCATATATACCAAACTGCTTTCCTACTCCTAACTGCTTCAGTTGCATAAAAGGGACCCTTAATGCACAACATCTTTCCTCTGTTGCAGTTAGTTTCCATTTAGAAATTTCCTCTGGAATTTCAGGCATCCTAAATCCATTTGAGAGACACATTGGTGGCATTTCCTTTTTCATAACATATTTATGGCAGGTTTTACAAATCCACTGAGAATCACTGCAACTTTGAATACCATTGATAACTTTGTGAAGTAGATGTGATGGTACATTTTTTTTTTTGTAATTGCCCAAGTCAGCAAAATAAACACTATGTTGAAAAAAAGTCTGACCACAGCATGTACAGATAAAATCATCACCTTTTTTTAATTGTTCCTTAAAGTTACTAATGACTGTCTCAATTGATTGGTTTTGTAATTTTTTTCTAACTTTTCTTTTCGCTTCTACTTCTTTCTTCCTCTCCTTCTGTCTTACTTCTGGATTTTGTCGTGAAACACTATGATATTGTCTATCTTTCTTCTTTTCTTTCTGTCTTACTTCTGGATTTTGTCTTGAAACACTATGATATTGTCTATCTTTTTTCTTTTCTTTCTGTCTTACTTCTGGATTTTGTCTTGAAACACTATGATATTGTCTATCTTTTTTCTTTTCTTTCTGTCTTACTTCTGGATTTTGTCTTGAAACACTATGATATTGTCTATCTTTTTTCTTTTCTTTCTGTCTTACTTCTGGATTTTGTCTTGAAACACTATGATATTGTCTATCTTTTTTCTTTTCTTTCTGTCTTACTTCTGGATTTTGTCTTGAAACACTATGATATTGTCTATCTTTTTTCTTTTCTTTCTGTCTTACTTCTGGATTTTGTCTTGAAACACTATGATATTGTCTATCTTTTTTTTTTTCTTTCTGTCTTACTTCTGGATTTTGTCTTGAAACACTATGATATTGTCTTTCTTTTACCCTCTCCTTTTGTCTAAAGGTAGGATTCTTTCCAATGTCCTGTTGGTACATTGTGTCACTTTTCTCGTCTCTGATGACTTTTGTCTTTTGTAAATTGTTCTCCTCCCTCTGTTTCTTCTTGTAATTACAAAAGTATTCCCTTCGGCTGTTTAATGTCTCAGTTGTATCAATCTGCCTTTCCATCATTTCATTTTGAAACACAAAATAACGGTCCAATTGTTCATTTGATTTGTCCTCATTCCCAACTGTAGTTGTTTTACTATAGACGTCAGTAACAACATCAAAGTGGTTTAAATTAGTGTTTTGAATATATAGTGCACAGTTGTGTTCTGTATTTTCACCTGTTCTCAGTAGTATGCATGAAAATTTGAGCCATTTCCAGGATGTTCCATATAATGTATAAGTGAAGATGTTTGTCTTTAACATATGAGCCATTGCATGTATCTCTATTTCAGTGGCCCATGTACCATTGTCTTTAATTTTAGATGTGTAAATGTATTGTTGTAATGTGATACCATGAGGAATCAGTGTCTTTATAACATCACAATTGGCTGACATATGGGACACAAGTTCTCTTCTCATGACTGAGTGATATTCCTCTGATCCTGTTATATAATAACTTAAACACCGATAGAAGCAGTTTCCATCCTTTCCAATGTTCTTAAGGACAGATGGTGGAAGAAGTCTAGGTTTTGGCTGTAGGTTTTGCATCTTTTCTAGTGGAAGTTCAAAATCCTTACTTTTCGTAGTTTGCCATGTATTTGTCACAGGTTGAAATGAAAATACTGAATTTGTTGTCACTTTGTCTTTTGACACACGAAAATGTTTTGATTGTTCAGAAGAAGTACTAGGGACTGGATTTACAAATGATTCACATGTGTGCAGTTTGAACTTTTGAAAGGAACTGTAAAGGTGACTACATTTATCACAATAAAAACATTTATGTTTGATGTATACAGCTTCAGTAGTGAAAGTTTTATGGCATCTATTGCATGTCACTTTCTCTTTTAATTTGCAGTGATGACTCTCTAATTTCTGCCTTGATGCAAAATTCTTCTGGCATATGACACAAATGTTACAACTGTGTTTTTGGAAATCACATAGTCTTTTGTAGGATTTTCCACATGTGTCACACTTGAATTGGTTTCCGTTATACATGTGTGCACCCTTGTCTTTTGACACACGAAAATGTTTTGATTGTTCGGAAGAAGTACTAGGGACTGGATTTACTAATGATTTACATGTGTGCAGTTTGAACTTTTGAAAAGAACTGTAAAGGTGACTACATTTATCACAATAAGAACATTTATGTTTGATGCATACAGCTTCAGTAGTGAAAGTTTTATGGCATCTATTGCATGTCACTTTCTCTTTTAATTTGCAGTGATGACTCTCTAATTTCAGCCTTGATGCAAAATTCTTCTGGCATATGACACAAATGTTACAACTGTGTTTTTGGAAATTGCATCGTCTTTTGTAGGATTTTCCACATGTGTCACACTTGAATTGGTTTCCGTTATACATGTGTGCACCCTTGTTGCCAAGTAGGAAACTAATGGCCATACCTGAAAGTACATGACAAATACAGACTTAAAAACACTGCAATAGCATTTTAATTTGATTATTTCATGAGAAGATAATTATGGATAATGATGATGATGAAGTAATCTCCCACTTAGTATTAAAATTCTAGATAATTAAGACATTTTCTAGTAAAAAGTATACTTTAGTTTGATATGGCAAACAGGAAAAAAAATATATACATGTATTGGAAAAGTGCTAAAAAATGGTTAAATTTAAAGTTAGTTGTAACATTTGAAATTGTTAAATTTATAGTTAGTACAAACATTTGTTTTTGGTAAAATTTAATTCTGCAAGTAATTCAGTAAGTGATGATGAAGCAAAGAACTGTTACATACTCACTAGAACTTGCCTTGTTGAACATGTTGAAGACCTGTAAATCAGCTATATTTAAAGAACCGTTTGGTAGATTTTATAAATACTCAACAGCTAAGACAATGACATATTTGACCTTGAAAATGAGCAATACCAAGGTCAAGGTCAAAAGTTATCATGGCCAATTTCAAAGTTTGTACCCCTTTCCAACACTGAGATTTTGAAAATCCAGAATTTGACATATTTGACCTTGAAAATGGGCAATAGCAAGTTCAAGGTCAAAAGTTATCATGGAAATCAAAAGAACATGTTACTGGCTGCACACAGACCAATTTTCAAGTTTGTACCCCTGTCCAACAGAGATTTTGCAAACCCAGAATTTGACATATTTGACCTTGAAAATGGGCAATAGCAAGTTCAAAAGTTATCATGGAAATCAAAAGAACATGTTACTGGCTGCACACAGACCAATTTTCAAGTTTGTACCCCTGTCCAACACTGACATTTTGCAAATCCAGAATTTGACATATTTGACCTTGAAAATGGGCAATAGCAAGGTGAAGGCCAAGAGTTATCATGGAAACCAAAAGAACATGTTGCTGGCTACACACAGACCAATTTTCAAGTTTGTACCTCTTTCCATGTCCGAGATTTTGGTTCAACCTGAAACTTTAACCAAAATGTTGACGGACAGACGGACATCGCCAATCCGGCCAAAAACTGTTGAAAGCGGAGTAAAACGCAATTTGCTGTGATATAACTATAAAACTGTTGAAAGCAAATTAAAACACAATTTGCTGTGATGTAACTATTAAAATGTTGAAAGCAAATTAAAACGCAAGTTGACGTGATATAACTATAAAACTGTTGAAAGCGGAGTAAAACGCAATTTGCTGTGATATAACTATATAACTGTTGAAAGCAAATTAAAACGCAATTTGCACTGATATAACTATAAAACTGTTGAAATCAACTTAAAACGAAAGTTGCCATGATATAACTATAAAACTGTTGAAAGCAAATAAAAAGGCAAGTTGCCATGATAAAACTATAAAACTGTTGAAAGCAAATTAAAACGCAACTTGCCGTGATATAACTATAAAACTGTTGAAAGCTGAGTAAAACGCAATTTGCTGTGATATAACTATATAACTGTTGAAAGCAAATTAAAACGCAATTTGCAGTGATATAACTATAAAACTGTTGAAAGCAAATTAATACGCAAGTTGTCGTGATATAACTATAAAACAGTTGAAATCAAATTAAAACGAAAGTTGCCATGATATAACTATAAAACTGTTGAAAGCAAATTAAAACACGAGTTGATATAACTATAAAACTGTTGAAAGCAAATTAAAACGCAAGTTGCTGTGATGTAACTTTAACCAAAATGTTGATGGACAGACAGACAGACAGACGGGCAATAGGAACGTGAAGGTCAAGAGTTATCATGGAAATCAAAAGAACATGTTAGTGGCTACACACAGACCAATTTTCAAGTTTGTAGCTGTTTCCATGTCCGAGATTTTCCTTCAACCAGAAACTTTAACCAAAATGTTGACGGACAGACAGACAGACAGGCAATAGCAACGTGAAGGTCAAGAGTTATCATGGAAATCAAAAGAACATGTTAGTGGCTACACACATACCAATTTTCAAGTTTGTAGCTGTTTCCATGTCCAAGATTTTGCTTCAACCAGAAACTTTAACCAAAATGTTGACGGACAGACAGACAGACAGACAGACGGGCAATAGGAAGGTGAAGGTGAAGAGTTATCATGGAAATCAAAAGAACATGTTAGTGGCTACACACAGACCAATTTTCAAGTTTGTAGCTCTTTCCATGTCTGAGATTTTGCTTAACCAGAAACTTTAACCATTTTGCCTAACCTAAAACTTTAACCAAAATGTTGACGGACAGACAGACAGACAGGCAATAGCAACGTGAAGGTCAAGAGTTATCATGGAAATCAAAAGAACATGTTAGTGGCTACACACATACCAATTTTCAAGTTTGTAGCTGTTTCCATGTCCGAGATTTTGCTTCAACCAGAAACTTTAACCAAAATGTTGACGGACAGACAGACAGACAGACAGACAGACGGGCAATAGGAAGGTGAAGGTGAAGAGTTATCATGGAAATCAAAAGAACATGTTAGTGGCTACACACAGACCAATTTTCAAGTTTGTAGCTGTTTCCATGTCCGAGATTTTGCTTCAACCAGAAACTTTTAACCAAAATGTTGACGGACAGACAGACAGACAGACGGGCAATAGGAAGGTGAAGGTGAAGAGTTATCATGGAAATCAAAAGAACATGTTAGTGGCTACACACAGACCAATTTTCAAGTTTGTAGCTCTTTCCATGTCTGAGATTTTGCTTAACCAGAAACTTTAACCATTTTGCCTAACCTAAAACTTTAACCAAAATGTTGACGGACAGACAGACAGACAGGCAATAGCAACGTGAAGGTCAAGAGTTATCATGGAAATGAAAAGAACATGTTAGTGGCTACACACATACCAATTTTCAAGTTTGTAGCTGTTTCCATGTCCGAGATTTTGCTTCAACCAGAAACTTTAACCAAAATGTTGACGGACAGACAGACAGACAGACAGACGGGCAATAGGAAGGTGAAGGTGAAGAGTTATCATGGAAATCAAAAGAACATGTTAGTGGCTACACACAGACCAATTTTCAAGTTTGTAGCTCTTTCCATGTCTGAGATTTTGCTTAACCAGAAACTTTAACCATTTTGCCTAACCTAAAACTTTAACCAAAATGTTGACGGACAGACAGACAGACAGACAGACAGACGGACAGAGCCAATCTATAGACCGGAATTGCTTAAGCAATCCGGCCAAAAAGGCAAGTCGACAATTAGGCAATAATAAAACATGTTCAGTTGATAACATTCTGTATGAGTATTTTAAGGAAAATATAGATAGCTTATGTTACCCTTTAAAATTATTGTTTAATTATATACTTGATAGTAAATCATTTCCTCGCTGCTCGTCTACAGGTTCTATTAAGCCCTTATATAATCAAAGCACTGAAAGTGCTGTGGGACGGTACCCATTGTATGAGGGGGAAAAAGATGGTCAACTGTTCTATTTTTTGGAAAGTTACAACACAAGTCACATAATTTCAAACAAGAGCACCGCCCGCGGGTGCCTGACGCTCGTCTGATACCTAGTTTCTGACCCAATATGACCCATATTTGGACTTGACCTAGATATCTTTAAGACCAAATTTCAAGCTGCTGAAGCAAAAAATGCGGCATCCAAAGTGTTAACAAGATTTTCCTTCAATTTGACCTAGTGACCTAGTTTTTGACCCAGCATAACCCATATTCGAACTTGACCTAGATATTTTTAAGACAAACATTCTGACAAAATTTCAAACTGCTTAAGTAAAATTGCGACCTCTGGAGTGTTAACAAGATTTTCCCTCAATTTGACCTAGTGACCTACTTTTTGACCCGTGTTCGAACTTGACCTACATATCATCAAGATAACCATTCTGATAAAGTTTCAACATGATCAAGTTGAAAATGTGGCCTCCAGAGTGTTAACAAGATTTCCCTTCAATTCGACCTAGTGACCTAGTTGTTGACCTCATATGGCCCAGTTTCGAACTTGTCCAAGGACGGACGCCGGACAAAATGTGATCACAATAGCTAACAAGAGGCCCATGAGGGCCTATGCTCTACTGGTATGGTTCTTTGGTCATTTTCAATCCAGAGCATGTATGTATGGTGAAGATCGGATAGTAAATGGAGGCTCTTTTGTGTTCACAAGCTGTATTATAGCAATTTTAAAATTTCATGGGCCATAATCCAGTCTTGCATGGGCGGATCTGGCTGATTTTCAAAAGGAACCAAGCTCTCATCAATATTTAACTACTATCTAAGTTTGATGAAGATCAGATAGTAAATGGAGCCTCTATTGTGTTCACATGCTCAATTATAGCAATTTGTCCAATTTCAAGGGCCATAATCCAGTCTTGCATGGGCGGATCTGGCTGGTTTACTAAAGGAACTGAGCTCTCATAGATATCTATCTACTGTATAAGTTTGGTTGAGATACAATCAAAAGTGAAGACTGTATCGTGTTAACAAGCTCTTTTATAGCAATTTTGACCATTTCAAGGGCCATAATCCAGTCATGCATTGGCAGATCTGGCTGGTTTTCGAAAGGAACCGAGCTCTCATGGATATCTAACAACTGTATAAGTTTGGTTGAGATACAATCAAAAGTGAAGACTGTATCGTGTTAACAAGCTCTTTTATAGCAATTTTGACCATTTCAAGGGCCATAATCCAGTCATGCATAAGCGGATTTGCCTGGTTTTCGAAAGGAACCGAGCTCTCATGGATATCTAACTACTGTATAAGTTTGGTTGAGATACAATAAAAAAAGAAGACTGCATTGTGTTAACAAGCTCTTTTATAGCAATTTTGACCATTTCAAGGGCCATAATCCAGTCATGCATGGGCGGATCTGGCTGTTTTTTGAAAGGAACCGAGCTCTCATGGATATCTAACAAGAAATTGTTTACGGACGGACGGACGGACGGACGCACGCACACACGACGGACAAATCGCAACGACATAAGCCCTTCTGGCCTTTGGCCAGTAGAGCTAAAAATACAAGAAATGAAAAAGCAAAAAATCCAAATGTTTGACCCAAAATCCCATTTGACATGTTGAAGTATATTATTTATGAAATATGTGTGCACAATTTGAAATCAATCTAACAAAAAATGAGGGAGCTTTGATCAAATCTCAAAGTCAACCAAAAACCACCAAAATCATGTTTTTTACCACAAAAATAAGGTCAAACTCAGTATCTTTAGCATTCAATGTGAAGAAGGGTATTAAGGGTATTAGATGAACAAGTTTTCCAAGTTTCAAAGTATTATGTTTGATAGTTTCCATGTAAGTGAGCTAAACGCAAAACTTAACCAACGCCGACGCAGACGACGACGATCAAGTGACGACAATAGCTCGTCTTTTTTTTCTCAAAATATCAGACGAGCTAAAAATGTAAACAAAAAAGCAAAAATGCATACAGTTCAAAAATTTATTTAAGACAGGGTTAACCCCTTATTTCCAGAGATCTATAATTAAACTCTCGACTTGTAGACAGTAGATACAGTTAGATAAACAAACACATTTGTGATAGGTAATTTATCACATGGATAAACCCTACAGCAGATGATTTGAAAATGTTGAACTAAAGATATTGGTAAATCTGTATTGATGAAACTAAAAGTCAATAAAACATTGAGAAAACTGTCGAAATTTCTCATACCATCCATCTGTTGAAGATTAGACAACATGTGTCTGTAGTGTAGAAAGGGTAACATAGTACCTATAGCAAAGCTATTTATTATCTATAGTATCTAAAGAATCAACTTAATTTTAACACTCTTAGTAAAGAGGCACGCAAGGAACATTTGAGAGAAATGTGGTGACTACAGTGTTTACAAAATATTTCTCAATATTGGCCTAGTGACCTAGTTTTTAGCCAGACCATATTCGAAGTTAGCCTAAATATCATCCAGATAAACATTCTGGTAAAGTTTCATCATGCTAGAGTTAAAAACATGGCTTCCAGAGCATTAACAAGATTTTTCTTAAATTTGATCAAGGGACCTAATGTTTTACTCAACATGACCAATGTCTAAATTGGCCAGTATATCATCAAGAAAAACTGTCTGACAAAGTTTCAAGCTGCTAAAGTCAAAATTGTGGTCTCTTAAGTGTTAAATCAAGATTGTCCTACAACTTGGCATAGTGACCTAATTTTTTAACAAACATTACCCATATTCAAAATAAATATAATAAAAACAATCATTCTGACAAAGTTTCAGCATGCTCAAGCTAAAAGTGCCGCTTCCAGAGTCTTAACCTTTTCCCTCATACGACAATTCTGCAGCAGACGACTTTGAACATATTTTGTCAATTGATACAAAACCTCTATAATTGAATGGATAACCTATGACTAAAAGTGGAAAACATTGTGGCAAAAGGAGAAATTGCTTGTTTTGAGCAATTTCTTTTGTCTCTATGTTTTCAAAAAGCCATCTGAAGCAGAGGCGTCAGAACGCGTCTATATGAGGGAAAAGGTTAACAAGATTTTCCTCCAACTTGGCTTAGTGCCCTAATGTTTTATCCAAAATAACCAATATTTGAAATTGGCCTATCATCAAGACAAACTTTCTGACAAGGTTTCAAAATGCTCAATACAAAAATGCAGTGTCTATAGTGTTAACAAGATTTTTCTACAGTGTTTGGCTAAGTGACCTAGTTCTTTACTGGATCTGACACATATTTGAACTTAGGCTAGATATCATACAAGCAAACATTCTGAGAAAATTTCAACATGCTAAAGTAAAACATGTGGCTTCCAGAGTGTTAACTAGATTTTCCTTTAATTTGAGCAAACCAACATTGTAGACTCTGCGTAAAGTATCGATCCAGATCAGCCTAAGCATGCCACACAGGCTTACAAGGATAGACAAATTTCTCCTGTGGTTTTTCTGTCAAATTGACCTGTAACTTAACCAACAATGTCCAATTCTCTAATACAACCAAAATACATCAAAATTTATACTTTTTACCCCCAAAAATAGGCTACACTCAGCCTATTTAGTATACAATGAGAAGAAGGATATTAGATGAACAAGTTTTCCAAGTCTCAAAGTATTAGGTAATAAAATAGTTTGATTGATTAATTGGGGTTTAACACCCTTTTCATCAATCTTTCAGTCATATCACGGCAGCCAGTTCAACTACTCATATGTTTCTTGGCTTTCTCATACCAGTACTTCACACAACATTCTTTCCAAGCAACTGGCTGCTTTTCCACAAAGTCTGAAAGCCCATTCGTGGTAGTCATGTCAAATGTTGGAAGGAATGTAGGCCAAGCTGGTGTTCGAACTCACAACCCCTGGATTAACAGCCCATGTCTCTACTGACTGAGCTACGGTAAACTGAGTAATAAAATAGGAAACATGCTGTACCAAAGTGAGCTTGCAAAGATATTTTCAAAGTTGTCTGCTGTAGATTGGTTAAATTTGGGTAAAGTTTTTTAAAAAGAGCCTGTGATATTGTTTCAGTTCAAATATTTCTTCCAATCCTTGAAGTTTGCAAAAAAATCAACAGGTCAAAATGTACAGTTGTGTTAAAAATTTCAAACTTTTCTTCCCATTACTATGTTCAACAATTGAACAATTGGGGACATATTTTGTACATGTAAATTCTGTTGCATGATGAGTACATATCGACTTGAATATACATAGAAAAAAATAGTAAACTGACCTTTGAATGTATATAGGCTGTAGACAATAATGATGCAATAGAAAATCTTTAAACTTTATGTTAGAAGTTAAATCTTAAATTAAATGTGCTTTTTCCTTTTGTGATCAATAATTTCATTGTGAAATTAATTCTTCTTATGAACATGTACCAGTACTCTATGGAATCTAGACAGAGAAAGCTTTGATCCAAAAAATTTGAATGAATGTAGTAGAGGACATTAAGAGGGTGCTTCCTAGGAAGTTTCATCTTAATTGGCCAAGTGGTTAGGTAGGAGAAGTCGTTTGAAGCAAAAATTTAACGCATGCACGACGGACAATTCGCCATGACATAAGCTCGACTAGCTTTCAGCCAGAGGAGCTAATTATAATATTTCAATCACCCTTTACCTCAAATAGACACTTTCTGACGCCTCTGCAGCAGACAGCTTTTTGAAAACATGGAAGCAGAGGAAGAAATTGCTCCATACGAGCAATTTCTCCTTTTGTCACAATGCTTTTTACTCATGCCTCTTACTGTTGACAAATGCTAGTAAACTTACAGTTTTACATCTTGGGTCATTTAACAAACCTTTTACATCTTGGGTCATTTAACAAAACAAATGATCTGCCTGATCAAAATTATCAACAGGTTCACCCTGTGTGACACAATATGTAGTTCAAAATGATCTACTTGAATGTCTTGTTCATAGTAATTAGTTAATTACACAGTTATCTTCCTGTATTATAGTAAACAAAAACAGATCTCATTGTGCATCCTTGATTCGTATTTGTATCGTTTACAACATTCCATTCCGTTACTGTTTTCCGAGTTAAAACAAACACTTTCATTCAGAATACTTGTCACAACGACTCGCTTATGTTACCAGCTTTGAAGAATGTCATTAACGTCGTTTTGTTTTTGTTTTCTACCCGTGTTGTCGCGTCCAGGACTTGCATTTGTCTTTTATTTCTCTGATTCAACTAAAAACGAAACCGGAAATAACAGTAAATATACCCCAACTTTTCAAATACATAAAAGTTGGTTGTAAAAATGTCCCATACACTGACATTATGAATCTTCTTCACAAGTAATGCTGCGCATTATAATCTGTCAACATTTCCATGATCTGAAACGAAACAAAAATACATACAGTTACTGATTGCACAATAAAAATAAAATCAAGATGTGTATACATGTCTGCACAAAACCATTTTTATCAATATATATGTATGCTATGATTTGAATAATAAAATAGTCCGTTTATATATCCAGTGAAGACTCAGAGGAGCCTATGTATCATATTATGCAGTCTCACCAGTCTTAACTGACCATACACATGTAATTTAGACCTAGAAACAGCGTAGCCTCACTACTTTTATGTCAATATAACTATGTCAATATAACTTTATAAATGACGCCAAGGCAAAGTGTCAGTTAGACATGGATTCACTAGACAATTTATAACATACGTACACAAATATACATATGTTTTTGTGCGTTAATTGAATAACATTTTTGGCAAAGCATCATGCATATGCTCCCTCTAAGTATAGACAAAATCTGGAAAATTCATTTATCAATATACATTGTATTTCTTCATTCTTTTCAATAATAAAACTTGTATACATAATATCATCAATACAAATAACTGTACACACTTAAGTTTGAAAGCAGTTTTCACATCACTTAACCACTTTTGTCTTCTAAGTCCTTAAATGAGCCTAAATAGTGTATACATACAAGAACGATGATACACTTGTACAATATATGTACGAAGTCTCCGAGTCCGAAGTCCTTCATTTATTTTTTATTTTTCATTTTCCTTCATATGCCACCCTTTTTAAATAATTAACAGATGTCAAATGATAAAACGAACAAGCGAATGTCTACAGGAATTGGGCTATTGTCAGACATACGTGTACATGAAATACATGTGAGCTTATTTTCATATTCGGTTACGATACAGCACAGGGCGAAAAAAAAAAAAAAAGTTTTCCACTCCAAATTACAGTTTAATTGACAGACCTACCTCGAACGTTTTACGGATTGATGACTAAATGAACATGCACACATTTCTTTTCTGTCAGTCTTCCTCAATATAAAACTTCATGTGTCTTTTCTCCACAAAAACAATAATCTATCGTCAGGGCAGCGTGTCAGATTTCTACTTTCATTTTGAACGGAAGTTGCATGTTCTCCTTCGCAGAGTTGTCGTTCCTTACCATCTCTTTCAGTAAAATGAATCGAGTGGCTAGATAATTAATTGGGAGATAGTTTTTCATCGACGCGTTTGACATTATTGTTAATACTACCAAAAATCACTTCTGATTATTTCGTTTCTAAAAAGTATATTCTTTATGATTGAACATTAAAACAAATTGGTATATATTCATACATTAATTATGAATATATTTATTCAAACTTCAACTCAATATTGTAAACGTTCTACTTCAACTTTCAACCACTAATGCTTCCTTTTTACAGTCTTTTTTCAATATTCAGATATCTTGATTCACCAAGGTTTTCGAAAATGCAGTTTTATTGCCTGATAATTGACACTACTTTTTTGTTGACGGTTAAAAAAATCCCTCTTTTTTGGCTCCCAGCTTTACACTGTCGTTCTGTTTATAGTCGGGGAGCCAGCTGTTGTACGATTTCTCAAAATGCACATGACTATAGACAGTACCCTAAGGGGTACCGTCCAAAAAGGGTGATAGCACGGATACCAATAATTACCGTGGCATTACAATAACAAGTTGTTTTGCTAAGTTTTTCACTGTCATATTGAACGAACGTTTGAAGAATTGGGCATTAAATAACGATATTTTGACAGACGCTCAATTTGGGTTTAAACCTAATTACTGTACAGTAGATGCTATTTATTGCCTTAACGCTTTAATCGAACGACAATTTCAAGCAAAGGGTAAATTGTATTGTTGTTTTATCGACTTTAAGAAGGCGTATGATTTTATTGATAGGTATTCACTCTGGTTTAAATTGCTTCAATTAGGAGTTGATGGAAAACTTTTTTCCGTTATTCGTTCAATGTATGACGAGGTAAAATTATGCGTTAGTCATTTGAATTCATATTCTGATTATTTCAGCAGCGAGATCGGTTTATTCCAAGGGGAAATAACTTCCCCGATGATGTTTTCCCTTTTTCTAAATGATATTGAAAATGCTTTTCACCATTCTAATACTATTGCGGTGACCATTGATCAACTATCTATATATTTATTATTATTTGCTGACGATGCAGTAATGTTTGCGGAATCAAAGGAGGCACTGCAGGAGAACCTGAATTGCTTAAAGAGTTATTGTGACAAATGGAGTCTGACTGTAAATGTTGAAAAAACAAAGGTTATGATTTTTAGGAAAAAGGGTGTTCTGAAAGAAGATTATACATGGACATACCAAGGTGAAAATATTGAAATGGTAGAAAGTTTTAGCTATCTTGGGTTGGTGTTCTCCTGCAGGGGCTCATTTGTACAAGCAACATACGAATTAAAGGGCAAAGCGTTGCGATCAATGAACGCCTTGTTTAATGTCACAAATCAATTGGACGTGCCTATCAATATCATGCTTGATTTATTTGATTCTCATGTCCAGTCTGTTTTGAATTATAGTTGTGAGGTCTGGGGACATTTATCTGCTGAAAACCTAGAATTAGTGCATAAAAAATTCTGTAAATGGATACTAAATGTTAAAACCAGCACTTCGACTCTGGCTATATACGCTGAACTTGGACGTTATCCTCTACAAATATCTAGATATATACGTATTGTTAAGTACTGGCTAAAATTATACCAGGAAAAGTCACATAATTGTATCCTCAGAACGTTGACATTGGATCAAAGATCTCGAGCAGAAAGGGATGTAAATATTGTTAACTGGTCATCCAAAGTTCGCGATATCCTGCAAAATGCAGGATTTCGCGAGATTTGGTTGTATCCGGAGTCTGTAAATGCTAATGTATTTGTACCTCTGCTACGGCAAAGATTAAGGGATATGTATATATGTACATGGTAAGAAAGTATCAAATATTACTCATCACTTTCACTTTTTAGACAGTTTAAAATTATATTTGAACGGTCTAGCTATTTGGACATTTTAACTTTTCCAAAGTATAGAAACATTATATCTAAGCTAAGGTTGACATCCCATAAATTAAGAATTGAAACTGGTCGTCATGAAAACATTGAAAGGAACCAAAGAATTTGTACCTTATGTAATTTGAATGATTTGGAGGATGAGTTCCATTTTGTATTAGTTTGTCCGTTCTATGAAACATTAAGAAAACAATTCATACCGCGCTATTACGCACAACGTCCGAGTATGTACAAGTTCATAGAACTCTTAAACACAGAAAGAAAAAAATATTTATGTAATCTTGCGTCATTTTGCCTCAAAGCTTTTGAGATGAGAAAACTCTCTATTTGAAAATAAAAAGCATCCTTATTAGACGGGCGTTAACAGTCCCACTTTCTTTCTTGATATAATTAATTTCATATTGAAATTAATATATATATATATATATATATATGTAAGTATGTGTATGGGTATGTGTATATATATATATAATTATATAGTTACTTGTGTATATATGTGTATTTATACATATGCATATACACTTGATTTAAACTTATTTAAACTTATTTAATTTAAACTTAGTTAAGTACTATTTCTCAACTATTTCATTGTCTTAACCATTTCTGTATGTATATTTGTGAATATCAACCATGGGCTGTATATGCTTAAGTTGAAAATAAAAATTTCTGTTCTGTTCTGTTCTGTCACTTAATGTTGGTCGACCGACTTTAGAGCTGTTTTCAAGTTCTTCTCTGTCGTCTTTGTACAGTCGCTACCAATCAAACACTATTGTTCTCTGGTTAGTTTATTCTGACACCAGTACCTCTAGTTAGTTTATTGTGACACCCGTACCTCTGGTATAGTTTATTGTGACACCTGTACCTCTGGTTGGTTTATTGTGACACCTGTACCTCTGGTAAGTTTATTCTGACACCAGTACCTCTGTTTAGTTTATTCTGACATCAGTATCTCTGTTTAGTTTATTCTGACATCAGTACCTCTGGTTAGTTTATTCTGACACCAGTATCTCTGTTTAGTTTATTCTGACATCAGTACCTCTGGTTAGTTTATTTTTACACCAGTACCTCTGGTTAGTTTATTCTGACACCAGTACCTCTGGTTAGTTTATTCTGACATCAGTACCTTTGGTTAGTTTATTCTGACATCAGTACCTCTGGTTAGTTTATTCTGACATCAGTACCTCTGGTTAGTTTATTCTTACACCATTACCTCTGGTTAGTTTATTCTGACACCAGTATCTCCGTTTAGTTTATTCTGACACCTGTACCTCTGGTTGGTTTATTGTGACACCAGTACCTCGGTTAGTTTATTCTGACATCAGTACCTTTGGTTAGTTTATTCTGACATCAGTACCTCTGGTTAGTTTATTTTGACACCACTACCTATGGTTAGTTTATTCTGACATCAGTACCTCTGGTAAGTTTAATCTGACACCTGTACTTCTGGTTAGTTTATTCTGACACCAGTTCCTCTGGTTAGTTTATTCTGACACCAGTACCTCTGGTAAGTTTAATCTGACACCTGTACTTCTGGTTAGTTTATTCTGACATCAGTACTTCTGGTTAGTTTATTCTGACACCAGTTCCTCTGGTTAGTTTATTCTGACACCAGTACCTCTGGTTAGTTTATTCTGACACCTGTACCTCTGGTAAGTTTATTCTGACATCAGTACTTCTGGTTAGTTTATTCTGACACCAGTTCCTCTGGTTAGTTTATTCTGACACCAGTACCTCTGGTTAGTTTATTCTGACATCAGTACCTCTGGTAAGTTTAATCTGACACCTGTACCTCTGGTTAGTTTATTCTGACATCAGTACCTCTGGTAAGTTTAATCTGACACCTGTACCTCTGGTAAGTTTATTCTGACACCAGTTCCTCTGGTTAGTTTATTCTGACACCAGTACCTCTGGTTAGTTTATTCTGACATCAGTACCTCTGGTTAGTTTATTCTGACATCAGTACCTCTGGTTAGTTTATTCTGACACCAGTTCCTCTGGTTAGTTTATTCTGACACCAGTACCTCTGGTAAGTTTAATCTGACACCTGTACCTCTGGTTAGTTTATTCCGACACCCGTACCTCTGGTTAGTTTATTCTGACACCAGTACCTCTGGTAAGTTTAATCTGACACCTGTACCTCTGGTTAGTTTATTCCGACACCAGTACCTCTGGTTAGTTTATTCTGACACCAGTTCCTCTGGTTAGTTTATTCTGACACCAGTACCTCAGGTTAGTTTATGCTGACACCAGTACCTCTGGTTAGTTTATGCTGACACCAGTACCTCTGGTAAGTTTTTTTCTGACACCAGTACCTCTGTTAAGTTTATTCTGACACCAGTACCTCTGGTAAGTTTATTCTGACACTAGTACATCAACACTAGTCATTGTTTCCATATATCCTTGAGAACCAAGGAGGGAAAACACCGATACGATTTTGAAAACAACTTACAAGAAGGGCATTCTGCTCTTGGTGCGGACATTTTAGATACTACACTATCAAAGCAATATCATTTTTCTCAACACTTTTTCCCCCAATTTGTTTCTATCGTGACAATTTTCTAAAACATTTTAACAAGAGGAGGAATAGTTAAAAGAGTAATTCGTCTTTATATAACAATGATTTCAACTTTATTTACTTTAATACACAGAGATTGTTTATCATATTTGTTCCAAGAGTCCTCTGCTGCGGATTTGTTTGAATTATATTAACTTTATATCCACAACAGTTATACTCAACTTATGTTATGGAACATTTCCTCCTAATTATAATGAAATCATACCTTCCAAACGTTTTGTCATGTTGCCCCTTTTCTGAATCTGCCTGGCTGCGATGTTTGTCTAACAATCCGCATGGTTTGAACACATTTTGTAGAGGGTCAACCAAGTAATAGTTCTTCCAAATTATCTTGGAATCAGACAAGCACATACAGAGGAGAAAATATGGCATTTTACACTCTTTCTGATGCCACAGCAACCAAACTTTTCACATAAAAAAGGACCACCAAATGAACATTCTTTTGAAGCTGGTTTATTGGTTTAGGAGAAATTTGAAGTTGACAAATGGACGGACAGGCGATGGACAAAGTGATCAGAATAGATCTTATTGAGACTTTGGCTCAGGTTTTCTAAAATTCAGGCAGATGGGGATATACATGCAACCAAACTTTCACATAAAAGAGGATCCCCAAAGGAACATTCTTGTGACAAGCTGGGTTGACATCTTTAGCATGTTTTACTTAAGTGATCAAATAATTATAGTATATGTTTGTTGTTTCGATGAAAATATATTGCAATACAACCAACAAATAATCACTTACGCTCGAAATGAAAAATAACTGTGGATTATAAACATATTCACTTAAAACAAAATGATTACCCTCTATTCAGTAAGCATAACAAGATATCGTTGAAACTGATGGATGCTCCCGGAAGTATAGCAAGGACACAGGAATTATGATAATATGAATTCAAGTCAGTAGTTGCTGAGAAATAGCCCGGACAAATCTTTACTATGTCATATTATATGGAAATTAAAAGGGCAATCACTCTTTTTAAACTTATCTAACCGGAACATGGTGATAATTCGCACATTTCCTCTTGTTGTCTAAGCTTCCCATAAAGTTTCATCAAATTCAAGTCAGTAATTTTCCTATGTCATATATATAGAAATTTAAAGGGCAATAACTCAGTGAAAAATGATCAAACCAGAACATTGTGATAATATGGCAGATCTCTTCTAGTAAGTGAAGCTTCCAATAAAGTTTCATTGAATTCAAGTCAGTAGTTGGTGAGAAATAGCCCGGACAAATCTTTCCTATGTTATATCATATAGAAATTAAAAGAGCAATAACTCTGTTAAAACTCATCTAACCGGAACATGGTGATAATTCACACATTTCCTCTTGTTATTTAAGCTTCCCATAAAGTTTCATCAAATTCAAGTCAGTAGTTGGTGAGAAATAGCCCGGACAAATAGTTCCTATGTCATAATATATAGAAATTAAAAGGGCAATAAATCAGTGAAAAATCATCCAACCGTAGCATGGTGATAATTCGCACATCTCCTCTGGTATGGGAAGCTTCCAATAAAGTTTCATTCAATTCAAGTCAGTAGTTGCTGAGAAATATCCCAGACAAAAGTGGGACAGACAGCCAAACGGACACAGCAGGGGCTATATGCTCGTCCCGAAAGAAATTCGGGGACCATAAAAAAAATATATTTGTGATAAAAGCTGCAACAAAGGGGTGTTCATTTGAGGGGAATGAATGAATGAATGTATATTGTTTTATGGCGCATCAACAGCTAAGGTCATTTAGCGCGCATTTAAATTTTATTATTCATGTTCCCTGGGTGAACAAACCAGTACTAGGCTAGAAAATGTGCCTTGCCCAAGGGCACTCCACCATGACCGAATTGCCGCGACTGGGGATCGAACCCGGGACACCCGGTTTCGAAATCCCCGACGCTAACCACTCGACCACAGCAGATTCCCATTTGAGGGGAGGAGGAGAGGAAGATGTTATGCTTTAAACTAAAACAGGAAGATGTCATAAAATTTAATCACAGTTTTTCAATTATTACATTCAATCTGAATGAAATAAATAATTCATTACAATATACATGTACAGTGTTCTCACAATTTATAGCAGTAAAAAAGGACCCAGAAATTACCTTGAATTATCGTCTTGTTCTTGTGATTACTTGATTTCTACAAAATTCATTTCTATATAGTCAGCTTTAATGTGAAAAAAACAAGCCAGCCATAAGATCCTATACAGAAAATAGTGCAGCAGTAGTTCTGATTGGTCATATGAGCAATTGTTTCTGCCGATACAGTGTTTCCAAAGACAGATCCCTTCCAAGAAATGGTTTGAGCACATTCTGCTTTTCCCATAATGTTTCCAAAAAAGAGTCTCAGACGGTTATGCATCACATGCTGTCTGTATCAAGGAAAGGGTTCTATGAAGTCCACAAGATTCTCGTTCTCTTCTAGAAAATCTCTAGAAATGAAAGTATAATTAATGAAACGTTGAAAACATTGTGACAATATCACTAATCGTGAGCCAATTTCTCACTTTTGTCACAATGTTTTCAAAAGTTGTCAGCAAGTATGAGAGGGCAAATAAATTGAGAAGCATATAAAACTGGCAATTCATGTCATGAAATTAATGTCTGTAGAAAATTTATTTTAACTAAATTGACTAGGATCGAGTAATAAATACTGGAGTGCTACAAATTTAGTGCATAAGTTTAACCCTTTTCCTCATAAAGACGCTTTCTGACCCCTCTGCAGCAGACGGCTTTTTGAAAACATAGTGACAAAAAAAGAAATTGCTCAAAATGAGCAATTTTTCCTTTGGACACAATGTTTTCGACTTTTAGTCATAGGTTATACATTTAATTATAGAGATTTTCTATTTTTTGACAAAATATATTCAAAGTCGTCTGCTGCAAAATTGTTGTATGAGGGAAAGTGTTAACACTTTCCCTCATATAGACGCTTTCTGACGCCTCTGCAGCAGACGGCTTTTTGAAAACATAGTAACAAAAGAAGAAATTGCACAAAACGTGCAATTTCTCCTTTTGTCACAATGTTTTCCACTTTTAGTCATAGGTTATCCGTTCAATTATAGAGATTTTCCATTATTTAACCAAATATGTTCAAAGTCGTCTGCTGCAGAATTGTCGTATGAGGGAAAGGGTTAAGTATTGTGTGTTTGTATGTATGGTGCTTTACGTCACTTTCGACAGTATTTCAGTCATATCAAGGCGTTTACAAGGCCAACTACCAGTACTGCCGGTAATTTTGTCCAGAAACCAGTGAACCAGTTGCAGTATTATCCCCACAACCCTTAGAGCATCAAGGAAGGAGGGGGCACTAACTACCATTTTTAAAATCTTTGGTATGTTCCACACATTTTGGTTTATAAACAAAATATCCTAAAAGTATGTCAAAGAAGTTTAACCCTTTCCCTCATACGACAATTCTGCAGCAGACGACTTTGAACGTAGTTTTTCAAAACATAAAAAATCTCCATAATTGAATGGATAACCTTTGACAAAAAGTGGAAAACATTGTGGCAAAAGGAGAAATTGCACGTTTTGTGAAATTTCTTCTTTTGTCATTATGTTTTCAAAAATCCGTCTGCTGCAGAGGCGTCAGAAAGCATCTATATGAGGGAAAGGGTTAATGGGTATTGCTACTCTACGTTTTAGTATTGATTGATTAAACTTTAACACATTCCCACATACAACAAATCTGCAGCAGACGACTTAAGAAAATATCAAGGCAAAAATGTGAAAAAATCTCAGTAAATGAAAGTATTATTATTGGAAAGGGCTAACACCGTTTTCAACAGTTTTACAGCTATATAACAATGATCAGTTCAGCTAACATATGTTTTCTGGCTTTCTCACACCAGTTCTCCTCAGACAAACTCAGGACCCCTGCATTGATAGCCACCCTTGTTCCCAACTGAGCTATCAAGGCTTTACAGGCAAAAAGGGAGCCATGCTTGTTACCGGCTGAGCTATGAAGGCTTTACAGGCAATAAGGGAGCTATCCTTGATAACGACTGAGCTATCAAGGCTTTACAGGCAATAAGGGAGCTATAAGGAGCTATCCTTGTAACCAACTGAGCTATCAAGGCTTTACAGGCAATAAGGCAGCCATCCTTATTACTGACCGAGCTATCAAGGTTTAACAGGCAATAAGGGAGCCATGCTTGTTACTGACTGAGCTATCAAGGCTTTACAGGCAATAAGGCAGCCATCCTTATTACTGACTGAGCTATCAAGGTTTAACAGGCAATAAGGGGGATGGGGGGTCATCCTTGTTACTGACTGAGCTATCAAGGTTTAACAGGCAATAAGGGGGATGGGGGGTCATCCTTGTTACTGACTGAGCTATCAAGGTTTAACAGGCAATAAGAGGGGTCATCCTTGTTACTGACTGAGCTATCAAGGCTTTACAGGCAATAAGGCAGCCATCCTTATTACTGACTGAGCTATCAAGGTTTAACAGGCAATAAGGGGGGTCATCCTTGTTACTGACTAAGCTATCAAGGCTTTACAGGCAATAAGGCAGCCATCCTTATTACTGACTGAGCTATCAAGGTTTAACAGGCAATAAGGGGGATGGGGGGTCATCCTTGTTACTGACAGAGCTATCAAGGTTTAACAGGCAATAAGGGGGGGTCATCCTTATTACTGACTGAGCTATCAAGGCTTTACAGGCAATAAGGGGGGGGGGGGTCACAAGACTTTACAGGTCATAAGGGTGTTTAAGTGTTTACTGTTATATACTAACCCTTTCCCACATACAACAAATCTGCAGCAGATGACGTTGAATCATAATTATGGAAACTCTCTATAATTGATAGTATCATCATGGAATGGAGATGAAAACCTTTTGGGAAAAAGAGAAATTGCTCATTTTTTAGCAATTTCTTCTTAACCCTTTCCCTCAAACGACAATTTTGCAGCAGACAACTTTATACATGTTTTGTCAAATAATAGAAAATCTCTATAATTGAATGGATAACCTATGACTAAAGGTGACAAACATTATGGCAAACGGAGAAATTGTTTGATTTGAGCAATTTCTTCTTTTGTCACCATGTATTAAAAAAGCTGTCTGCTACAGAGGCGTCAGAAAGAGTCTATATGTGGTTAACCACTCTGTTTCAAAAAAGTCATCTGCTGCAGATGCATCAAAAAGCGTTTATATATGGGAGAGGTTAAACTAAAATTCCAAAACATTAAATGCAGTTACAAAATAACATAAGAGCAAACTTTAAATGCAGTATCAATTTTGTTTAAGAGATACATGTATACATTTTCCCACATGTAAATCCATTTGTATACACCTGCAGCAGACATCATTTGAAAATATTGTGGCAAAAAGGAAACCTGCTCATAATGAGCAATTTCTCCTTTTGCCACAATGTTTTTTATATCTATTCAATAATTTTACATTAGTTTTTAAAAACAAAATCCTCTTTTTTCACACAAGTTGCAGATATGAGAAAGGGTTAAAAAAAAAAAAAAAAAAAAAATTTTGTCAAAAAGACAAATTTCCTTTCACAACATATAAAATAATACAAATTTGTCTGTATTTCAACCTAATAACTTGATTACAATTGCCTACGGTTAACCCTTTCCCTCATATAGACGCCTCTGCAGCAGACGGCTTTTTTGAAAACATAGTGACAAAAGAAGAAATTGCACAAAACGTGCAATTTCTCCTTTTGCCACAATGTTTTCCACTTTTTTGTCATAGGTTATCCATTCAATTATGGAGATTTTCTATATTTTGACAAAATACGTTCAAAGTCGTCTGCTGCAGATTTGCCGTATGAGGGAAAGGGTTAACTGGCTTTAGATGTCTGAAATGTATGGAAGAAGCTCCTTTGGACTGCAAGATAGGTAGAAATAGGTTGATATGTCTATGATTTAGGAATAACTTATTGGGGTTTAATGCTGCTATTTTCTGTAGTATTTCAGTAATAATAATACCACATTAACCCTTTGCCTCATACGACAATTCTGCAGCAGACGACTTTGAAAGTATTTTGTCAAAACATAGAAAATCTCCATAATTGAATGGATAACCTATGACTAAAAGTGGAAAACATTGTGGCAAAAGGAGAAATTGCACGTTCTGTGCAATTTCTTCTTTTGTCACTATGTTTTCAAAAAGCTGTCTGCTGCAGAGTCGTCAGAAAGCGTTTATATGACGGAAAAGATTAAGAAGCTAGTCAAAATGACTTTTGTCAATCATAATTCTTTTTTTTTTAAATATATAAAAAAACAAGAGCTATCGGAGGACGGCGCGCTCGACTTTTTTGTGCTTGCCAATAAAACAAAACTTTTTTGGGTGATAGAGAAAACATAACCAAGTACTTTATTATATTATTTATAAGCAAAGTACTTTATAAGTCGCAAAAGAATCTTAATTCTTACAAAAACCTTTACTGAATTATGAACTCTTGGCTGTTGGTGGAGGTAATGATAGTTAAAAGAATATTGTAAGTGTTTAAGCTATATCTCTTATTGTTTTTGAAAAGATTTGATTTGGTATGAATAACTTAACCAAAATTGTAAATCAAAAAAGGCCCATAATTCTTAAACAAAACTTGACAGAGTTATGTACCCTTGTCTGTTGATGGAGGTAATGATGAAAAATGGCCATAATTCTTATAAAAACCTTGACAGAGTTATGTAGTCTTGTTTGCTGTTGGAGGTAATAATGGTGAAAAAGTGTTGTAAGTTTCAAAGCAATTTTTTGGAAAAAAAAGTAAATTGGTACAAAAAACTTAACCGAAAGTCTAGGTCGAAAAAGGGCCATAATGCTTATACAAATCTTGACAGAGTTATGTACTCTTGTATGTTGATGGAGTTAACGATGGTGGACAAGTGTTGTAAGTTTCGAAGCCATGTCTGTAATGGTTTTGAAAATAAGAAAATTGGTACAATAAATTTAACCAGAATTCTATGTCGAAAAAAGGGCCATAATTCTTACAAAAACCTTGACAGAGTTATGTACTCTTGTCTGTTGCTGGAGGTAATGATGGTGAAAACGTATTGTAAGTTTCAAAGCAACATCTGTAATGGTTTTGAAAAAATGTAAATTGGTACAAAAAACTTAACCAAGGTGTGACACCAACGCCGACACCGAGGCAAGTAGTATAGTTGAGCTAAATATGAGAAGAAAAAAAAATAGCATTTATCAACAATTGAAACTTTTATATAAAACAAAAAATAACAATTTTTCCCAATTGATCAGCTGGATATGCATTGAAACTTTATGAGGAACAGACTTAGGAAAGAGCTAATTGGCAGATTATCAACAATGAAACAATATCATCACCATGATGCAAGGAGTCAATTTACAGTGGGACCACTGTTCAAACAAGGACTTTGAAAATATCCAGGCAAAAACATAAAACATAGTTATGATAAAATATACAGTAATTATGATTTATCAAATTGAATTGAAACCATTGTGACAAAAGAAGAAAAAGCAAATTATGAGCAATTTATCCTTTCGCCTTACTCATTTCAAAAATTGACTGCTGCATACATGTGTGTCTGAATGTGAAAAAGGTTAATTTCCATTCATCACAAACTCCTTCAGGTTGGGTTTTCTACGGCACAGCTCAAACAATAATTTGAGAACCTTCAACCTGAGTATAAGAACACCCTTTCCCTGATATAGACCACTTTTGATACACCAGCAGCAGACAACATTTGAAAGAAAAAAATTAAGTAAATGTGACACTGCTTAACATCATATATTTCTCCATTTCTCACAAACTCCTTGAGGTCCGGTTTTCTACGGCACAGCTCCAACACTAACTTGCGAACCATCAACATGAGTATAAGAACAACCTTTCCCTGATATAAAACAACTTTTGATACACCTGCAGCAGACAACATTTGAAACATAAATTAAGAAAATGTGACACTGCTTAAAATCATATATTTCTCCATTTCTCACAATGTTTTCAAAAGCATATATTCAAATACAAAGTGAGAAATGGAGATTGCTTAAAATGCTTAAAATGAGCAATTTCTATATTTCCAGGCAATTATTAAATATTAAATTCTCAGTTCAATTCCTTTGTTTGCTTTTACCCTTTCCCACATACAACAAATCTGCAGACGACTTTGAAAACATATGAGCATATAAATATAAGTGAAAAAAAATATCATAAAGGAGAAATTGCTCATTATTCTCACAATGTTTTAAAAGATCGTCTGCTGCAGTACGCCTGCATATTAAAAAGGGTTAACAAGTGGATCAATTTCCCTTTTAACCCTTTCCCTCATACAACAATTCTGCAGCAGACGACTTTGAACATATCTTGTCAAAAAATAGAAAATCTCTAATTGAATGGATAACCTATGACTAAAAGTGGAAAACATTGTGTCAAAAGGAGAAATTGCTCGTTTTGAGCAATTTCTTCTTTTGTCACTATGTTTTAGAAAAGCCGTCTGCGTCAGAAAGCGTCTATATGAGTGAAAGGGTTAACACAATATTTTCATAAGTTGCCTGCTGCAGAGGCTTCAAAAAGCGTCTGTATGTAGGAAAGGGTTATATCTGAGGAACAGGTGACTTTTAAACATAATTTGGCTAAAGCAGAAATTCATCATAATGCACTAATTACCCTTTTGCTACAATATTATCAACTGTATTCAATGATTAACTCTGTTTTTAACCCATTACTTCACATGGCTTTTCATAGGTCTTCTGCTTTACAATCATCAGACGAACATGTTCTCCTAATCAAGACAAGAGCGCCAAATGTCACAAAATACGCCCGTCCTGGTTTTTTTGAGACCAATAAATTATAGTGATAATTGGTTGTACATTAGGTAAATTTAGAGAGCAGACACTGTTAGTACAGTTTTGGCCATTTCGAGGGACATAAGTGTGTAGTGACTAAGATAACGTGGTAAGTTATCGAACTTGTCCAAGATATTATGCCAATATACATTCTGACCAAATTTGGTGATGATTGGACAAAGGCTTCTAAAGTTATTGAGCTGACCAGACCAATTTTAGGTAATTTCTATAATTAAAGGGTGATAACACTCGATTCACTAAAGCAATATGGCTAGTTATCAAACTTGTCCGAGATATTATGCCAATACACATTCTGACCAAATTTGGTGATAATTGGACAAAGGCTTCTAAAGATATTAAGCTGAAAATCCCAATTTTAGATAATTTCTTTTATAAAAGGGCGATAACTCTTGATTGACTAATGCGATAATGCTAGTTATCGAACTTGTCCGAGATATTATGCCAATACACATTCTGACCATATTTGGTGATGATTGGACAAAGGCTTCTAAAGTTATTGAGCTGACAAGACCAATATTAGGTAATTTCTATAATTAAAGAGCGATAAGTCTCAATTGACTAAAGCGATATGGCTAGTTATAGTACTTGTCCGAGATATTATGCCAATACACATTCTGACCAAATTTGGTGATGGTTACACAAAGGCTTCCAAAGTAATTGAGCTGACAAGACCAATTTTAGGTAATTTCTTTAATAAAAGGCAATAACTCTTTATTGACTTAAGCGATATGGCTAGTTATCAAACTTGTCCGAGATATTATCCCAATACACATTCTGACCATATTTGGTGATGATTGGACAAAGGCTTCTTAAGTTATTGAGCTGACAAGACCAATTTTGGGTAATTTCTATAATTAAAGGGCGATCACTCTCGATTGACTAAAGCGATATGGCAAGTTATCGAACTTGTCCGAGATATTATCCCAATACACATTTGGTGATGATTGGACAAAGGCTTCTTAAGTTATTGAGCTGACAACATACTGGACGCCGCAGGTAAAACTATAATACGATCCGTTTTTTCAAAAGGGGCGTATAAAAATTGAAAGAAATTTATTGATAAAGAGTTAAAAAGAATTGCAATAAAAGGTTAAATTGCTTGTTTTGAGCAATTTCACCTTTTATTGCAATGTTTTCAAAAGTCATCTGTAACAGCAGGCGTCAAATGTCGTCGGTGTTTTTTAATTATATTGCCTAGATTTAGTCATGTGCTGCAGACTTGCTGTATGTTGGAAAGGGCTATTATGTACAAATATCATCATATAAATAAAGCAGTTTACCAATAGAATGCTGTAATAGTATGTACAAATGATATGAAAACGATGTAATTTACCCATAATACTATATGATGACAACATTAGTGGGCTTCATGCAAAACCGTTGTAACTACATATCGAGGGCTTGGCGTGAAATGGTTGTAACTAAAAACCTATTTTGAAAACCCTGGTTTAGGGGCAATTTTGACCCTTTTGTAAACAATGCAAATTTAGGTGCCATTGCTCAGAACGAGCTATGGCACCTAAATTACCATTGTTTACCAAGAAATATTATTTAACGCTTATAAAGACTTTATGGCGAGGTAATTCACCTTGGTAAAAAAATACTAATTTAAGTTACAACCGTTTCACGCCAAGCCCTCGATATGGTCACAAAATGTTATTACAACCATTTTGTATAAAGCCATCAATATATCTACAATAATACAAGACTTAGTGTTTGAAAGGGACACATGTGTCGCCTATCAATATTTCAGTTAGTGAAAGCGAGACAGACGAACAAACGGAAAAACAACAGAGAGGAAATCCTTATATATCCCCCTTTTAACCCTTTCCCTCATACAACAGTTCTGCAGCAGACGACTTTGAACATATTTTTTCCAAAAATGGAAAATCCCTTTAAGTAAATGGATAACCTATGACTAAAAGTGGAAAACATTGTGGCAAAAGGAGAAATTGCTTGTTTTGAGCAATATCTTCTTTTGTCACTATGTTTTCAAAAAGCCGTATGCTGCAGAGGCGTCTATATGAGGGAAAGGTTTAAGGCATGTAAAACAAAAACAATAATACCATTGCAAAGTGCTGCCAAAATGACACTGGCCATTTGACCTTAACCCTTTCCCAATTACAATATATCTGCAGAATAAAGCTTTGAAAATATGGAAAATCTCTATAAATGAAAATGCACCTATAAATACAAGTTGAAAACATTATTACAGGCAATTTCTCCTTTTACTACCATGTTTTCTGAAGTTGTCTGCTGTAAATGCTTCAAAATGTGTCTGCAGCTGGGAAAGGGTAAATTAATGCAATATGCTGAAAGTAAGAATAAGTTGCCTTCCCCTAAACCCTTCCCATATGTAGACCCGTTTTGAGAAATCCGCAGCAGACAACATTTGAAAACAATGTGGCGAAAGTAAAACTGCTCACAATGAGCAATTTCTCACTTTGCCACAATGTTTAAATCTCTTTTCAATAATAAACCCTTTCCCACCTGCAGACGCATTTTGACACAATAGCAGCAGACGCCTTTTGAAAACATCTTGGCCAAAGGTGAAATTGCTCATGAAGAGTAATTTCTCCTTTGTCCACAATGTTTTCAATTTTACTTATCAATTAAGCTATCTTTTATGGAGATTTTTCAGGTTTTTGTCACTATGATTTCAAAGTCATCTGCTGCAGATTTGTATGTTTGAAAAGGATTAAACTTTCATTTTATACAGATTTCATAATTAGAAGTTCATTTACATATTTATAGTCTATAGAGATTTTCAATATATCAGCAAAGGTGTTTTCAAAGTCATCTGCTGTAGTTTCTTTCTATGTGGGAAAGGGTTTGAATAATAGGGAAAGGCTTGTCTATGCTGGAATGGTTTATAAACAAAAGTAATCTAGCAGCCTTATCTAGGGCGCACTTTCTCATAATGAAATTGCATTGTTTTGGCGATGTAGAACTTTCCATCGGATAACATATAAGTCCGTTGATTTTCCACCTCTAGTTTTTGTTTCAACGTCTCACTATCCATATCCACTATAGCCCTAAACGTCAAACGTTTTTGGAAATGAAATTGTTCTACACCAAACTCATAAAACTCTTGCTCCATTTTCCATATTGTGGACTGTTGAATTTTTAACAAAGAATCTTCGCTTGGCATTTCTTTCTTGTTTGTCTGTCGTAAATGAGACCGGTTACCTGAAGTAAAAGAAAGCAAGTCCAGATTAAGGCCAGTTGTTTTGTTTTGTTTATTAGAGGCTGAGGCAGAGGGGATTAAAACCCTTTCCCACATGTAGACTCCTTTCAACGCATTTAAAAGCATATAAGATGACTTTGAAAAAAGATCCAAGTAGAATATTAATTAGCTCTATACCGAAAAGTATGATTATCAAATATAATTTAAATCATTGAATCTTGAAAATAAACTTACTATAATGATACATGTCAGAAGCCCCTCTAAAGAACCGAGGCAATGTGACCTCTAATAAAGCTATAAAACTTGTTATCAAACTTCCTATAATGATACATGTCAGAAGCCCCTCTAAAGAACCGAGGCAATGTGACCTCTAATTAAGTTATAAAACTGTTTATCAAAATTACTATAATAATACATGTTGGAGGCCCCTCTAAAGGACCGAGGCAAGGTGACCTCTATCATAGCTATACAATCTTTCAATTAAATTTACTATAATGATACATGTTGGAGGCCCCTCTAAAGGACCGAGGCAAGGTGACCTTTAATAAAGCTATAAAATCTTGTAAATTAAACTTACTATAATGAAACATGTCTGAGGCCCCTCTAAATAACAGAGGCAATGTGACCTCTAATAAAGCTATAAAACTTTTTATCAAACTTTCTATAATGATACATGTCAGAGGCCCCCTCTAAAGGACTGAGGCAAGGTGACCTCTAATAAAGCTATAAAACTTTTAATTAAACTTACTATAATGATACATGTCGGAGGCCCCTCTAAAGAACCGAGGCAAGGTGACCTCTAATAAAGCTATAAAATCTTGTAGTTCTTCTGTAATCCCAACCAGCAGGTAGCTATTTATAAGGTTATTTTTAGCTTGTTCTAGGGCCCATCTACTTCCAGGCTGCCTGTAATATACAAATGTTGATCAAATAAGTGGGATAATTAACCCTTTCACACATACTGGCACTTTCTGACAGACAGCTTTTGAAAACATAGTTGCAAAAGGAGAATTTGCTCAAAATGGGCAATTTTTCCATTTGCCACAATGTTTTTAACTCTTCTCAATAATAAAACTTTCATTTATGAAGATCTTTAACCCTTTCCCTCATATAGACGCTTTCTGACGCCTCTGCAGCAGACTGCTTTTTGAAAACATAGTGACAAAAGAAGAAATTGCTCAAAACAAGCAATTTCTCCTTTTGCCACAACGTTTTCCACTTTTAGTCATAGGTTATCCATTCAATTATAGAGATTTTCTATTTTTTGACAAAATATGTTCAAAGTCGTCTGCTGCAGAATTGTTGTATGAGGGAAAGGGTTAACACTTTTGCCATACTGCAGATTTGTTGTATGTGGGAAATTATTATGTCAAACAACACAATTTTTCTATGAGCAAAACATTGCTAGAGCTTGATGAACTTGAGTCGAGCCCCAATGGCTCAGTCTGTAAAGACTTAGGGCTATCAATCCAGAACATGCGGGTTCAAACCTCGGCTGGGCCATTCATTCCTTCCATATATCAGACATAAGTCATTGTGGAAAGTCTCATTCGTCTTCAAAGAAGTGGTCTTAAAAGTCTGTGTGGGAAAGAAGCCAGATACCTTGGAAGAACGGGGTTTGGAGCACTGGTGCAAGAAAACCAGGAAAAGCAAGTTAGGCGAGCTGGTCGCCGGGTTATAACTGAAATACCATTGAAAACAATGTTTAAATCCAATTTAAACCTTTCCCACATACATCAAATCTTCAGCAGACGACTTCAAAATCATAATGAGCAATTTTATCCTTTGGCACAATCACCGCTTAACCCTTTCCCTCATATAGACGCTTTCTGACGCCCCTGCAGCAGACGGCTTTTTGAAAACATAGTGACAAAAGAAGAAATTGCACAAAACGTGCAATTTTTCCTTTTACCACAATGTTTTCCACTTTTTGTCATAGGTTATCCATTCAATTATGGAGATTTTCTATGTTTTGACAAAATACGTTCAGTCGTCTGCTGCAGAATTGTCGTATGAGGGAAAGGGTTAAAACATTATTGCAAAAGGAGAAAGGAGCAGATTTGTTGTATGTTGGATAGGGCTAAACTGTCTGATTGACCGCATTAACTCAGCTTACCTGCACCTATAGGAATGACCACAGAAGAACGGTATCTGTAACCATAGGTTGACTGGATCACAATCCTTATGATCCTTTTGTACACAGTCGTCAAAGGTCTGAAAATAAAAGAAAAGTACTGTGGTATTACAAAATATTACAGAAACAGGTCACTGTAGTTTGAATCAAGAATAAAAATTGATTGATTGATTGGGGTTTAATGCAGTTTTCATTTTTCTTTCATTCATATCACAGTGGCCGGTTTACTTACTCATGGGTTTTCTAGCTTTCTCCCACCAGTACTTCATGTTACAGTCTCTCTTAGCAACTGGCTGCGTTTCCTCATATACTTTGACCCATTGGTAGGAGAAGAATGAAGCTTTCCACATTTATTTTAGTAAAATGTTGGAAAGAATGTTGGCTGAGCTTGGGTTGAAATAACACACCCTGGATGGACAGCCCACCTAACTACTCAGTTAAATTTTGGGACATTGGCTAGAGTTAAGATTAAGACCAGCCTGCGCTTTTGTACACCTACATAAGGATCTTCACTGTTTGTAATTGTTAAACACTTTCCCACTAGCAGACACATAGTGAGCAATACTCCTTTTGCTAAAATGTTTCCAACAACAATGTATTCAATAACTATTCTTGGCAGCTTCTGATATCTGTGTGATGCAGATGCCGTTTGAAAACATCACTTAACCATTTATATGATAGAGGCGTAGCAAGACACAATGTGTTTCCACGCAACTGGCTGCTTTTCCACATAGACTGATAGCCCATTGGTGGAAGACGAATGACGCTTTGTTGTCACAATAACTTTTGTTAAACGCCGGAAAGAATGTTAGCCAAGCTGGGGTTGTGAGAAAAGGAACAAGAGGCCCAAGAGGGCCAGTATCGCTCCACGGCCATAAGGCAAAAATAAAATCTCCAAACAGCCCTGCCCCCTGGTGGCTATTTTTTTACCAACCACCATGGCTTAAAGGAATCTTGTAGAGTGTCACTTAAGGAACATTTCTACAAAATTATTTGAAAATCGGTCCGACACTTTCGGAGGAGAAGATTTTTTAAGTATTCACTATAGCCATATAAGGCGAAATAGCCCCGCCCCCCTGGTGGCCATGTTTTTCGACCAATCAACATGGCTTGAAGGAATCTGATAGAGGGTAAGCCTAGGAACATTTCTACAAAATTATTTGAATATCAGCCAAACACTTTCGGAGGAGAAGATTTTTTAAGTTTTCACTATGGTCATATAAGGCAAAATAGCCCCGTACCTCTGGCTGCCATGTTTTTCGACCAATCAACATGGCTTGAAGGAATCTGATAGAGGGTCACCCAATGAACATTTCTACAAAATTATTTGAAAATCGGCTGAACACTTTCGGAGAAGAAGATTTTTTAAGTTTTCACTATGGTCATATAAAGCAAAATAGCCCCGCCCTCTGGCGGCCATGTTTTTCGACCAATCAACATGGCTTGAAGGAATCTGATAGAGGGTCACCCAATGAACATTTCTACAAAATTATTTGAAAATCGGCTGAACACTTTTGGAGAAGAAGATTTTTTAAGTTTTCACTATAGCTATATAAGGCAAAATAGCCCCGCCCCCCTGGCGGCCATGTTTTTCGCCAAATCAACATTTCTTGAAGGAATCTGATAAAGGGTCACCCAAGGAACATTTCTACAAAATTATTTGAAAATCTGCTGAACACTTTTGGAGAAGAAGATTTTTTAAGTTTTCACTATAGCTATATAAGGCAAAATAGCCCCGCCCCCCTGGCGGCCATGTTTTTCAACCAATCGACATTTCTTGAAGGAATCTAATAAAGAGTCACCCAAGGAACATTTCTACAAAATTATTTGAAAATCGGCCTGACACTTTTGGAGAAGAAGATTTTTTAAGTTCTCACTATTTTTTTCTTTCGGTTGCCATGGAAACCAGAATTTCGAATGGATCAAAAAAATTTGAAGGAATTTAGTAGAGGACATTGAGAGGATGCTTCCCATGAAGTTTCAACCAAATTGGCCAAGTGGTTAGGGAGAAGAAGTTGTTTAAAGGAAAAGTTTACGCACGCACGCACGCATGCACGACGGACAATTCGCCATGACATAAGCTCGACTGGCTTTCAGCCAGTGGAGCTAAAAATTGCTATTTCCGCTATTTCCACAACGTTTTCAACACTTTGTACAAATTCTTCCAAAATTCAAGATATCACACATATTTCCTATAAAGATTCTTTCAAGGCAGACGAATGGAATACATCTGATACCAGCATATTAAATTTTGATGCATTTGCGGCAAGACATGTTTTGAAAGCAAATTCTTCTTTAAGCCTTCTTTTAACTCTTTTTATTTCTTTAACATTCATTGATCCTTTTTTGCCTTTATTAATGGTTTCAAAGTCATTTGATCCAGATTTGTAGTTTATGGGGAAAAGGTAAAGTTATCATCACACATTTTCAAGGAAGACAAAAAAAAAAAATACCCTTACAAGGAAAAGCATATCAAACCCATTAAACCATGTTGACCAATTAAATTAAATAGCTTCAAGGGTTGACATGCACTGTACGAGATAGTAGTGGATACATCCGGACTTACAAGTTGAGTTAAGAGATACTATTTGACATCAAAGGCAAACCCTATTCTACTTTAATTATATTGGCAGTAGTTAATAACTGCAATCTTTTCATTCATTCAATTATCAAGCAGGTAATCGAACACTAACTCTTAGCAGGAAAGGCTGCTTTAGACCTAAGCAAGTTATAAAGGTGACTTTGCTTGCTTGCATGGTGTTTTATGCTGCTTTCAACAGTATTTCAGTGATATCACAGCCTTTTCTGGGAAATTATCAAATAAGCTCAGTCGGTAGCAAGGCGTGCTGTGCTGTCAGTCCAGAGGTTGTGAGTTCGAACCCCAGCTCGGCCAACATTCTTTCTGACATTTGACAAAAAGTCACTGGCAAAAGGATAAATTTCTCGTTTATAGGTGAACTGGCCGCCGGATATGAATGTCAAGCTCACCTGATTTAATCAAATTTAAAAAGTTTTCATTGTTCTTTGTCTATATATATATACGGAAAACAAGCAACACCCCCTGGAGGCCATGTTTATCATCCTATCAAAATAATTTGAAGTCTCAGTAGAGGGGCACCCAAAGAACATTCATGGCAATTGGACAAGAATATTTTTAAAGTGTTTACCTTAACAAGTCTATGTAAAACAAGTGATCCCCAGGGTGGAGCCATGTTTGACACCAGGGCTATAATAATTTGACCAATCTTGGTAGAAGTCCACTAGATGAAGTTAGATTTCAAATTTTAAACTTTTAGACAAGATTTTTAAAGTTTTTCCCTATACAAGTAAATGTAAAACAAGTGACCCGGGTGGGGCCAATTTTGACCCCAGGGCTATCATTTGAACAATCTTGGTAGGGGTCCACTAGATGATGCTACATACCAAATATCAAAGGCCTGGGCCTTTTACTTTTAGACAAGATGATTTTTCAATTGTTTTCCTTTTATGAGTCTATGTAAAACAAGTGACCCCCAGGGATTGGTAATTTTGAATTTGAACAATCTTGGTAGAGGTCCTCTAGATGATGCTACATATCCAATATCAAAGGCCTGGAAGACATTAGACAAGAAGATTTTTTAAGTTTTCCCCCTATACAAGTCTACGTGAAACAAGTGACCCCCAGGGGAGGGGTCATTTTTTACCCCATGGCTATAATTTGAACAATCTTGGTAGAGGCCCACTAGATGATGCTACATACCAAATATCAAAGGCCTGGGCCCTCTACTCTTAGACAAGAAGATTTTTAAAGGTTTTTCCCTATATGAGTCTATGAACAAGCTCCGCCCCCTGGCGGCCATGTTTTTTTTCAACGGATCGGAATTGTTTGAACAATCTCGTCAAAGGGTGCCCCAAGGAACATTTGTGCAAAATAAATTTCAAATCGAGCCAGTTCTTTTGGACAAGAAGATTTTTAATGTTTTAACAATGCACATATAAGGAAAACAAGCTCCGCCCCCTGTGGCCATGTTTTTCAACGGATTGGAAATATTTGAACAATCTTGGTAAAGGGTGCCCCAAGGAACATTTGTGCAAAATAATTTTCAAATCTGGCCAGTACTTTTGGACAAAAAGATTTTTAAAGTTTTAACAATGAACATAATTATAAGGAAAATAAGCTCCGCCCCCTGGCGGCCATGTTTTTCAACGGATTGGAAATATTTGAACAATCTTGGTAAAGGGTGCCCCAAGGAACATTTGTGCAAAATAATTTTCAAATCGGGTCAGTGCTTTTGGACAAGAAGATTCTTAAAGTTTTAACAATGCACATAATATATAAGGAAAATAGGGGGCGGCCATGTTTTTCAACGGATCGGAAATATTTGAACAATCTTGGAAGAAGGTACCCCAAGGAACATTTGTGCAAAATAATTTTTTAAATTGGGTCAGTACTTTTGGACAAGAAATTTTTTTAAGTTTTGGTTAATTTCCCCTTTTTTGAAATTATTTTGAATATGGTTAATTGGTTTAGGAGGAGAAGTCGTTTGTAGGAAAATGTGAATGGACGGACGACGACGACGACGGACGGTGAGCGATCACAAAAGCTCACCTTGCACTTTGTGCATAGATGAGCTAACAAATGAGTAAGGGCTATATATAACCTTGCTGAACTGAAGGACAAATGCCAGAAAGAGAGGAGAGGTTTGGAATGGTCAATGTTTAAGCTACAATGTTGACTATTTTCTGTTATATTGTTAACCCTTTTCCCACATACAACAAATCTGCAGCAGACAACTTTGAAAACATTCCCGATAAAAATGTAATCTCCCTTTAAATGAAATAATTTAATAGAGTTGAAGACATGCTGACAAAAGGAGAAATTTATAGGGTTTGGATGTCAGATAAGAATGTATGAATTTGTAAAAATGTCAATTAACCCTTTCCCTCATATAGACACTTTCTGACGCCTCTGCAGCAGACAGCTTTTTGAAAACATAGTGACAAAACAAGCAATTTCTCCTTTTGCCACAATGTTTTCCACTTTTTGTCATAGGTTATCCATTCAATTATAGAGATTTTCTAACTTTTGGCAAAATAGGTTCAGTCGTCTGCTGCAGACTTGTCGTATGAGGGAAAGGGTTAACATGAGCTCAGTCCATGACACTGACTAGCATCATCCCTTTCCCCACATACATGTTTAACCCTTTCCCTCATATAGACGCTTTCTGACGCCTCTGCAGCAGACGGCTTTTTGAAAACATAGTAACAAAAGAAGAAATTGCACAGAACGTGCAATTTCTCCTTTTGTCACAATGTTTTCCACTTTTAGTCATAGGTTATCCATTCAATTATAGAGATTTTCCATTATTTGACAAAATATGTTCAAAGTCGTCTGCTGCAGAATTGTTGTATGAGGGAAAGGGTTAACAATTGAGCTCAGTCCATGACACTGACTGGCATCATCATCCCTTTCCCCACATACATGTTTAACCCTTTCCCTCATATAGACGCTTTCTGACGCCTCTGCAGCAGACGGCTTTTTGAAAACATAGTGACAAAAGAAGAAATTGCACAGAACGTGCAATTTCTCCTTTTGTCACAATAATTTCTGCTTTTAGTCATAGGTCATCCATTCAATTATAGAGATTTTCCATTATTTGACAAAATATGTTCAAAGTCGTCTGCTGCAGAATTGTTGTATGAGGGAACATCTTGGCAAAACTGTGGAATATATTGCTCTATGTGAAATTGCAATAATAGAATTGAATCTTAAAATATTGTTGCGAAAGAATAAATTTCTAATTATAAGCAAATTTCTCCTTTTGCCATTATGTTTTTAAAAGTCGTCTCCTACAAATACGTCAAAGTCTGTTATTGGGAATGAGTAATTATGTGAGAGACCATAGTTCTCCCATTACTTTTTATATTGCTCTCTCATGATTACACTGCAATTTTCCATTTCTAATAAACCACACATCAAACGTGCTGTTTCCTTTTTTTTTTTTAATGCAGGCCGCTGATTATACCTGTATTTGGAATACAGTTTATTGTGTCTGTCGGCTGCCTGTTACTCATGCAGCATTTAGAGATCAGTCAACCACTTTTCAATTATCTATCATGCAGTCGGTTTACTTTGATTATTAGTCGCCGGGCAGAAGCCCGCGACTTCTATTTTTAATAGCTTTTCGGAAATCACATGGGAGGGCGGCTTATTATTAGAAAGAAACAAATCTAGATGATTTGAACATATTACAATTGTGGTTGTTTACGAACACTAATAAATGACACATCTAAAATGAAATAAATATTCCGATTTTTTAATGTTTGCAGTTTTTTTTATTTCACCTGCATTTAAGTTTTTTGTCTTATTTACGAAGACAAAAGTGGTCCCTTCAAGACGTGAACCAACACCCCCTAATGCAGACTCTTATGTGTCATCATTGAGGTCAATTTCGGATTCTCCTTTTAATAGCAATTTTAACTTACTAAATGTTGTTTTCATGTTCAAAGAGATGTCTTGATTTGTGTAGAATTCATTTAATAATGTTAATCCATGAATATCTAAAGTAGGAACTGTTTCTAAGCTAAATATAGACCCTATTCTGTTGTGTAGTTTCGTGACCTTTAACATCGATTTTCGCGCATGCGCATTTCGATATGAAAAAGCGAGTGATATTATTTTATTTTAGACAAGTACAAGACGAATGTTTGACGCAAAGCGTCAAAGAGAAGCCGCAATATTTCGTTGTACATGTAGAAATAAGAAAAAAAGAACATTTTTAAATCCACAAACAATAGAACAATTTAAACTGTAGACGGTAATGCTGATATATTTCTCCTTTTGAAGACTTTTGTTTTCTTCAAATTACCTCCCTTTAAAGCAATACCAGGATATTTACCTTGTGATTCGAATAAGATTGACAAACATTGAAATTATATGAATGAA
Organism: Serripes groenlandicus; assembly: GCA_031761405.1. Classification (NCBI taxonomy): domain Eukaryota; kingdom Metazoa; phylum Mollusca; class Bivalvia; order Cardiida; family Cardiidae; genus Serripes; species Serripes groenlandicus. The sequence continues at coordinate 43,010,994 of JASEVX010000002.1, read as the reverse complement.
TACTTTTATTTAAATAAGTAACAACAGCAAAATTAAATTAAAGCCAGATAAATGTGTACACATTTCGTTAATTTGTTATAGATACCCTAATGTATAGATATGAATATAAACTTTATAACCAAATGTTTTCATTCCAACGTTCCTAATGTTTGAATAGACTAAGGAAAGTCAAGAATACATAAATAAATCAATGCAGTCTTTTCCGGCGACATTGATGCCTTGCATCAACTTTCTCTTGTAGTTATTGTTTATCGGCATGGGAAATCTGTCTGTACAAACTCTCTTATCTGACCTTCTACTTTATAATACAACAAATCTTCACTAGACTGTGCTTTGAAAATGTCTCGGCAAAGTATGAAATATCTCTACAAACTCTCTTATCTGTCACCTTCTACTATATAATTTAACAAATCTTCACTAGACTGTGCTTTGAAAATATCTCGGCAAAGTATGAAATATCTCTACAAACTCTCTTATCTGACCTTCTACTGTATAATACAACAAATCTTCACTATAGACTGTGCTTTGAAAATATCTTGGCAAAGTTTGAAATATCTCTACAAACTCTCTTATCTGACCTTCTACTGTATAATACAACAAATCTTCATTAGACTGCTTTGAAAATATCTTGGCAAAGTTTGAAATATCTCTACAAACTCTCTTATCTGACCTTCTACTATATAATACAACAAATCTTCACTAGACTGTGCTTTGAAAATATCTTGGCAAAGTTTGAAATATCTCCACAAACTCTCTTATCTGTCCACCTTCTACTATATAATTAAAACAAGAGGGCCATGATGGCCCTGGAATCGCTAACCTGATTTTTTTTTTTTTCACTTTAGCTATATAAGCCCCGCCCCCTGGCAGCCATAGTTTCCGACCAATCAACTTGGTTTGAAGGAATCTGATAGAGGGTCACCCTAGGAACATTTCTACAAGATTATTTGAAAATCGGCCAGACACTTTTGGAGGAGAATATTTTTTAAGTTTTCACTATAGCCATATAATGCAAAATAGCCCTGCCCACTGGAGGCCATGTTTTTTGAACAATCAACATGGCTTGAAGGAATCTGAAAGTGGGTCATCCAAGGAACATTTCTACAAAATTATTTGAAAATCGGCCTGACACTTTCGGAGAAGAAGATTTTTTAAGTTTTCACTATGGTAATATAAGGCAAAATAGCCCCGCCCTCTGGCGGCCATATTTTTCGACCAATCAACATGGCTTGAAGGAATCTGATAGAGGGTCACCCAATGAACATTTCTACAAAACTATTTGAAAATCGGCTGAACACTTTCGGAGAAGAAGATTTTTTAAGTTTTCACTATAGCAATATAAGGCAAAATAGCCCCGCCCCCCTGGCGGGCATGTTTTTTTACCAATCAACATGGCTTGAAGGAATATGATAGAGGATCACCCAAGGAACAGTTCAACAAAATTATTTGAAAATCGGCCTGACACTTATGGAGGAGAAGATTTTTTAAGTTTGCACTATAGCTATATAAGGCAAAATAGCCCCCCCCCCCCTGGCGGCCATGTTTTTCGACTAATCAACATGGCTTCAAGGAATCTGATAGAGGGTCACCCAACGAACATTTCGACAAAATTATTTGAAAATCGGCTGAACACTTTCGGAGAAGAAGATTTTTTAAGTTTTCACTATAGCTATATAATGCAAAATAGCCCCGCACCCTGGCGGCCATGTTTTTCAACCAATCAACATTTCTTGAAGGAATCTAATAAAGGGGCACCCAAGGAACATTTCTACAAAATTATTTGAAAATCGGCCTGACACTTTTGGAGGAGAAGATTTTTTAAGTTTTCACTTTAGCCATATAAGGCAAAATAGCCCCGCCCTCTGGCGGCCATGTTTTCAGACCAATCAACATGGCTTGAAGGAATCTGATAGACCCAATGAACATTTCTACAAAATTATTTGTAAATTAGCAGAACACTTTCGGAGAAGAAGATTTTTTAAGTTTTCACTATAGCTATATAAGGCAAAATAGCCCCGCCCCCTGGCGGCCATGTTTTTCAACCAATCAACATTTCTTGAAGGAATCTAATTAAGGGTCACCCAAGGAACATTTCTACAAAATTATTTGAAAATCGGCCTGACACTTTCGGAGAAGAAGATTTTTTAAGTTTTCACTATTTTTTTCTTTTGGTTGCCATGGAAACCAGAATTATGGATGGATAAAAATAAAAAAAATTGAAGGAATTTAAGAGAGGACATTGAGAGGATGCTTCCTATGAAGTTTCAACCAAATTGACCAAGTGGTTAGGGAGAAGAAGTCGTTTAAGGGAAAAAGTTAACGCACACACACAGACGCACAACGGACAATTCGCCATGACATAAGCTCGACTGGCGTTCAGCCAGTGGAGCTAAAAAACCTTTGTTTGCGTAGAAATCAGTGTATACCATCACCTATATGAAATTGAGTTTAAATGCATTGTGAATGTGTATAGGATGCACTGGAAATGATTGATTTGATCACTTTTAGTATTTTGACCTTGTTTGAAAGTGAAAGTAGAAAATGCTATATAAACACCGTTTTGTCCGGGCCCGATTTGGTCCAAAATGACGGTTAACATTTTTGCCTGGTGAGTTCTTTCTTGCATAATGCATGACCCCACATTTTCTTTGGATTGTTTTAAAGCTAGGAGGCAACTCATTTCAATGATATATGGTGTTCTACATGAGAAACGCTTAGAAAGTGTGACAATCGAGGACTGAAACTGGTCGATTTACATGGAAACAAAGAAGGAATTGTTTTGGTGTATTAATTGTAACCTAAATCAAACTCCAAAAGTACTTTGATTCATTATTTATGTATAGATTCCAAGTATCAAGTTGTATTGATCCCCTGTAAAGTTTATGAAAATCAAGCTGATATTCAGTAATTTATTATATAATTAAGTGATGGCGATATCTTAGGGTAGGTTACCAATCTAGTTGCCATATTGTTGGTTCATGCAAGATATACCCTTTCCCACATACAGATGTTTTCTGACTCCTCTGCAGCAGACAACTTTTGAAAACATTGTGTGGTAAAGGGAGAAACTGCTCTTTATGAAAATTTACTTCTTTTCACTCTATGTGTTCGAATGTATTAAATATTCATACTTTTTCATTAACCCTTTCCCACGTACAGACGACTTTCGAAAACATTGTGACAAAAGAAGAAATTGCTCATAATGAGCAATTTCTACTTTTGCCACAATGTTTTCAACCCTCCCTATTCAATAGTTATACTTTCAATGGTAGAGATGTTTCCATTATGTTTGCCCATATGTTTTTTTAAAGCCGTCCCCCTGCTGCAGATTTGTTGTATGTGGGTAAGGGTTAATATAGAAGTAGTAAAGTAGTCATACTTTTGCCTAGGTGTGTTCAAACTTGTCTCCCTTTGGGAAAGGGTTAAACCTTGCCCAAATATAGACGTTTTCTGACACCTCTGTGACAGCAGACAACTTTTCGAAAACAGTGTGGCAAAAGAAGAAATTGCTCAAAATGAGCAATTTCTCCTTCTGCCACAATATTTTCAACTCTATTCAATATTTAAACATTCATTCATCGAGATATTTTCATATTTTAGCTCATATGTTTTCAAAGCTGTCTGCTGCAGATTTGTTGTATGTGGGAAAGTATTAACCCTTTCCCTCATATAGACGCTTTCTGACGCCTCTGCATCAGACAGCTTTTTGAAAACATAGTGACAAAAGAAGAAATTGCACAAAACGTGCAATTTCTCCTTTTGCCACTATGTTTTCCACTTTAAGTACTATGTTATCCATTCAATTATTGAGATTTTCCAGTTTTTGACAAAATACGTGCTGCAGATTTGTTGTATGTCCAGGGAAAGGGTTAATAGAGAATTGTCATACTTTTGCCTAGATGTGTTCAATCATGTCTGCTGCAGATTTGTTATTTGTTGAAAGGGTTAAGATAAGAAGGTGTACACCATTCAGCTCTTTTCCCTACAATATCTCTCTTATTATCCAACCAAACCCTATGATGTGGGTACTCAAATGAATCGTCTCATTGAGACGTTTCTTTTGAGTACCCACAACATAAGGTTAGAGGGTCAAATAAGGATTTTAGAACATGCGAGACGCCCGTTATCTAGAGCTCTTGTAAATATAGTATGCAAGGTATCAGACTATGGAAAAACCTTACCATTTGATTGCCTTGCTTTCTCCTTCTTTTATACGGCCTAAAGTTGTCCCCGTACCTCACAAAATAGTAGTACGACAGCAGTCTATCAAGAGGCTTTCTGATGATATTTATGTAGAGTGGCTTCCGCTGATTGTACCCAAGCCTGAAATGAAGGGAGAGAAATTATATCCAAGATGCTACCCATTATTCAAGCTTAAATTACCCACATGCAGACACATTCTGACACATCCTTAGCAGACACCTTTTCAAATCAAAGGTCCAGATAAGGAGTGGTTTATAGCTCTTTTCCCCACAATATCTCTCTTATTATCCAACTAAACCCCATGTTGTGTGTACTCAAAAGAATCATTCACGTCTCATAGAGACGATTCTTTTGAGTACCCAGAACATAGGGTTAGCGGATAAAATAAGGATTTAGAACTAAGCAAAATGCTCCTTATTTAGAACTCTGTCAAATCATTGTGGCTAGGAAGAAATTACTCATAATAAGCAATTTCTCCTTCTGACAAAATGTTAACAAAGTCAATATAGACGACATTGACGCCTCACCTCTACACCAGCAGAAAACTCTTGAGAACATTGTTAGAAAAAGAGAAATTGCTAAAAAATGCGAGTATCAAAATGTTTATCAGTGAATAAAAAAACAAGAGGGCCATGATGGCCCTGGAATCGCTCACCTGATTTTTTTTTTTCACTTTAGCTATATAAGCCCCGCCATCTGGCGGGCATAGTTTCCAACCAATCAACTTGGCTTTAAGGAATCTGATAGAGGGTCACCCTAGGAACATTTCTACAAAATTATTTGAAAATCGGCCTGACACTTTTGAAGGAGAAGATTTTTTAAGTTTTCACTATAGCAATAAAAGGCAAAATAGCCCCGCCCCCTGGCGGCCATGTTTTTTGACCAATCAACATGGCTTGAAGGAATCTGATAGAGGGTCATCCAAGGAACATTTCTACAAAATTATTTGAAAATCAGCCCGACACTTTTGGAGGAGAAGATTTTTTAAGTTTTCACTATAGCTATATAAGGCAAAAAAAAACCCGCCCCCCGCCTGGCGGCCATGATTTTCGACCAATCAACATGGCTTGAAGGAAACTGATAGAGGGTCACCCAAGGAACATTTCTACAAATTTATTTGAAAATCGGCCTGACACTTTTGGAGAAGAAGATTTTTTAAGTTTGCACTATAGCCATATAAGGAAAAATAGCTCCGCCCCCCCTGGCAGCCATGTTTTTCGACCAATCAACATGGCTTGAAGGAATCTGATAGAGGGTCACCCGAGGAACATTTCTACAAAATTATTTGAAAATCGGCCTGACACTTTCGGAGGAGAAGATTTTTTAAGTTTGCACTATAGCCATATAAGGAAAAATAGCCCCGCCCCCCCCTGGCGGCCATGTTTTTCGACCAATCAACATGGCTTGAAGGAATCTGATAGAGGGTCACCCGAGGAACATTTCTACAAAATTATTTGAAAATCTGCCAACCAGTTTGGGAGAAGAAGAATTTTGAAGTTTTTTTCATTTCGTTGCCATGGAAACCAGAATTCTGCATGGATCCCAAAAATTTGAAGGAAATCTGGTGAGGTCATTGAGAGGATGCTTTCTGTGAAGTTTCATCCCAATTGACCTGCTGGTTACTGAGGAGAAGAAGTTGACGGACGACGGACGACGCACGACGGACGCCGGACGCCGGACAAAAGGCGATCACAATAACTCACCTTGAGCAAAGCTCAGGTGAGCTAAAAAGCAAGTTATAAATATAAGCAAACGCCGGTAAAAAACAACTAATGTATAATAGTCTCATGATTCTATGTTACTCTCTCAGTTTTGATGGAGAAAGCTAATCTGTAGTTTGGTTTTTATTTTTTTTCTATCTGTCTCTCTGAATACTCCGGATAGCTGTTATCACCTCGTAAATGTCAGAAAGTTTTCCTGAAAATGTTTCACCATCACACATTATTGTGACACCTATACATGACCTTTTTACAGCAACACTTTTTCCTATTTTATTCAATATTCCTCTCTTTAGTTCTGTGAAACAAGAGGGCCATGATGGCCCTTGAATCGCTCACCTGATTTTTTTTTTTTTTGTTCACTTTAGCTATATAAGCCTCGCCCCCTGGCAGCCATAGTTTCCGACCAATCAACTTGGCTTGAAGGAATCTGATAGAGGGTCACCCTAGGAACATTTCTACAAAATTATTTGAAAATCGGCAAGACATTTTTGGAGGAGAAGATTTTTTAAGTTTTCACTATAGCCATATAGCCATATAATGCAAAATAGCCCTGCCTACTGGCGGCCATGTTTTTTGACCAATCAACATGGCTTGAAGGAACATTTCTACAAAATTATTTGAAAATCGGGCCGACACTTTTGGAGAAGAAGAATTTTTAAGTTTGCACTATAGCCATATAAGGCAAAATAGCCCCCCCCCCCCCTGGTGGCCATGTTTGACCAATCAACATGGCTTGAAGGAATCTGATAGAGGATCACCCAAGGAACATTTCTACAAAATTATTTGAAAATCGGCCTGACACTTTTGGAGGAGAAGATTTTTTAAGTTTGCACCATAGCCATATAAGGCAAAATAGCCCCCCCCCCCCTGGCGGCCATGTTTTTCGACCAATCAACACGGCTTGAAGGAATCTGATAGAGGGTCATCCAAGGAACATTTCTACAAAATTATTTGAAAATCTGCCAACTAATTTGGGAGAAGAAGAATTTTGAAGTTTTTTCGGTTTCGTTGCCATGGAAACCAGAATTTTGCATGGATCCCAAAAATTTGAAGGAATTCTGGTGAGGTCATTGAGAGGATGCTTTCTGTGAAGTTTCATCCCAATTGACCCACTGGTTACTGAGGAGAAGAAGTTGACGCACGACGGACGACGGACAAAAGGCGATCACAATAACTCACCTTGAGCAAAGCTCAGGTGAGCTAAAAATGTCCACCTACGAAAAGTAGCCACTGCTCAAACAAGTTAACCAAGATTTTAGAAATACAGTATTCAAAGCTGTATAGCTAGCATATGCTTAAAATAAATTTTGCAAACTTTTATTCAACACTTTCCTACATTATTGAGACACCTATAAATGACCTTTTCACAGCAACACTCTACCCTTCTTCATCTACTTAATTGATCATTCCTCTTTTAAGAGTGCACTGCAAAGCGGATGCATCCTCTCGGTATTCAAAGTCCAATTTTGACCTTGACCTTTAACCTATGACCTTGAAAATAAATAGGCTTCTAAGCTTTGCCATATACTAACTGTATACCAAGTTTGGTTAAGATCGGTTGAAGGATGTTCAGTGTAGAGTGGTCACAAGGTTGTTACGGACGGACGAACAAACAAACGGACATGTAGTCCCGTTACTATATACCCATTGCAAACTTCGTTAGCCGAGGGGATAATAATGTGACAAAATATATCCATCCACCTTAATAAAGAGTCTAGCCTCTGCTCAAATAATATATGGAAGTTTTATTTTAGAAATATTTCATAGTTTTTTGCATGTATGCATGACCTTTTCACAATTGTTTTCTATCATCAATCCAGTCTGGTGTTTCCCTGTGACATTTATACCCTTGCATTTATAATCCCTTTCCCATAATGCAGATGCACTTGCAGCATCAAATGTTTAACTGTTTGCCACTAACTTACATCAAATCTGCAGACGACTTTAAAAACATAGTGACAAAAGAAGAAATGGCTCAAAACAAGCAATTTCTCCTTTTGCAACAATGTTTTCTACTTTTAGTCATAGGTTATCCATCACTTATAGAGATTTTCTATTTATTGACAAAATATGATCAAAGTCGTCTGCTGCAGAATTGTGGTATGAGGGAAAAGGTTAACTTCTTTCTGCAACATATCTACAGCAGACGATTCTGAAAACCTCAAGGCAAAAATAGAAAAAATTCTCTATGAAGAAAATATAACCATTGAAAAGATTTGAAAATAGTGTAGTGAAAGGAGGAACTGCTCATTATTAGCAATTCCCCTTTTGCCACAATGTTTTCAAAAGTCATCTGCTTCAGAAGCGTCAGAAAGTGTCAATATGACGGAAAAGGTTATATCAGACACCTCAGCATCAGATGGTTTTTGAAAATAATGAGAGAAAATGATAAATTTATCAGATCCAGCAATTTTCCGATATTATACACACCATTTTAATTCTTTGTCATAATAATTCTTCCACATTTCATAATTTAACCCTTTCCAACATTCAACCAGTCATTGAAATTAACTCAAGTATAATTAATCCTAAATGTTTGGTTATGTTATAAATATTATTATATGTAAAATTATACTGGCAACAGTCATAATTTTCACTGGTCCGAACCAAATGTTACTGGCCAAGGACCATTGCTGCTAATTTCGCAGACTTCCACAAATCTGCAGCAGACAACTTTGAAAACATCTTACCAAATTTATGAAAGTATGATTATCAAAAAGAGTTGAAAACATTGTAACCCTATGCGAAATTCAGTTCTTATGTTTAGGACCTGTTCAAGAATTGTACTAGAACATTATGAACAGTTCTAGAACAGTTCTATATGGCTGTTCAAGAACATTTGTACTTGAACTGTGCAAGAACACTGTTTAAGAACAGTTTTAGAACAATTCTAGATAGCTGTTCAAGAACATTTGTACTTGAACTGTGCAAGAACACTGTTTAAGAACAGTTCTTGAATGTTTTAAAAGAACATCCTAAAGTTCTTAAAATGATCTTGAACATTATAAGAATGGTTCATGAACTTGAATGTTCTTAAAATGCTCAACTACTATTGATCAAATTTCAAGAACAGCATATGCGTAGTTTAGGAACTCTTAGTGATTAATATGTTCTACAACTGTTCTTGAGATTATTATTAGAACAACTGAAGAACTGTTCAAGAATTCCAGAACATCAGTTCAAATTGTTCTTAAGATGTTCTACAAATCATTTCAAGAACAACTTTAGATCCTTTTAGGCACATTTCAAATTTAAATATGTTCAACTTCTGTTCCTGAAATTAGTATAAGAACAAGTGAAGAACTATTTAGGAACTGTCTAATGTTTTTAAAACAATCTAAAACAATTCTAGAAGTCATTAAACACTTTACTGTAACAATCTGCTATAGTTCTTAAAATCATTGTTTGCTTTATTTCAAGCATTTACTTTATAATACTGTTCTTTTGAAGCTATATATAAAGTAACAACGACTCAAGTGCTATTAATAGTAACAACAACAACAGGAAACTGCTAATTACAACAACAACAAAAACAACAAGAATTGTCAGATGACAATGGAGCTTGCCTAGGGGTGCTGTCCATATTTTTTGCCTCAAAACAAAGTGTAACTAGGATGATCTTGACCTTGACCTTAGGGTCAGGACGAGTGTAGTGGTGTGCGTAGATGGATGACCAATAGTTCGTAAATGTATAAGCTAAATATGAAACCAATCAATGTCATAATAGTGACTGCAGAGTGACATGTTAAACGTTAAACGCAAACCTTGTAACTGAACCAAGTAGAAATGACCTTGACCTTGACCCAGGGTCAGGACGGGTGTAGTGGTGTGCATAGATGGATGACCAATAGTTCGTAAATGTATAAACTAAATATGAAACCAATCAATGTCATAATAGTGACTGCAGAGTGACATGTTAAACGTTAAACGCAAACCTTAAACCTTGTAACTGAACCAAGTAGAAATGACCTTGACCTTGACCCAGGTGCAGGACGGGTGTAGTGGTGTGCGCAGATGGATGACCAATAGTTCCTAAATGTATAAACTGAATATGAAACCAATCAATGTCATAATAGTGAATGCAGAGTGATATGTTAAACGTTAAACGCAAACCTTAAACCTTGTAACAGAACCAAGTAGAAATGACCTTGACCTTGACACAGGGTCAGGAAGTGTGTAGTGGTGTGCGTAGATGGATGACCAATAGTTCCTAAATGTATAAACTAAATATGAAAGCAATCAATGTCATAATAGTGAATGCAGAGTGATATGTTAAACGTTAAACCTTGTAACTGAACCAAGTAGAAATTACCTTGACCTTGACCCAGGGTCAGGACGGGTGTAGTGGTGTGCGTAGATGGATGACAAATGGTTGCTAAAGGTATAAACCCTTAAAACCCAAATGAAAACCTTAAACACAAACCTTAAACCTAGGTGTCTACGCCACCGCCGACGACGCCGACGCCGGGGGTAACACATAAGCTCTCCTGTACTTCGTACTGGCGAGCTAAAAACAGGAAACTGCCAGTTTTTAAAATGGATGCTAACCATGTGGTAGTTTTGAGGTTAGGCTTAATTTTTACACATTTTACGCAGTTATCAAGGATTGTCATCAAATATAATGTTCATCGTCACTTGTAAATATCTTTTCTGCACAGCTAGAGGTAAATCCAGAAAGAATTAACATTAAGCTAAACAGACAAAGAACTTACTCAGAAATGACAATGACAACAACTTGGTTAGAAAAACTTGGCAGGTAAACTTTTATTAACTGGTTATTCAGTGATCTAAAGTGAAAATATACAATGAAATGACAACTTTAACACTAGAAGAACAGCCATGAGTTACATGAGTAATATGTTATGAAATGATAAGTTTTAATTTCAGACACTATAAATGTATTCTTATACAGTATGCAGGCTTGTGCCTAGGGTCAATATTTTAGATTTCATGGTGATTCTTCGAATTTTTGTGACATGGGTAATTTGAGATATTCTAGTGTTCTATAAAACATTCAGGAGCAATATTTGAAATGTTGTTCAAGAACATTTCCTGAACATTTCATTATGTGTTTTAGAACAATAGTTCCAAGAGTGTTCTTGAACAATTCATGCACAGTAATTCTTGAAATAATCTAGAATTGTTCTTGGTTATTTTAAGAAATGTTAAATGAGACGAATTTTATGAACATTTCAATGTCAGTTCAAGAATAGTTCCATATATATATGTTCTTGCAATGCACAATAAGTCAAGAACTGTTCTAGAAGAGTTTAAGAATTTATGTTTAACAGCTGTTCCTGATTTGTTCTTGAACAATTGTTCAAGAACCTTTTAAGAACCAATTTGTTCTTGAAATTTGTCTCATTTAACATTTTATGAGCAGTTCAGGTGCAGTTCTTGCACAATGTTCTTAAACAATTGATGAATTGTTTTTGAATTATTCTACAAATTTTCGCAGGGGTCAAAAGGAGAAATTATTCATTATGCGCAATATCTCCTTTAGTCACAAGATTTTCATCAAAAGTTGTCAGTAGCAGACGTGTCATAGAGTGCTGTATGAGGGAAAGGAATAATAATTGTGTTCTCAGAGTATGTGTAATAGAGTCTAGAAATATCATAACAAGTAAACAAAGGTCTAGATGAGTCACAATCTCATTGATATGGACCTAAACTTTTCTCCCTCGTAATTATATCTACTGACACTGCCTACACAGGTCTTCTGGATTGATTCACTTTTCCATCAGCTAATCCAAAATTGTTAGATACAGAACATACAAAATATGTTCAAAGTTGTCTGCTGCAGAATTGTCTTATAAGGGAAAGAGTTAAATTGAGATCCCTCACCAAGAATTTCTTTTGTAAAAAATTGCTTGGACCACCTTAGTTTAATCTTATTTATTTATTTTACATTGATTGCGAAACAAGCATGCAGCTGATATTAATCACGCTGGATGTCATATAACTTGTTTTGAACTAAATAAGATTTGAAAAAGGGTTATTTCCCTTTCCATGTAATTAAACCCTTTCATCATACAGACACTTTCTGATGATCAGACCACTTTTGAAAACACGGGGGCTAAAGGAGAAATTGTTCATACTGAACAACTTCTCCGCTAATCCTAATGTATCTAACTTTATTCAATAATTGTTCTCGCATTTAAAGAGTTTCAATATTTGACTGGACGTTTTTAACCCTATCCCTCGTTTTCCGACATTTCTGCAGCAGACGACTTTGAACATATTTTGTCAAAAAATAGAAAATAGAAATTGCTAGTTTTGAGAAATTTCTTCTTTTGTCTCTAGGCTTTCAAAAAGCCGTCCGCTGCAGAGGCTTCAAAAAGTGTCTATATGAGGGAAAGGGTTAAAGTTGTTGTATGGTGGGAAAAGGTTAAATGATAAAGAGTACATATCGAGGGCTTGGCGTGAAACGGTTGTAACTAAAATTGGTATTTGGTTACCAACGTTAATCACCTCGCCATAAAGTCTTTAAAAGCGTTAAATCATTTTTCTTGGTAAACAATGGAAATTTAGGTGCCATTGCTCTCGTTCTGAGCAATGGCACCTAAATTTGCATTGATTACAAAGGGGTAAAAATTGCCCCTAAACCAGGGTTTTCGAAATAGGTTCTTAGTTACAACTGTTTCACTCCAAGCCCTCGATATACAATTAAACCCTTTCCCTCATACAACAATTCTGCGGCAGACGACTTTGAACATAAAATAGAAAAAATATAATTGAATGGATAACCTATGACTAAAAGTGGAAAACATTGTGCCAAAAGGAGAAATTGATCATTTTGAGCAATTTCTTCTTTTGTTACTATGTTTTCAAAAAGCTGTCTGCTGCAGAGGCGGCAGAAAGTGTCTATATGAGGTAAAGGGTTAATTTCTATTGGACAAAACTCCAATAGTGGTTGCATTTCCATCTAGTTAATATATAATCCTTCCAACCATGTCTTAAATGGATCCAGACAAATGGATGGACAGACGGATGGACAGAAGGAAGGGTGGACAACGCCAAACCAATTACCCATCTGCCTTTGAGGGGGGGGGGGGGGGGGGGGGGGGGGGATAACAACTGATGTCAATAATCAGACAGATTAACTCTTTCCCTCATAAAGACGCTTTCGGACGCCTCTGCAGCAGACGGCTTTTTGAAAACATAGTGACAAAAGAAGAAATTGCACAAAACGTGCAATTTCTCCTTTTGTCACAATGTTTTCCACTTAAAGTCCTATGTTATCCATTCAATTATTGAGATTTTCCAGTTTTTGACATAATATGTTCAAATTCGTCTGCTGCAAAATTGTCGTATGAGGGAAAGGGTTAAGACAAAAATGCAACTATTCTGGAATTTTGCAGTTTATATAATGCAGTAATGGGTGAAGTAAGGAAACCTGAGAAAAAACTGCCAGTATTACTTGATGCAAATGATTTATAAAGTAAACCAGACATTCATTTTTAAACAGTTTTATTAGTTTATAATCTAGAAGATTAATCAATGTTGCTAGGTTACTGATTGAATTCTCTTCAATAAGGTTGTTATTTAACCCTTGCCCTAAAACAGTCGCATTTTGAACACTCCACAGCAGACGCCTTCTGAAAAACCTTGTGACTTGAGGAGAAATATTGCTCATTTTGTGCAAATTCTCCTTTTATCACAATGTTTTCAACTCGATTCAATTATTTGACTTTCATTAACTCTTTCCCACATGCAGATGCTTTCTAAAGACTTTGAAACAGAAGAATTTTAAAATCATTGTGGCAAAAGGAAAATTTGTGCATAATGAGTAATTTCTCCTTTTTTCTCAGTGATTTCAACTCTTTTCAAAAATTAAACTTTCATTGATGGATTTTCCATATCTTTGTCTTTATGTTTTCAAAGTTATCCGCCGCAGATTTGTTATATGTGGGAAAATGTTATCAGATTGACCTATATCTATAACTGATTATTCCCTGTTTTTGTTACAGTATATATATATATATATATATATATATATATATATATATAAAAATCAGGAAAGCTGTTTCTTATGATTTCAACCCTTTCCTATATACAACAAATCTACAGCTGATGATATTAAAAACCTCTAGTCAGAAATATACAAAATCTCTATAAATGATAGTACAAGAGATATGTCGCCGGAAATCCATACTGCAGTTATGCATAACACATAAGCCACCCTGACACTGGCACGAATTTTGTCCCCGCAATGCCACGTGGTAGGTGTGCCATTTCATTGCTTTGCAGCGGAGCGTGAAGCAGTGTTTGCGGCCTTTTCGCATACTGTACACGCATAAGTTATGCACTGTCTACGCAATGCATGGCCAAGAATGTGCTGCATTGGCACACATTGACACGCGATGGCACTACTTGTTTACGCATAGGTTAAGTATTGTTCGCGCATTGTTCATGTCTACCGTACCACATTGTCCCAGTGTCATGCATGACATGCATGGTTCAAGTCGTCGGGCATTTTTTGGTCACGCTTTGTCCCGCTTAGCGGCATGCTATATATATAGCGTGTGGTTTCACACCTTCATTCCTCGACCCGCTGTGGACGATTGCACGCATTGACACGCACCATCAGTGTTCGCGCCGAGTTCACGCAACATCGGCAGTGTTCATACAATAGAGTATTGAGGATGTAAAAGCATTCAGTTCCTTAAACTGGTAAGTTTAAGTGTCAATTTATGTTGTGTATATTTGTACGTTCAATTGATTGCTATTTATCTGTGGTTGTTACATGTATGTATATGTGTAATGTGTATACTCAGGTAATCATATGTATGTAATTTCAGAATGTACATCAGCAGATATGAATTATAGTGAAATGAGACCCAGTTGTTAAAGTCAATTATCCAAAACCAAGTTCTGGACAAACCCCACCCCCACCTTCTATAGAATATTTATCTATATGGCCAAAGACAAGAAGGTTACATACATATAGAATAAGGTTGGATATATTTTGGCAAAAGGAAAATTGCTCATAATGAGCAATATTTCTATTTGCCATAGTGTTTACATAAGTCAGATAGTGTGATGAGGACAATGAAGGTTTCAGACACAATGTTGCAGCAGTATTAACCATGTTTGGGTTCAAAAGGGCCACCCATTTCTGACTTATGGCATACTATAATGAACTGAACACAATTATATTTCCCCGATACGTAATTGAGCAACCCCAAAACTCTAAAGAGGAAGTTTGGTTGAAATTGGTCCAGGGAATAAGGAGATGTCATTTGAAGCTAAAATTAAGTTAATGTTAATCCTTTTCTGATACCACCTGGTTGTTATATTGTTCAACCAATCAATATGGCTTGAACAAAATATATGAAGAGGGTCATCACTGAAGTAACAGTTTTATCTTGAAATGAGACAAGCACTCAGTCTTTCATAATAATGGAATTATGAGCAATTTCTTCTTTTGCCACAATGATTTCTAACTCTTCTGCTGCACAGACGTCAGACAGTGTATATGTGGGAAAGGGTCAAGCAGCAATAATATACTCCCCATTAAAATCTTCCACATTTAAATGATTGTTTAGTGTTTTATGCTGCTTTTACAATTTTCCATTTATCCTGACAGTCAGTCAGTCAATATGCTTACCCCGTAACTTTGAGAGCCACTGCCAATAAGGATTAGGCAGCCATTACTATCATGACAACAAATCTGCAGCAGAGGACTTTGAAAACAAGTGGACACAAATAAAGAGAATCCC
Source organism: Serripes groenlandicus (assembly GCA_031761405.1). Classification (NCBI taxonomy): domain Eukaryota; kingdom Metazoa; phylum Mollusca; class Bivalvia; order Cardiida; family Cardiidae; genus Serripes; species Serripes groenlandicus. Next base: position 42,995,348 of record JASEVX010000002.1, on the reverse strand, counting down.
TTTAAATGATGAGGGAATATTTACTGAAAAAAGTTGAAAACATTGTGGCAAAAGGAGAAATTGCTTGTTTTGAGCAATTTCTTCTTTTGTCACATTGTTTTCAAATGTCGTCTGCTGCAGAGGCGTCAGAAAGCGTCTATATGTGGGAAAGGGTTAAAGTCTTCCAAATATTAACGTATTACTGATTGGAGTTTGGAAAAAAAAAAGGGAGAAAAAAACAGGACAGATAAATGCACAGACAACAGGGCGTGTAACATATTCTCCCCCAAGCATTTATTAGGAGCACATTTAAGAATAGTCATAAGCCTTTGCTCAAGTAACTGCATGTTAACACTTTTCCTCATACGACAATTCTGCAGCAGACGACTTTGGGACATATTTTGTCAACAAATAGAAAATCTCTATTATTGATCGGATAACCTATGACTAAAAGTGGAAAACATTGTGGCAAAAGGAGAAATTGCTCGTTTTGAGCAATTTCTTCTTTTGTCACTATGTTTTCAAAAAGCTGTCTGCTGCAAATCATTTCAGTACAAAACAAGATGTGTTTGTGAAACACTGATGCCCCCCAATGGCAACATCTAGGTCAAAGGTCAAGGTCGCAAGGTATACACATGTGAAATATGGTAGCATTACCTGTTATTGTTCAAAAGTAGTGGGGAAGGTTAAAAAAAAATTGAGAATGGCAACATCTAGGTCAAAGGTAAAGGTCGCAAGGTCAAAAATGTTGGTACTGACAGAAAGGTCATGTCACAAGGAATACACATGTGAAATATGGTAGCCGTATCTGTTATGGTTCAAAAGTAATGGCCAAGGTTAAAGTTTTTTTTCGAGAATGGCAACATCTAGGTCAAAGGTCAAGGTCGCAAGGTCAAAAATGTTGGTACTGACATGTGAAATATGGTAGCCATACCTGTTATGGTTCAAAAGTAATGGCCAAGGTTAAAGTTTTTTTCGAGAATGGCAACATCTAGGTCAAGGTCAAGGTCGCAAGGTACTGACAGAAAGGTCATGTCACAAGGAATACACATGTGAAATATGGTAGCCATACCTGTTATGGTTCAAAAGAAATGGCCAAGGTTCAGAGATCTGCCGAGGACGCGTTTTTGCGCCATTGGCGCAGTGAAATAGAGAATGGCGCAGAAGAATTCCTACAAATGGGCCCTTGGCGCGCCCGAAATTGAGGCTTAAAATTTGCCGTATCGACTAAAAAGTTAGTAAATAAAGTCGAAGGGAGAACAGAAAAGATATCAATTACCAAATAAATATCAGACCTTTCATGAGACAAAAATGACAGAAGTTTGTTACACTTTCAAACTCAAAACAGTTGATTTAAACAAAACGAAAGTGTTGTCGCCATTTTCCTATGACATAATGCCTCGTTTTGTAAGTGGGCATCTCCGCGCACCTGTTTGGGAATCTCCGCGCACCTGTTAATGAACACGTATTGATCGTGTAACGAAATCGAGGTGGGGCGAAACGCCGAAACCGCGATAATGAATGGGAACGAAAAAGAATGGTAGACAAGGACGCATATTTCAATATGGCGGCGAAACGTAAACAATCGATGTCTTTGTTAAATTATTTCAAAGGCTCTGCTCCTAAAAAGCAATCCCCGAATAAAGATGAGAACGGTAACAGTGAAAATGAGTCTGAATTAAGTGATAGCGTCAGCGAGTCAAATAAAAACGAATCCGTCAACCTGTCAGGCGACTTGTCAGAAAACCCATCGACGTCGTCTGCATCAAAAAACCGTCCTTTCCATAAAAAGTGGCTTAATGATTTCAAATGGTTGAATTTTAATGAAAATGCAAATGCAATGACATGTACTTTATGTTTGAGACATAAGAAAGTAAATTCACTAACAAATGGGAAATGTAACAATTTACATCAGATTGTGAGAGAGGGTTCAGTGCCCAGAACTTGGTGAAAACCTCAATGAGAAATAGACTAGGGTCAAAAACAGTGGACAATTTGTTAATGATAAAGATAGAAGGTGGTAAGATGGAGGAGTTTAACTTTGGTGAAGCGCTAAAATTATGGAGAGAAAAGCAGAGAAAGATCTTCTGTGTGAAAACTAAAGTGTAAACAATTCAATTGTTGATTAAAGTTATAGGTTAAAGTAAATAAAAGTTAATTGTTTAAAACTGTAAATCATGTTAGTTCCTTTGCTTAGCTGAAGACTGAGCCAGATTTTTGGTGCCCAAATTCAGTCAGGTAAAACCGTAAATAATATTTTACAATGGCCCAAAGTTTTTGAAAATGGCCCACCTTTTTCAGACTCAGTGGGCCTTTGGCCCAATGTTTTCAAAATCTTGGCAGATCTCTGAAGGTTAAAGTTTTTTTCGAGAATGGCAACATCTAGGTCAAGGTCAAGGTCGCAAGGTAAAAAATGTTGGTACTGACAGAAAGGTCATGTCACAAGGAATACACATGTGAAATATGGTAGCCGTATCTGTTATGGTTCAAAAGTAATGGCCAAGGTTAAAGTTTTTTTCGAGAATGGCAACATCTAGGTCAAAGGTCAAGGTCGCAAGGTCAAAAATGTTGGTACTGACAGAAAGGTCATGTCACAAGGAATACACATGTGAAATATGGTAGCCGTACCTGTTATGGTTCAAAAGAAATGGCCAAGGTTAAAGTTTTTTTTGAGTATGGCAACATCTATGTCAAAGGTCAAGGTCGCAAGGTCAAAAATGTTGGTACTGACAGAAAGGTCATGTCACAAGGAATACACATGTGAAATATGGTAGCCGTATCTGTTATGGTTCAAAAGTAATGGCCAAGGTTAAAGTTTTTTTCGAGAATGGCAACCTCTAGGTCAAAGGTCAAGGTCGCAAGGTCTAAAATTTTGGTACTGACAGAAAGGTCATGTCACAAGGAATACACACGTGAAATATGGTAGCCGTACCTGTTATGGTTCAAAAGTAGTGGTCAAGGTTAAAGTTTTTTTTGTGCAGACAGACAGACAGACCAACAGACCAACCAACCAACAGACAGGCCAAAAACTATATGCCCCCCGAATCGGAGATTCCGTGGGGGCATAAAAATAATGTTTTTGATGCAAAGGTAAAAGTTTGTTTAAATGGTGTTATATATTATTAGCCACTTTCAAAAAGTGATCAGTTATATCATGTTTTTTCCTGTGAAAGTGAAGGAATCCGCCGTGGTGGAGTGGTTAGCGTCAGGGATTTGAAACCGGGCATCCTGGGTTCGATCACCAGTCGCGGCATGTCGGTCATGGTGGTCCAGTGTCCTTGGGCAAGGCACATTTTCTAGCCTAGTACTGGTTTGTTTACCCAGGTATCATGAATAAGTGAAATGTTGCCGCGATATAACTGAAATAATGTTGAAAGCGGTGTAAATCTCCAATAAAACAATAAAACATTCCTGTGAAAGTAACCACTGCTTCTGGTCTATTATCCTGATACCAGTACTGTAAGTCAGGCGTAATGCTTTCCCAGTAAACTTTCTAATAGTGATGGAACGTCCACCTTGGCTGCAGGAGGTCACTGGTTCGATCCCTGGCTTGGTCAAACCAAAGACTTTAAAATATGGTAGTAATCATTTGTTACCTCCTTGTCAGATGAGGAGACATTGGTGAAAATGGTGAATTGTTATTGTCTCAAAATATTTCCAAAGTTATCTGCTGCCTCTGTATCCGAGTTTAGCACATCTCAAGGGCTTGGCGTGAAACAGTTGTTAACTAAATACCAATTTTGAAAACCCTGGTTTAGGGACAATTTTGACCCCTTTGTAAACAATGCAAATTTAGGTTGCCATTGCTCAGATCGGTGTGGGAGATCGCAGTCGCAGCTTCGATCTCCGGTCAGGTCATACCAAAGACTTTAAAAATAGTAGTAACTGCTGCCCTATTTGGCAATCAGGGTTGTGGCTGACTGGCTGGCGTCAGGATAAATGGACCAGTAGTACTGGTAATGCTGTGATATAACCTAAAAATGTTCGACAGCAGTGTAAAACACCAAACAATCAATCAAACTTCGGTGTCACAAGATATCCATTTGTTCACGCATCTAATAGTTCAATACAATATGCAACTTAATACTGCCCATCTACTTGTAATAGCTTGTCATGGTACCAAAATCAGGAATCAATCATTTCTAATCATGGTCATACAAAAGATCTGGTACCTCAGAAATATGTTGTGCAGTTAATCATTTCACTGAAATGGAACATGAATCATGGTCAGACAAAAGCTCTTTAGAATATATTAAGGCAATCAAGCATTCAATAATGAAGACTTTTATGGAGTGTTTTCAGGAAGACTTTATTGCTTGGGGCATTCATCAGAATCAATCGGAATTAATTATCTTTTTGAGATGCAATTTTGTGATACACAATCTTTCATTCAGAAATTATTCCATTGTAGAAATTTTGCTATCAAAGTGACAGCTTAATCCTTCCTCTTTCGAATAGAGAAATGTGCTGGCCGCCTTTACCAATTAAATTCCGATATATTGCACAAAAAAAATCTGAATAAGTACTAATTTAGTAGATACTTTTGAAAACAACCAGGCAAAAGATATTGAAAACTCGCGATATCAATAAATACATGAAATCATAAATTATCATAAAGATTTGAAAACACAGTGACAAAAGGTGAAATTCCCTTTTTGCCACAATGTTACAGAAAGTCATCTGCTACATATGCTTCAAAATAAGTCTGTATTCCCTGATAAAAACAACATAATAATATTATCTCTGCTGAGGACAGCTTTTTGATCATTTTCCTTTGCTTAAATTGTATATATTAGCTATAATATATACTCCGACTGAAAAAGTGGTACCAGGCTCAGAAAATTTAAGTTCCTCAATGGCACTCCACCATGACATGATGTGCACCACAAGCCTAAAGCAAATTATCAAACTTAACCCTTTCCCTCATATAGACGCTTTCTGACGCCTCTGCAGCAGACAGCTTTTTGAAAACATAGTGATAAAAGAAGAAATTGCTCAAGATGAGCAATTTCTCCTTTTGCCACATTGTTTTCCACTTTAAGTCCATTTAATTATAGAGATTTTCTATTCTTTGACAAAATATGTTCAATTTAGTCGTCTGCTGGGGAAAGGTTAACTAGGACACCATGTTAATCCAATGCATTTTGACAAATATACGATGCATATATTATAATGACAACTGAAAACATTGCGATAAAAGAAGATATTTCGCGTGATCAGTTTTAACCCTTTCCCACATACAGACGCTTTCTGACGCTTCTGCAGCAGAGAACTTTTGAAAACATTGTGGCAAAAGGAGAAATTGTTTGTAATGAGCAACTTCTCCTTTTGTCACAATGTTTTTTTTAACCTTTTTAAATTTATTGTTGCTTCATTTTTTAGAACGTTTCCATATATTTGCCCAGATGTTTTGGAAAACGCCTTCTTCAGTTTAGTTGTATGTGGGAAATGGTTTATTAAATCACTCTTTGCAAGCAATATAGACTTAGAATCTACAACTTCATAAATCAGACAAGACCAAACATTTTTAGGTAATTACAATTTTGTTGTAAATTTTGTTACAGCATTTCCAGACACTGGATACGAATATAGTGAATCGTTACCTAGGGAACTGGGGAAGAAAATTATTTCCAGTCTTGATATGTTCATTATTCCATTCAATTCTCTTTTAACCCTTTCCCACATATAGATGCTTTCTGACACCTCTGTGGCAGATGACTTTTGAAAACACTGTGAAAAAAGAAGAAATTGCTCAAAACAAGCAATTTCTCCTTTAGCCACAATGTTTTCAACTTTCTTCAGTGATTATACATACAATTATACAGATTTTCCATATTTTTTAGTAGACATTTTCAAAGTCCTCTGCTGCAGATTTGTTGTATTTGGGAAAGGGTTAAGTTTCTTTGTGGAGCTTCAAACAAAAGATTCTTGGAAAAAGGGTTTAAAGCCATTTTTAATAGTTTCGAGGCACCCATTTCTTCTGACCATAATGTTTTCTCGGTTTCTCGCACCAGTATTCCACACAGCATTCTTAACCCCTTCCCTCATACGACAATTCTGCAGCAGACGACTTTGGACGTATTTTGTCAAAACATAGAAAATCTCCATAATTGAATGGATAACCTATGACAAAAAGTGGAAAACATTGTGACAAAAGGAGAAATTGCACGTTCTGTGCAATTTCTTCTTTTGTCACTATGTTTTTCAAAAGACGTCTGCTGCAGAGGCGTCAGAAAGCGTTTATATGAGGGAAAGGGTTAATAGGCAACTCAGACTACCTTCTCACATAGACTGTTTTAAACTTATTCATGATTGGTTGAGAACAAACTTTACATTTAGTACATAAGTTAATAATCAAAACTGAAGCCATGGGATTGATTGCCTAATCCCTCCTTTTAAGAAATTCAATTAGAATGGCACAAATTTGACAGGCAATAATTCGAGATACTGCAAAATTTACGAGTGGATATGACAGCAATCAGGAAACTATGACAAACAAATAGAATATCTTGAATAATGGCATCCATTATTTGTAGACGTTCAGCACTTTATTAAATTTGTTAAACTTTAAATAATACATTCAAGAAGTATAAATTTCATTTATAGAGGTTTTTCCATATTTTTGCCTCACTATTTCAGTTATCTGCTGAATATTTATTGTTTTAAGGAAAAGAGCTAATAGTTAAAAAACATCTTGAAATTTAAATAGGCCCCCCCAAAAAAGACCATTCAGGGACTAGTTACTATTCATCAAAAAAAGTTTTATTAGGTTATCTATCCATTTGACCCTTTCCCTTCTAAAGACACGTTTTTAAGCTTCTGCAGCGGCAATTTTTTTTTTAAATCATTATGACAAAAGGAGAAGTTTGCTCAAAGTGAAATTATGTGACTCAAGTTTCACCCGCGAATTTGATGTATGTAAGAAAAGCAATGACTTATTCCCACACTGAAAGATTCTGCAGCAGAAACTTATCATGTGAAGGTTACACGTCGAATCAGTACTTTGGTTAGTGGAAATGTTATTTAACCCTTACCCACATATAGACGCTTTCTGACGCCTCTACAGCAGACGGCTTTTTGAAAACATAGTGACAAAAGAAGAAATTGCACAAAACATGCAATTTCTCCTTTTGCCACAATGTTTTTCACTTTTTGTCATAGGGTATCCATTCAATTATGGAGATTTTCTATGTTTTGACAAAATATGTTCAAAGTCGTCTGCTGCAGAATTGTCGTATGGGGGAAAGGGTTACAGCAGACGGCGTTTTGAAAACATAGTGACAAAAGAAGAAATTGCACAAAACGTGCAATTTCTCCTTTTGCCACAATGTTTTTCACTTTTTGTCATAGGGTATCCATTCAATTATGGAGATTTTCTATGTTTTGACAAAATATGTTCAAAGTCGTCTGCTGCAGAATTGTCGTATGGGGGAAAGGGTTAAGGGTCAAACCCTTACCCACATATAGACGCTTTCTGATTCCTCTGCATCAGACAGCTTTTTGAAAACATAGTGACAAAAGAAGAAATTGCACAAAACGTGCAATTTCTCCTTTTGCCACTATGTTTTCCACTTTAAGTAATATGTTATCCATTCAATTATTTCTGACGGCTTTTGAAAACAGTGTACCACATAATGTTTTAACTCTTTTAAATAATTAAACTTTCATTTATAGAAATTTACCATATTTTTGCCTATATGTTTTCAAAGTTGTCTGCTGCAGATTTGTTGTATGTGGGAAAGAGTTAAATAACATATTTTTTTTCAAGGCAGCTGGGAAACTGTCCCAGTAAAGTTGCAAGTTGCAAACCGTCTGAATCATTGTTTAAAAGTTTACAAAGCAAGCATTCAAATGTGAACCATCTTGGTTGAGATCCCTAATTGCTATCAAGTATTGTTCTCTTTTTTCAATGGCTTGAAGTTGGACCAGTTTTATGCCATATTGTTTAACACTGTATTGCAGTTATACCAGTGTTTCCTGGTTTATAAATAGCAATGCAGTAATACAGGTGACAATAGTTTATTTTGTAAACTAGCACTCAGTTTAGGTGAGAAGTTCTCTCTGAAGTATTTGGCGGTATAAATATTGGCATATGACAGGTTCCATTTAAAACTTGTGAAAACGTCATTTTGTCCGTCAATTTTGTTTAAGCTTAACATTTGAAAGACCTTGTAATGTATCTTTATTTACTAGGCCTGGTGAATTAGAGTATTGAAAATAGTTCTTAAAAAAATTGTTTAAATTCCATTAATCGGACATTTTGAGGGGAAAAACTGGATTTGTATATCACAAAATGACGTTAGTTTGACGGAATGTATGTCCCGGCGTTTACACCATGTTAATTACCTGGTATTTTTTTTCCATTCAAAGACCAACATCCTAGGTAAGTACGGTTTATTATTGATATAAATACTTTGCAATTATAAAAAATAACATCTTCTGTTGTTTAGTTTGATTAATGAAAGACATTTTATGGATTTTATTTTTGGTACGCATCGTACTGCGCGTCTGTCAATCGAGTGACGTTTCCAAAATGTGAAGAAACTCAAGCTTGTAAGCATGAATGTTTAATGAGGCAATCTAAGTTAGATAGGAACAACTTGTCCTTGTTAAAACAAATGTCACCATCGATAATTTTTATACAACTTTCGCGAAATTCTAAAAAAACAAGTTGCGAACATAATTTCTGTCAATTTTTGTTAGTGACGTTCGACCTATCCCGCACCGTCTTAGAGGGTTACTACCCGCTGATTCATTCTGATTGGCTGATTGCGGTAAAAACCGAAGTAAGCCGCATGATTCAAAATGGCTGGCGGGTGAGACGCTGAGATAATTTAGGTTAGTTTTTTAAGTTTAATCGTGTCTGTCAACTTTATTTTATGTTCGCAACTAATGACGTTCTCCAAAAAGGTTGTGTTCTATCGATTCCCGTCATTTTGGGACACTAATATTTTGTATTTGAGGTCAAAAATGCATTTGATTCGCCGGCAACAGGTGATCTCTTCGATAGTTTCGGTTTATTTCGAAAAACACCCATGTGCATGAATGAACGTCATTTTCTGACGGAATAATAAGTTGCGATCGTATGTTTGTGACGGATATTTCTGTTGCTTATGTCAGGATTTGACAGATATTATATTGTGAACGTCATATCATGACAGGAAAATGTGGCGAACGTTATTTCTTGTGAAGTTGCTTATGTCATTTTGACAGACAAAAGCTTAATACACTTGTTTTATCTTGTGAGTAGGGCAACTTATTTTATGATTTCAAAGTTTTAGTGTTTTAGCTTAACACCAGGGTTAATTTTGAAAATTAATACCCCATTGTACAAACAATTGTGACCATTTACGTTGTGAATGTCAGCTTTTGACAGACTTTTAGTTTAATCAAAATGATTAATAGTTTGAGTCCATTATGCAATGTTTATTAATTATGCTTTTTTGTAGCAACGGTACCAATGACGTTGACCCCACCCTCGCGCGTGATGGCACCCCCACACCTGAGGACACTAGGCCTACACCTGATAGCACCCCCACACCTGAGGACACTAGGCCTACACCTGATGGCACCCCCACACCTGAGGACACTAGTCCTACACCTGATGGCACCCCCACACCTGAGGACACTAGGCCTACACCTGATGGCACCCCCACACCTGAGGACACTAGGCCTACACCTGAGGACACTAGGCCTACACCTGATGGCACCCCCACACCTGAGGACACTAGGACTACACCTGATAGCACCCCCAGACCCAATCAAACTGAGGAGACGGACAACGCTGGTGGTGATGATATTGGCTTGTTAGGACGAGAAATTCAGTCAAGGTAAAGTAAAAGTTTCAGTAACCTTTATAAATATCAATCACACTCTACTTAGATAGATAACTTCAATGTAACGATACACTTGGCTCACGATACATACTGTACATTTTGCAAACGATTCTATTACTTTGGTTTGATATGATATATTGGCTACATTAGCTACATTATGATTTTATATAGCAAGTTGTAGTGACAATTATCCAATTTATACACAAGAACTATAATTTGTAGCTGCATCTTTTAATTTTAGGCCATTATTTAGAAGCTTTTGATTATTTGCTTCATCAAAAACAACATCTGCATGGTTGATGTCGCCATTATTGATTTTTGTTCATGAATTTCTTCCTCCAAAAGAAATACCCTTTGGATATGTCTAAAATACGGAAACCGTACCAAATCGAACACCGAAAATGGCAATTAAATCGAACAACTTCGGTAATACAGAGTATCATTACATCCCTACTTCAATGACCTGCAAAATGTTTGATACAAGCTTTTTTATTTGACTCTGCCTTTGTCACAATGTATCTGACCATAAGATCTCGGATGTTTCCAAATTTCATTAATATCAACAGCTGGACTCAAACAGTCATTGTAGATAACACTGTATTTGCGGCCACAAAACTATTTTAATCAGTAGAGCGTATACAGGCCCTCTTGGGCCTCTTGTTTCTGTTTTCAAGAGTCATTTCAAGATTATAAATACGACATCCCTTGTATATGTAGTCAATATGTTCAATTAAGTTCAAATACATTAACAATTGTGTTAAATATTATTAAACCAGGTTTACAACAGGGGTCCTAGTTCAACATGGAAAGTGTTTATATCCTGCAGTTGTAAGTCTTGTTACAAGTTACCAGTTGGTTGTTTTATTTTCACTTTTTAGGTGATTTATTGTGGGACATCATGACCCTCAAGATTGTTTTATATATAGTTAATACTCACAGTGAATTTTTAAAGGCTGTTCCCCAATTGGAAATAAACTATTTTCCCCAAAATATAAGCTATTTTTTCCCAAAAACTGATATATTTTTTTCCAATTGAAAGAAATTTAACAAAATCTAACATATATATATATTGGTCTTTTGGATTGGAAACTGGCGCATTGTGTCACTGTGAATTTTAACTGTAGAACAGTTGCTTTATTCAGGTTATACTTATACAAGTTGTTGGTTTTATATCGTTCCTACCAATTTGAAACATATAAATTGCGCTCATTTCGATTTATCATTGTTGTTACATGTATGTTATCTTTGTTTCATCTTGTTGTTGCAACATCTTATCATTTCTATATCATAATCATTTCACCAGGTTTCAATTATTGTTTTCATTAGGACTGGTCAGTCAATGGCTCATGTTTTTTCTGTTCAAATTTAAACTGTGCTTAGATATATGATCTTGAAAAAATTAGATGCAGTGTACTCGGAAACCATCTGTTAATGCTAGAGAAAGATTTTTTGAAGTCAATATAAACAGCCAGTCAGATTGTTAATAAACAAGCTTTTAAATGAGAGCTTTTATTTCAGATTCAGATGAGGCTTACTTACTCTCCTGCAGTATGTTATATATATTATATTTTCAAAGGTCAACTTTTAGTGTAAGGACGCTTTCTGCACACTCTAACATGGCTCACTGTGGGTGACTTTTTTATTTACTAGGCAAATGTTTTTCAGGTGGACAGCTGGCCATGGGTTAAATTTTTTAGCCGTAGGCAGAAGAAAGGGTTATGGACTTTGAACGAAATCCAACACACAGTGGTTCATCAGGACATACACTTCAAACTTCAACCACCTGAAATAGTAATGTGCGGAGGTACAAGACTACTGTATCAATTCAAAGGTAAATGTCTGTGATATCCTAAGCTACATTCACAGTTTTCGCTAGAGCTTTCTGAAAGCTAAACAGTTTGGTTTATATTTCATAACTTGACTAGTGTAATATCATAATTTTATATAACATGGCTTTATTATTTTTTTAAAGAGAAAACAATATTTCTGCTTTTCGAGCAATTTATTTTCTGATATACAGTGTCAAGTGATAAGTTGCAGGCTAAAATTTATCCTCCTAACATTTTCACTCGGTGACTCTAATACATTTAGTTTCTGCTTTCTTTATTTTCAGATGACGATATTCAACCATAGGCACACGTCGGCCGGCACTGTTCAAGTCAACCAGTTGATTTTGTTGTTCACTGTTATGACCAATAAAAGTTTCAGTTAAACATGGTTGTTTCTTGATATATTCTGGATGAGACACAATGTTGTATACATGTCAATCATCATAGAGAGTGTGTAGGCTAGAGAAATAGTGTCTTGCCTAAGGACACCCTGGCCGAGGATCGAACCCGGGACCTCCAGATTTGAAGTCCAGTGTATTACCAACTGCGCCAATGCAGACTTCATTGCAAGACTAAAATATCTGTAACTAAGACTTGAAGGGACTAATATGAATCTACAGATATTAATAAGATTAACAAAACGATATGAAAGTGATTTGAAATGATATGCATGTACATTCAGCAGCTATGGTGAGCCCCAAGGTCCCTTCACGCTAGGGGAGCCTTGTTAACCAACCATTTCCAGTGTAAAAGCAAAACATGATGAGATGAGAGATGAGATAATGGTTGGAGGGAAGTTTCAGTAACTAGTCAGTCCATACAACATTTTGCCATGAACAAATATAATAAGTAAAAAGCTTCTGCCATTTTAGGGACCTACAATAAATGTTTACATCCACTGTACATAGTTCTGAGACTTCCCCAACTCAATATGGTGAAGTGTAAAAAAAACGTCTACCCTAGGACTATGTTACAAAGCACCATAGCATGTGCATAGGTAGTTAATGGGTTAAGGGCAACATACACATAGCTAATTATCAACACAAGCAGTGAATGGGTTATTAAGTATTCTTTTATATTGTTCCCTCGAAATAGAATGTAAGCAAAATCTTGTGCCATCAAAAAATGATGTTAGCAAAAACATTGTTCCGTCAAAACATTATGTTGGCAACAATTTTTCCGTCAAAAAATGACGATATCAACACTAAAAAAGTTGCATAAACCTGTATTTGAAACATTCTTTGCAGAAATCATACTTACTTTTGATACAGTTTTCAATAAATTGTTACTTTAATAATTTGGTTATTAATTTAATAAAGGTAATCTCTTTAATTTTCATACTTTTTGAAGTTGTGAACATAAAAATTTCCGTCAAATATTCCGTCAAAAAATGACATTAGCAACCTGAAATTTAAAATTCGATTTAAAAGCAAATAAAACGTGATAGAATTTTTATTTTCATTTTTTTGACACCATATTATCACAATTTTGTCATTTACTAAAAAAATCCTGCATTTTTTTATGCAAAATATTATTTGTCTAATTGGACCTAATTCCACACTCTTAAATGGAATCTGTCATATGCCTCCTTAATTTATACGGTGGCATAATTTCAAAATATTTCACTTGCCTTAATTTTTGAGGCTCTTTCATAAACAGTCTGTGAACTATATTCAAGCTAGGCGCTACTTTTCAATGACAAAGCGTGCCAGTATGTATCCATTTGGCCTAGTGGCATGCATTTATAGTGATGTATGGTTATGGCTTAGGTAGCACATAATGTGCGCTTAAAATTGTCACTGCCTGTTCCGGTCATTTCTTGAACTGTTTGATACTTATAATTCTGTGTGTTGAACAGGCTGCAAGGAACTAATGGGGCACCCTTATGAGCCGCAGGGCGAGACCAAAATACGTACCAGTGTCAACCGTTACATTTTACATAATGATATCCTTTAATTACAATTTTGAGCTCCAAGGATAGTCTATGAATGGATCAACGCACACTGGGCTTCGGAACTACACATACATAAGAAGAATGGATCAACGCACACTGGACTTTGGAACTACACATGCATAAGAAGAATGGATCAACGCACACTGGACTTAAGAACTACACATACATAAGAAGAATGGATCAACGCACACTGGAAGTTTGTTGAGCAATTTCTACTTTTGTCACAATGTTTTCAAAAGTCGATCGCAACTGCTCGTTTTGAAGCATGTCTACGTTTCTCACAATGTTGTCAAAAGTTGCATCATACATGTATGCATCAAAATGCACCTACATGTTGGAAAGTGTTAGGAAGTCCATTAATAGTCATTAGTATAACCCAATCTCAGGACAAACTAGATGTGCACATTTCTTTTTCAACCCTTTCCTACAATTTACAGATTCTTTCTAATGCTTCTTCAGCATATGACTTCTGTTCAATTTATCCTTTTGCAACAATGTTTTCAAACACTATTCAATAAACAATGTATAGTTATACATTCAGTTACAGAGATTTTCAAACTTTTTCCCTAGATGTATTCGATGTCATCTAGCTGTTTCAGAATAAATGTATGTTCGTAAGTTTTAACGCTTTTCCACCTGCAGACGCATTTTGACGCAATAGCAGCAGATTATTTTTGAAAACATTGTGGCCAAAGGTGAAATTGCTCATGATGAACAATTTCTCCTTTGGCCACAATGTTTTAAACTTTATTTAACAATTAAAGCTATCTTTTATGGAGATTTTTAAGGTTTTTTTCACTATGTTTTCAGAGTCGTCTGCTGCAGATTTGCTGTATGTGGGAAAGGGTTATGAAGAGTATGATTTTGAGTTTCCAAAGCTATGAGGAACAGGGAAAATCTTTCCAGTGAATAATATTCATATCATTCTGACACAATCTCCCTGGGGACAAGCCTATGAAATGCCGGCTGCGTCCAATAAAATTTAATCATGTTTGATGTATGTTGTGCATTTTCCGAGCACTGTCTTTTTAGGGACTGAGTTTTATTCGTTTCAATTTTGTCAAAATAGAATGAGGACATAAAATCAGTCATAAACTGGAAATGAATCTGTCTCCAGCGAGGTTTTATGTAGGTCACAGCTTCTCATATCCACAGATCTTTTTCAAATGTCAGAGCTCGATCTGGATAAGGAGCATTTAGCATGTTCTAAAATCCTTATTGGACCCTCTAACCCTATGTTGTGGGTACTCAAAAGAATCGTCTCAGTAAGACGATTCTTTTGAGTACCCACAACATAGGGTTTGCTTTAATAATAAGAGAGAAATTGTGGGGAAAAGAGCTTATCTGGACTTCTGAAAAGTCATCACATGCATAGACAAGGAGTGAACTCTGATCTTTTTCACATTATACCTCTTTTATTACCCAATAAATAACCCAGGGGTTGTGAGTTCAAATCCCAGCTCGGTCAAAATTCTTTCAATCTTTTGACAGAAGTCAATTGATGCAACAAGCGTCATTAATTTGTTATTTTCAACCAATGGACCAATGACAATAACTGTCTATGAGGAAAGACAGCCAGTTGCTTGGATTTTTTAGACTGTTCTGTGGAGAAATGGTATGAGAAAGCCAGGTTACATATAAATAGGTGAACTGGCCACCATGATATGACTGAAAAATTATTGAAAAATGCATTAAACCCCATTCAATCAACCAATAAAACACTTCAATGTGGCTACTCAAAATTAACGTCTCAATGAGAACCCACAACATAGTTTTTGAAAATCAAACAATTTTTTTAGAACAAGATCCATACACCATGCAATTATCCCTTTACCACAAACAGCATGTTGACGCATCTGCTGCAGACGCAGACGGCTTTTAACCCTTTCCCTCATATGACAATTTAGCAGCAGACGACTTTGAACATATTTTGACAGAAATAGAAAATCTCTATAATTGAATGGATAACCTATGACTAAAAGTGGAAAACATTGTGGCAAAAGGAGAAATTGCTCGTTTTGAGCAATTTCTTCTTTTGTCACTATGTTTTCAAAAAGCTGTCTGCTGCAGAGGCGTCTGAAAGCGTCTATATGAGGGAAAGGGTTAAAAGCATTGAGATAAATGGATAGATTTCTCCTTTTGTCACGATGATATCAATTCTTATAAATTCAATAAATAGACTCTCATCGATGGAGAATTTTTCAAATCTTGTTCAGATGTTTTCACAGTCTTCTTCTGCAAATATGTTGTGAGTGGGAAAGATTTGTCAAGAGCCCTAAATGAACTTTGTGACTCTTTGGAATTCAAAATGTCTTAATTGAATAAGAGACCATTTAGCAGACAAGAAATCTTGAAAACTGGAATAACAATTTTGACAGAGATGAGCTCAATATTGAGAGAATTCTCCTTTCCGCCCAATGTTTTTTGAAATGTGTCATCCGAACAGCGTCTGTATCTGGGAAAAGGGAAGTGATCACAGTTAGCACCATTATCAACATGTGACATGAAAATGATTGATTGATTGATTGGGGTTTATAACGCCGTTTTTAACAATTTCTCAGTTATATCACGGTGGCCAGTTCACCTACTCATGCATTTCCTGGTTTTCTCACACCAAGTACTCCACACAACAATCTTCCCAAGCAACTGGCTGCTTTTCCACATTATAGACTTAGCCCATTGGTGGAAGACGAATGACGTATGTCGCATTGACTTTTGTCAATCGTCGGAAAGAAAGTTGGCCGAACCGGGATTCAAACTCACAATCCCTGGATCGACAGCCCGCGTCGCTACCGACTGAGCTATCTGGGCTCGGCGACATGAAAATGACATGATACTGAAGAACTTGGCAACCAGCCATCGTTCAGATCACCCTGCAATCCGTACACTCTGATCAGGGTCTTCTCCGTATGCTATGTATAGTCATTCGAATTCAAGCATGATTATAAAATTATGCCCATATTTTGTTCCCACATAATATTATAGATGCATTGTGACTCAAAACTATTGTGACAAAAGGAGTAAATGGTCATATGAATAAGTTCTCCTTTT
Source organism: Serripes groenlandicus (assembly GCA_031761405.1). Classification (NCBI taxonomy): domain Eukaryota; kingdom Metazoa; phylum Mollusca; class Bivalvia; order Cardiida; family Cardiidae; genus Serripes; species Serripes groenlandicus. The sequence continues at coordinate 42,978,699 of JASEVX010000002.1, read as the reverse complement.
GACACAATATCTTCAAATCTTTCCAATAATTAATTATACTTTTTCATTAATGGAGATTTACCATAGTTTTGCCCTGATGTTATCAAAGTTGTCCTCTGCAGATTTCTTGTACATGGTAAAGGATTTAAACATTTAACCCTTTCCCTCATATGACAATTCTGCAGCAGATGAACATTTATGTCAAAAAATAGAAAATCTCTAATAAATGAATGGATTTATTTATAATAACCTATGACTAAAAGTGGAAAACATTGTGGCAAAAGAAGAAATTGCTCGTTTTGAGCAATTTCTTCTTTTGTCACAATGCTTTCAAAAAGCCGTCTGCTGAAGAGGCGTCAGAAAGCGTCTATATGAGGGAAAGGGTTAACTGTATGGATAGAGTAATATGATCGCAAACTCCATTCATTTCGAAACCTAAGAAGGTTTATTTTTTTGTAACAAGGCTTACTTTTAACCCTTTCCAATATACAGACGCCTCGATCTGCAGCAGACAACTTTTGAAAACATTAAGATCACAATGTTTTCATCTTTTTTTCAGTAATTATATTTTCATCCATGGAGATCTGCTATGTACGTATTATGCTAGATGATTTCAAAGTCGGCTGCTGCAAATTTGTTGTATGTGGGAAAGGGTTAAACTTTTCTTGATGACTTAAGGAATCCCTGAATCAGGTCGTGCTGCAGACGCATAACAATGTGTCAGTAGAAGCAAAAGGGTTAGTGAATAGGAAAGGATTGTTGAATGTTGATTTTTCATGTGACTTGACCTATTTTATGGGAAAGGATTAGAAAAGACATTGATCTATTCCTTCTCATTAATGACCAGTCATTACTGAGAGAGAAATGTAATTGAGAACAAATAAGATGGTATTCAGAGACCCTCAACCCCACAACAGGTAATTTTCAATCCTAATCGAGATCGGAAATGAATGACCTGCCATACTAATAGGCGTCTAATTAACTCTTTTCCCTCTGTTTGTTGTTGTTGTTTTTAAACAAAATCCTGAAAATCTCATTAATTTTCTTACAATCCTTTAATAGATCTAAACTTTGTTTAAATATTTATAATTGACAAGTTTTGGTTGGAAATATTACATTGCATCACAGTTTTTGTTAGTATGATGTTAATTTAACTCTCCTAAATTCTTTCTTTTTCCCCAGTTTTATCACATTAACCCTTTCCCTCATATAGACGCTTTCTGACGCCTCTGCAGCAGACAGCTTTTTTGAAAACATAGTGACAAAAGAAGAAATTGCACAAAACGTGCAATTTCTCCTTTTGCCACAATGTTTTCCACTTTTTGTCATAGGTTATCCATTTAATTATGGAGATTTTCTATGTTTTGACAAAATACGTTCAAAGGCGTCTGCTGCAGAATTATCGTATGAGGGAAAGGGTTAATGTTTCTTGGGTATAACAGGTTACCAGACTACTTACTGGTCAATTTATCCTGACACATGCAGCATGTCAGTTGTAATGCTATGTTGTTACTAAATGCCCCCCAATCCTGAGCTCCAAGGAGAGAAAGAGATTACTACTATTGTTATTACCCTTTCCCTCATACGACAATTCTGCAGGCAGACGACTTTGAACTTATTTTGTCAAAACATAGAAAATCTCCATAGTTGAATGGATAACCTATGGCAAAAAGCGGAAAACATTGTGGCAAAAGGAGAAATTGCACGTTTTGTGCAATTTCTTCTTTTGTCACTATGTTTTTAAAAAATCTGTCTGCTGCATAGGCGTCAACAGCGTCTATATGAAGGAAAGGTTTAATTGGTATGACCATCACAATTGTCATCAAGATAGATATTTTTTATTGGATTTTTACGATTTTTTCAACATTATTTCAGTTTTTGGGTAGGTAACCAGACTACTTACTGGTCCATTTATCTTAACACCAGTATGTCAGCCATAATGCTAACCCAACAATCTGAGCACCAAGGAGAGGAAGTGATTACTACCATTTTTAAAGTCTTTAGTAAGATCCTCACATGGAATCAAGAGAGGTTCACTACCTGTACAGTGAAATAATGTTGAAAGCGGCGTAAAACCCCAATAAAACAAACTACCTGTACGGTAAAAATTTGCTAAATTATGGGCCTTTTTATATCTCGAGTTTTACCCTTTCCCATTTGCAGACATTTTGAAGCACCTTTAAAAACATTTGCCAAAACGTTTTTAATCATATATATATTCAATAAACTATGGAGTTGTTTTGAATAATTTTTGCCTTAATGTTTTTCAAAGTCCGCTACTGCATAACCAGATTAGATGGAGACCAATCTTCTGAAAACAAGATTGGATGAAAAACCTCTACAGTCAATTTTAACCAAGGTTGAGTAACTTCTAGCCAACGATGAGCTTGACCTTGGTAATTTGATGTCCCATGACCCAACAAAAGTCTGACAAAGTTTCAGAAAAATTCAGAAAAATTCGACCCGGGTTAGCTAGTAACAGCTAGAGAAACACCGGACAAGTGACTGCTACGTCTCACTCCACATTCTTGGGCGACACCAAAAAGGGGTGTAAACTGATCTTATCCCAACATTATCGCTTTAACCCCTTCCCAAATTCCGACGCTTTCTGAAACAATTTTTGAAAATATTGTGCCAACGGAGAAAATTGCTCATATTATAATCAATTTCACCATGTGCCAAAATCTTTTCAATCCTGTTCACTGAGTATACTTTCAATTAAAGAGATTTTCAAAAATTAAATAATGCTTTTAAACTCGTTCATTTCCATAGATTTATCTTGCAGGCAAACTTTCTCACAAAAATCAGGATGTTTGTTTGATAACTATGAAATTCCAAAAAAAAGTAAAATATTGACTATTAGACTATTTTAGCTGTAAATCAATCTTGTATTGTATGTATACTTGAGAAGAAGAGGGATACTCAAGGATCATTAACCTGATATCTTTTTTTTTCAAAGCCTCCAGTACGGTCTAAATTTTCAATGTTGCCATATGAAATCTGATTTATCGAAGTATAGAATTAAATCTTTCCGTTTTGTACATAGAGAACAACCTGAAAGACTCACAGTGGTGCAGTGGTAGAGCATCAAACTCTCATACCATTAGTCCATGGACAACCAGGTTCTGCCTTTGGGATTTTTCCACATAAATGATGCCAGTAATGATGAGGAAGCATACATCGAGAGTGATTAATATAAGCTGAAAGATGCTTTTCAACCCATGTAAAAAATAAGATTAAGAAGCATCCCTGTATTATAAGAGTTCATTAGTCCAACAGGAGACGATTAATGTCATTAATTTAACCCATTCTCTACAGCAGAAGACGTTTTAAAACATGGTGGAAAAATGAGAAATTTCTCATAAATTCCTAATTCTTTAATTATATTGAACCATATTAATTACTTTCATTTCTAGATTGTTTCCATAACTTTGCCTAAGTCGCATGTCTTCAAAGTCGTCTACTGCAGAATTGTTATTATGTAAACAGATGGTTTTAGAAACTGATTACCTGTATTATACGATTAAGTGAAATTGGTTCAATTCCTACAGGAGACAATTTACCCTTTCCCACAAAAACAAAATTGCAGCAGACCTTTTTGAAGACGTCTTGGCAAAATATTGATTAACATTGTTGCAAAAGTAGAAATTTTTCATTATGCCATATATAATCATGTTTCAAAAGTTGTCTGTTGCAGGTGTCTTTATGTGGGATAGCCTTAATTAACCCTTTCCCACGTCAGTAGCCATTTTCAAGGTCTATTTACATTGTTTTATTGTATAACTGATAAGGATTAAAAACAAGTAATACATATCTGTGTATTTAAGTTATATTACTATGTTTCCTTGATGCTACCAGTCTAACGTATCCTGAAACCAATGCATCAGTCATAATGTTAACCAATGCCATTATTTCAATGTTTTAAGGTTTCAGTACAACCTGACAAGGGGATTGCTGCTCACAATGTGGGCAATCTAAAACCACACCACAGAGACAGTCATACTGATATGAAAGCATGTCTTTGACAGTTTAAAATGTATAGCCAATGATGAAATGTTAAGTCTTTGAAAAGAAGGTCAATCAAAGGTATAAGGGTCAAGGTCACATCATACACATCTTTGGTATGACAAGAAAAGTCAGGCCACAAGGAAAACAGTCAGCGTCACATGCCTAATATGAAAAGGTGAAAGGTTATGGCCAATACCAACCCCTCCCAAGATACAGACACTTTTTGACACCTCTGCCATCAGATGACTTTTGAAAACATTATGGAAAAAAAGAGAATTTATTATAGTAATACATGTAGTGAGCAATTTTTCCTTTTGCCATTATGTTTTCAACTTTATTCAATAGTTGTTCTTTCATTTATAGTGGGTTTCCATATTTTGACAAAATGTTTTCAATACGTCTTCATAAATCCAGATAAGGAGGGTTTTACAGCTCTTTTCCCCTCAATATCTCTCTTATTATCCAACCAAACCCTATGTTGTGGGTACTCCCATTGAGACGATTCTTTTGAGTACTCACAATATAGGGTTAGTGGATAAAATAAGGAATTTAGAACAAGCAAAACACTCCTTATCAATAGCTCTGCATCTTCTGCTGCAGATTGTTTGTATGTGAGAAAGGGTTAGTGTTTGCCATGCACAGAGGGAGAGTCTCTACATTATAAAGGCAAATATTTCAATTCCAGAATCATAAAAATGCTAGGTACATGTACATGTCTTTTGCAAAATTAAATCATCATTTCCCTCATACAGACTTTTGAAAACATATTGCAAAAGATATGAAAAATCTCATTAAACGAAAGCATAATAATTTAATAGAGTTGAAAAATGAGTGGCAAAATGAGAAATCGCTTATTTTGAGCAATTTATCCTTTTGTCACAATGTTATCAAGAGTAAATGTCTGCTGCAGATGCTTCCAAATGCCTGGGCTAATAGTCCAAAGAACTACATCTCCATGGAATGGTGAAATAAGGAAATTTGTTTGATGAAAACTGTAACTCTATAGCCGGGTTAAAAAGCACAACCTTTTGGGAATATGCAAAAAAGAGAAAATTGTGTTCGTAGATTATTAAATTCTAGCTGTGACAAGGAGAAAGTAATTTATCCGGGATGCACCTGGGAATGGTAATCTAAAGCTCTTTCTTTCTTATCCCAATACCACATTTACCCTTTCCCACATGCAATAAATCTGACAAAAAAATCTGTGCTGTACCGTTCCGTCGTTTTATGTCTTTTGACACATCTACAGTAGACACTTTTCAAAACATTTTGACAAAGAGAGCAATTGCTAATAATGATTTAGCTGCCGCAGATGACTTTTCAAAACATTGTCGCAAATAGAGAAATTGCTCCTTTTGCCGCAATGTTTTCAACTCTTCATGATTATATGTTTATTTATAGATATTTTCCTTACTTTTATCTAGGCATTTTCAAAGTCGTCTGCTGCAGATTTGTTGTTTGTGGGAAAGGGTTTTTACCTTCATCACCTTTTGCATACAATCTTCATGAGCCAATGAGAATTAACATTTGAACATTACATTCCAAACAATGTTTTCTTGGCCTTATGATGGTTAACCCTTTCCCTCATACGACAATTCTGCAGCAGACAACTTTGAACGTATTTTGTCAAACTATAGAAAATCTCTATAATTGAACGGATAACCTATGACAAAAAGTGGAAAACATTGTGGCAAAAGGAGAAATTGCACGTTTTGTGCAATTTCTTCTTTTGTTAATATGTTTTCAAAAAGCCGTCTGCTGCAGAGGCGTCAGAAAGCGTCTACATGAGGGAAAGGGTTAATGGATTTATTTTGAGTAAGACGCTTTCTGTAACGCCTGTGAAGCAGACAGCTTTTTGAAATCATGGCGACAAAAGAAGACATTGCTCAAAACGAGCAATGTCTCCTTTTGTCACCATGTTTTCAACTCTATTCAACTGTATTGTACTTTCTTTTAAAGGGAGTTTCCAGAAAATTACGGTTATGTTTTCAACATCGCCTGCTGCAGATTTGTTGTATGTTGGAAAGGGTTATAACACCAATTTCAACTGTTTTTCAGTTACATGATTGTCACACTGGTCAGTTCATACCCTCCCAAAGGATATGTTTCCAATCTTTCCCACAATGGTATTCTACACAACATTCTAACTAAGCAACTCCATGGCTTTCAAAGTTTTCTGTATGTATTGTGTTGATCATGTTTATTATATCTATTTGTAAATACAGACAAACTTGTCTTAGGAAGCCATCCAAGGGAGATTCAAAATGTGGCTGCTAAACACAGATGGCTGTTTAATACAATTCTAACTAGAAATACTGTGAGCAAAGCTCACTAAAGAATACCCCCCGCTCCCCTCCCAAAGCATCGGATACATTGGTAAAGTTTCTACTTTGCTTATCTTCCCTTGGAAGAATCTGAGGAGAAAAATCTTCCTTCATGCATATCTACATATAATGTGTAGCCTTCATATACAGTTTGACTCAGTAGTGCTTACAAGAAATGTAGAGGTATGTGCACAGGAGTCCCTCGCAGGCAACCTCTAAGTTGAATTATCTGCCCTTGGAAGAATCCGAGGCGTATGATCTTCCTTCATGCATATCTACATATGATGTGTAACCTTCATGTAAAGTTTGAACCAAATCCATTGAGCCGTTTAGGAGGAGTAGTGCTTACAAGAAATGTGGAGGTATGTGCACAGGAGTCCCTCGCAGGTAACCTCTAAGTTGAATTATCTGCCCTTGGAAGAATCCGATACATATGATCTTCCTTCATGCATATCTACATATGATGTGTAACCCTCATGTAAAGTTTGACCCAAATCCATTGAGCCATTTAGGAGGAGTAGTGCTTACAAGAGATGTGGAGGTATGTGCACAGGAGTCCCTCGCAGGTAACCTCTAAGTTGAATTATCTGCCCTTGGAAGAATCCGAGGCGTATGATCTTCCTTCATGCATATCTACATATGATGTGTAACCTTCATGTAAAGTTTGAACCAAATCCATTGAGCCGTTTAGGAGGAGTAGTGCTTACAAGAAATGTGGAGGTATGTGCACAGGAGTCCCTCGCAGGTAACCTCTAAGTTAAATTATCTGCCCTTGGAAGAATCCGAGGCGTATGATCTTCCTTCATGCATATCTACATATGATGTGTAACCTTCATGTAAAGTTTGACCCAAATCCATTGAGCCGTTTAGGAGGAGTAGTGCTTACAAGAAATGTGGAGGTATGTGCACAGGAGTCCCTCGCAGGTAACCTCTAAGTTGAATTATCTGCCCTTGGAAGAATCCGAGGCATATGATCTTCCTTCATGCATATCTACATATGATGTGTAACCTTCATGTAAAGTTTGAACCAAATCCATTGAGCCGTTTAGGAGGAGTAGTGCTTACAAGAAATGTGGAGGTATGTGCACAGGAGTCCCTCGCAGATAACCTCTAAGTTAAATTATCTCCCCTTGGAAGAGTCCGAGGCGTGTGATCTTCCTTCATGCATATCTACATATGATGTGTAACCTTCATGTAAAGTTTGAACCAAATCCATTGAGCCGTTTAGGAGGAGTAGTGCTTACAAGAAATGTGGAGGTATGTGCACAGGAGTCCCTCGCAGATAACCTCTAAGTTAAATTATCTCCCCTTGGAAGAATCCGAGGCGTATGATCTTCCTTCATGCATATCTACATATGATGTGTAACCTTCATGTAAAGTTTGAACCAAATCCATTGAGCCGTTTAGGAGGAGTAGTGCTTACAAGAAATGTGGAGGTATGTGCACAGGAGTCCCTCGCAGGTAACCTCTAAGTTGAATTATCTGCCCTTGGAAAAATCCGAGGCATATGATCTTCCTTCATGCATATCTACATATGATGTGTAACCTTCATGTAAAGTTTGAACCAAATCCATTGAGCCGTTTAGGAGGAGTAGTGCTTACAAGAAATGTGGAGGTATGTGCACAGGAGTCCCTCGCAGATAACCTCTAAGTTAAATTATCTCCCCTTGGAAGAGTCCGAGGCGTGTGATCTTCCTTCATGCATATCTACATATGATGTGTAACCTTCATGTAAAGTTTGAACCAAATCCATTGAGCCGTTTAGGAGGAGTAGTGCTTACAAGAAATGTGGAGGTATGTGCACAGGAGTCCCTCGCAGATAACCTCTAAGTTAAATTATCTCCCCTTGGAAGAGTCCGAGGCGTGTGATCTTCCTTCATGCATATCTACATATGATGTGTAACCTTCATGTAAAGTTTGAACCAAATCCATTGAGCCGTTTAGGAGGAGTAGTGCTTACAAGAAATGTGGACATACGGACAGACAGACAGACAGACAGACGGACAGACAGGGTGATTCCTATATACCCCCCCAAACTTTGTTTGCCGGGGGGTATAATAAAGAAGAAAATGTTGTTTTGGTTAATCCTAAATTGGCTGCTAAATACAATTTGGCTGCAATACAGAGGTGACCGCTAACACAAGTTTGACTGTACGATATATATGTTAAATATGGTGTTTACATGCTAGGGTCTAAACCCCTTTTCTGATACAGACAACATATGACACCTTTGCTGCAGACGACTTTTGAAAACATTGTGGCAAAGGGAGAAATTGCTCTTAACGAGCTACTCATCCTTTAAAGGTAAGGGTCAAGGTCACTCTATCCATCAATTATTCTTACCTTTACAGAGATGTTTCATTATTATTGCCTCAATGTTTTCAAAGTTGTCAGCTGCATATTTTTTGTATGTGGGAAAGGGTTAATACTTAACCCTTTCCCTCAAATAGACGCTTGCTGACGCTTTCTGACGCTTCTGCAGCAGACAGCTTTTTGAAAACACTGACAAAAGAAGAAATTGTTCAAAATGAGCAATTTCTCCTTTTGCCACAATATTTTCCATTTTTAGTCATAGGTTATCCATTAAATTATAGATTTTCTGTTTGTTGACAAAATATGTTCAAAGTCGTCTGCTGCAGATTTGTTGTATGAGGGAAAGGGTTAATACTTGAACAATAAACTTTGAACTATTTTGGCTGACATGGCATCCAAATGAGATGACAAGGTGACAGACAGAATCACACAAGGAACCTGTGGTGTTTTATATCAAATAACCCTTTCACACATACAACAAATCTGCACCAGACAAATTATAGTGACAAAAACCTGAAAAATCTCCATAAACAACAGGGCCATGATAGCCCTGGATCGCTCACCTGATTTTTTCTTTCCCGTTAGCCATATAAGCCCTGCCCCGTGTGGCCATAGTTTCCAACCAATCAACTTGGCTTGAAGGAATCTAATAGAGGGTCTCCTAATATAGGAACATTTCTACAAAATTATTTGAAAATCGGCCTGACACTTTCGGAGGAGAAGATTTTTTAAGTTTTCTCTATAGCCATATAAGGCAAAATATCCCTGGCCCCTGGTGGCCATGTTTTTTCACCAATCAACATGGGTTGAAGGAATCTCATAGAGGGTCATCCATCAAACATTTCTACAAAATTATTTGAAAATCGGCCTGACACTTTCGGAGGAGAAGATTTTTTAAGTTTTCACTATAGCCATATAAGGCAAAAAAGCCCTGCCCACTGGCAGCCATGTTTTTCAACCAATCAACATGACTTGAAGGAATCTCATAGAGGGTCATCCAAGGAACATTTTAAAAAATTATTTGAAAATCGGCCTGACACTTTCGGAGAAGAAGAATTTTGAAGTATTTTTCATTTCGTTGCCATGGAAACCATAATTCTGCATGGATGCAAGGAATTCTGGTGAGGTCATTGAGAGGATGCTTTCTGTGAAATTTCATCCCAATTGACCCACTGGTTACTGAGGAGAAGAAGTTGATGCACAACGGACGCCAGACAAAAGGCGATCACAATAACTCACTTTGAGCAAAGCTCATGTGAGCTAAAAATAGCTTAATTGTTAAATTAAGTTGAAAACATTGAGGCTAAAGGAGAAAATGCTCATCATGTTTTCAAAATCATCTGCTGCAAAGGCGTCAAAATGCGTTTGCAGGGGGGAAAAGGTTATACAAAGTTTTAGATAGGAAAGCATCCATCCTCTCAAATCTTTATTTGAATCTTTACTAGAACCTTAAACGTTGTGTTGTTAAGAGTCAGTTTCCTCCATACATCAAATCTACAGCAGAAGACGGAAATCTGGCCAAAAATATGAGAAATCACTGGAAATGAAAGAAAGACTATCGAATAGTTTGAAAATATTATGACAAATGGAGAAATTGCTCATAATGAGCAATTTCTCTTATTTCCACAATGTTTTCAAAAATTGTTGCAGATGTATCACAAATAGGTATTTCTACTTTAGCAACAAATTTCTTTCAAAAGTCGTCTTTTGTAGATTTTTTAAATTAAAAGGCATAAACATGCAGGGAAGGGTTAACCACCTTACCTTGAGAAGTCTATGTAGTAGAAGTGACCATGATACATTGCTGGCTTTTTCTCTTCCCATTCTGTCATATTCTGGATTATATTCATCTGAAAAGATACCAATAATAGAGTTAATTGATTGGAGTTGTTAGTTAAACCGATTAATGCCAAGTTGTTCAAATGGCTTTGTTCAGCTTGCATTTGGAAGAGGCAATAGTCAATTACAGGATTATCAAGATAACAAGAAACTGCTGAAGACGATAAGGCCGGATTGTTGGCAATTTGACCTTGAAAATTGACAAACCAAGGTCAAGGTCAATTAAAGTAACCATAGAAATCAATAGAACTTGTTACTGGTTACCTTCAGGCAAAGTTTCAAGTTTGTAAGGTTCCCTTTCCAGTGCTGAGATTTTGCCTCAACCTGAAACTTTAACCAAAATGTTGACGGATAGACAGACAGACGGACGGTCGGACATCACCAATTTATAGACCAGAATTGCTAGAGCAATCCGGCCAAAAATGTTGTGTTGAGAATATAGATCCCTAGTCACTCTCATGTGACACAGGCTTCACAAAATCACTTCCATCAGTCAAATGGTTAACAATGTATCCAACAGAATGTTGGTTATATCACAGTGGTAAACTCTAATTAGATGTTTGGGTTTATGTTGCTTTCAACAGCTTAACCCTTTCCCTCATATAGACGCTTTCTGACACCTCTGCAGCAGATGGCTTTTTGAAAACACTGTGACAAAAGAAGAAATTTCTCCTTTTGCCTCATTGTGTCAACTCTATTTAATTATTGATTATTTTATTTATGAAGATTGTTCACGTTTTTGTCAATATATTTTCAAAGTCGTGTCCTGCGGATTGGGTGGACAGGAAAGATGATATTGGTCCCATACTTTATATTTACATCGAGATTAAAATATAATGAAATCAATACCACCAGACCTGCTGGAGCTCAGACTTTCACCGACTCTTTTCAGACACATCCAGCCGGTTCCGAGTACAAGGGCCAGACCTTGGCGGCCCTTCTTATTGAGTGTCCCCCAGCCTCAGGGTTACTCTATTTAGTACATTGGTGGTGAAAGATTTAGACTCAGTGATGCTTAGAAAGTAGACACATTGACTTTTGAAAATCATCGGAAAGAATGAACGGCAAGGCAGGTATTTTAACCCTTTCCCTCATATAAACGCTTTTTGACGGCTCTGTAGCAGAAAACATAGTGACAAAAGAAGAAATTGCTCAAAACCAGCAATTTCTCCTTTTGCCACAATGTTTTTCACTTTTAGTCATAGGTTATCCATTCAATTATAGAGATTTTTTATTTTTTGACAAAATATGTTTAAAGTCGTCTGCTGCAGAATTGTCGTTTGAGGGAAAGAGTTAACTCATCAGTCCTGGATTAACATCCCTTTTCTTATTTTATTTAAAGGTGACACCAAATGCATTTTCACAATTCGACAACTGTGAAAGGGTTTTAAGAGCATAAAAATGTAAAATATTTGGAGTTAAGAGCATAAAAATGTAAAATATTTGCACCCTCTAGTTTATGTGAATGTCAGTTTCTATTGTAGGTCAATAATGGAAATATCAACTCACACTCCATTGTGTAAATAATAAATTGTTAAGATACAACTTTTCATTCAATCCATAGTACAAAATTAAAGTATAAGAAAGATGTCATGGGAAAAGCGACGTTCAAACAAGTAAATATATTGAGAAATGGGGCTTTGTTTAGCATCATTTAAAGATACTTTGCCATAGATATATATTATGGCTACTTTCTACTCTTTTTTCTCAGAAGTTACATCTAGGACTATTTCAAATGCGTAAGTTAAAACGCAGTTTTCAACAATCTTTCAGTCATATCATGGCCGCAAGTTCCTGCCTACTCATGTGTTTTCTGCTTTCTCACACCTGTACTCCACACAACAGTCTGTAAAGCAACTGGCTGCTTTTCCTCATAGACTGATCGCCAATTGGTAGAAGACAAATGAAGCTCATCACATTGACTTTTTATCGAACATCGGACAGAATTTGGCCGAGCTGGGGTTTAAACTCTCAAACCCAAGACTGGCAGCCCTCAATGTTACTGTCTGAGCTACAGGGGTTGGCTCAAACAACCGGTCCGGACAGTACAATGTAAATGGACATTAAAGGCTCTGTTGATTCTACATTGTTGGAAGATGCAAAAAGAAACCAAATTGCTGCTTATATCCAGATCAGCTCTTCAAATATACGTATCATCTTCATTCAGGCACTTACATGTTACAGGAGCTGTATTCTAAGCACCTGCTCGAGAATGTTCCTGAACATATTATTCAACCAGAATCTGTACAAATGTTCAATCTCCCAATGTAATTTTCATACATTTTTGCATGGCCCCGTCCTCCGAAGATCATAATTATTGTAAGAAACATTTAATGCTTTCAAATCTTCAGATGCGCAGGCGGCAGACAACTTTCGTTACAAAAGGTGAAATTGCTCATAATTATAACTCTGTTTAGGAATTATTTTGCTTTCACTTCTAGAGATTTTCAATATTATGAAGATTTTAAAACAGTGCTGATCAAAATAAGCAACTTTCTCTTTGGTATTTATAATGTTTTCAATTTTGTATTTATCTGAAGTTAACCATTTACCACATACAAATGCTTCCTGAAAAGTTTTGAAAACATTATGGCAAAAGGAGCAAATAATGATCAATTTCTCCTTTTGTCACAGTGTTTACAACTTTTTTCAGTAATAACACTTTGATCTTTAACCCTTTCCCTCATATAGACGCTTTCTGACGCCTCTGCAGCAGACAGCTTTTTGAAAACATAGTGACAATGACTTAAAGAAGAAATTGCACAAAACGTGCAAAATATGAAAAGTCTTAATAACCCTTTCGCTCATACGGCAATTCTGCAGCAGACGACTTTGAACTTATTTTGTCAAAATATAGAAATCTCCATATTTGAATGGATAACCTATGACAAAAAGTGGAAAACATTGTGGCAAAGGGAGAAATTGCTCTTAATGAGCTACTCATCCTTTAAAGGTAAGGGTCAAGGTCACTCTATCCATCAATTATTCTTACCTTTACAGAGATGTTTCATTATTATTCCAAGTCGTCTGCTAAAAGTTAGCTGTATGTGGGAAAAGGTTAAGTGTTGTAGATCATCTGCTAGAGAATGTATAAGAACATCTTTAGACTCTCTAACAGTATATTCTGATCAATATATACACAAACCTCTCTGAGGGCAAAATGTTTTCTTATTCGCAAGTAATTTTTCATAGACCACAAACCTTTTTTAATCAGATAACTCTTGAAATGTTCTAGAACTGTTCTTGGTTATTTTAAGAAATGAGGCCCTGGAATCGCTCAACTGAGAATGGGCTATTTAAGACTAAGATTACTCTTTCAGCGCCAATGGCAATCTTTCTGACAAAATTTCAAGCTGCTCAAGTCAAAAATGCGATCTCTATAGTGTTAACTAGATTGTTCTACAATTTTGCCTAGTGACATAGTTGTTGAACTGACCTAACCCATATATTCGAACTTAGCCTAGATATCATCAAGACAAATATTCTGACAATGTTTCAACATGCTCAAGCCAGAAATGCAGCTTCCAGAGTGTTAACAGAATTGTTCTTCAATTTGGTCTAGTGACCTAATATTTGACCTGATATGACCCATATTCAAACCTGGCCTAGATATCATCAAGACAAACTTTCTGAAAAAGTTTCAATCTGCCCAATTAAAAAATGTGATCTCTATAGTGTTAACAAGATATTTCTACAATATGGCCTAGTGACCTAGTTTTTGATCTGATCAAACCCATATTCAAAGCAAACCTAGATATCATCAAGACAAATATTCTGACAAAGTTTCAACATGGTCAACCAAAAATGCAGCTTCCAGAGTGTTAACAAGAATTTCCTTAAACTTGACCTAGTGACCTAGTTTTTTACCTGACATGACCTTTATTCGAACTTGGCCTAGGTATCACTAATTCAAACATTCTGACAAAGTTTCGACATGCTCGAAATATGGATTCCAGAGTGTTAACAAGATTTTCCTTAAATTTAGCCCATATGCAGTGACTAGTTTTTGACTGGACATGACCCATATTCAAACTTGGCCTAGATATCATTAGGACAAACTTTCTGATAAGAGTCTCAACATGCTCAAGTTTAAAATGCGTCTTCATTATTCTCCTTTATTCGAATTAGCCTAGATATCACTATGCCAAACATTCCAACAAAGTTTCAAAATGCTCAATTTTAAAATGCGGCTTCCAGAGTGTTAACAAGATTTTCCTTAAACTTGACCTAGTGACCTAGGTTTTGACGGGACATGACCCATATTCAAACTTGGCCTAGATATCATCAAGACAAACTATCTGATCAAATTTCAACATGCTCGAAGTTTAAAATGCGGTTTCAAGTGTTAACAAGATTTTCCTTAAATTTGGCCTAAGTGACCTAGTTTTTGAATGGAAATGACCCATATTCGAACTTGGCCTAGATATCACTATGCCAAACATTCTGACATGGTTTCAACATGCTCAAGCCAAATGTGGATTCCAGAGTGTTAACAAGATTCTCCTTCAATTTGGCCTAGTGACCTAGATTATGACCGGATATGACCCATATTCGACCTTGGCCTAGATATTATCAAGACAAACTTTCTGACAAAGATTCAACATGCTCAAGTTTAAAATGCGGCTTCCAGAGTGTTAACAAGATCTTCCTTCAATTTGGCCTTGTGACCTAGTTTTTGACCCGACATGATCCATAATCAAACTTGGCCTATAGCTATCATCAAGACAAACTTTCTGACAAAGTTTCAACATGCTCAAGTTTAAAATGCGGCTTCCAGAGTGTTCAAAGAATTTCATTAAATTTGGCCTAGTGACCTAGTTTTTGACCCGACATGACCCAGTTTCAAACTTGGCCTTGATTTGATGGAGATATTATGTTCTGATAAACTTTCATGAAGATTAAATGCAAAATGTTGCCTCTAGAGTGTTAACAAGCAAATATTGACGACTAACGACGAATGATGAACGACGGACAAAACGCTCACAAAAACTCACTTTGAGCACTTTGTGCTCTGGTGAGCTAAAAATCTTTCATCATGAGCAACTTCTTTTCAATCAATGGTTTCTAAGATTTGATCAACACCTACAGATAATTCTGTCAAGGAAAGATTTAAAGTTGTACTTTCAATTCCTTTCTTTTTAATACCATTAATTTTGTACTTTCATATATATATATTTCCCTTCTTATTACTGTCTGTTTTTTCACAACTCATTCCCTCATGCAGACATATTTTGAGGCAGCAGATGTCTTTGAAAACATTCTTGCAAAAGCATATAATGGTCATGTGTGCTCTGTTTGCCACAACGTTTCAATATTAATTAATATACTTCCATTTATAGAAATCTTTCTTCTTTTTTAATCAGTATTTTCAAAGTCGTCTGCTTCCGATATACATTGCATGTGGGAAAGGGATAAAGGAGACTGTCTACCATCTCATATTACTTTCTTTGTAATAAATAAATAAAACAATTTCATTTGTTTGTCTGACTGCAGAGAATTTCAACATTGGTTTTTTAGTATCTATATATGAAGTTTTTTAAAGTAAAACATATTTTTATTAGAAAATACTTACCAGTCATTTAATACCTGATATATAATCTCTACACCCTTAATTCATCCAGAAAAAGAACTCGCCTTGCGTATTCCTCACGTATATGTGATATACACGGTTGCCCGTAAGAGAGGGCAAGCACGTGATATCTTGCCACTTTTATTTCAACATTAAGTGTTGGGTGACGACGCGGGGATGGGAGGCGGGACTCTATAAATGACTGGTAAGTATTTTCTAATAAAAATATGTTTTACTTTAAAAAACTTCATTTTTATGTCAAAAATACATTACCAGTCATTTAATACCTGATGACTTTGTAGCATCGGACGGGAGGTTCGGCCAATACTTACTGTCGTTCCAGGTAGCAGCACCTTGTAGTGTATTATTTTCTAATTTATTTACAAAGTACTATGAACCCAACAGTATATATGGTAAGAGCAGGGATTGATAATTTCAATCAGTGTTCACTTCATTGATATGTTGGGAGTAATTTAGCGGACAACTCGCTGAGACGCAACCAAAGGGCCCAGGGAGTACAAGTTCTGTCTGACTAGACATAGAACGCAAGTAGAAAGATGAATAACTTGACTGAGTTTTCCGAACTGCCGCGCGAAGAATTCTTCAAGGGAATTATTGTTCGAAAAAGCCCAACTTGCCGAAAGAGCCCTAACTTCATGCGGGCGTATCCGCAGAAAAGGAAGATCTCGACTAGGTAAATCTTTGTACGCTAATTTAATTGTAATGGATATCCAGCGAGAAAAGAAGCTGCTGATATATATTACGACCTATAAGGGGGAGAAATAACCTCCTTCTCCAACCCCTATTCCCCTTAACTCTCTTAAGTTAATATTTAAGAGCTCTGACAGGACAATGTATCTGTCGGAATCCGAAGGACCACAGCTCGCAGAATGACTAGGAACTGAATCGGATCAGGAAGGACCGACGGTAACTGGTTCTTAGCCAGAAACCCTGGTTGACCCAGTAGTGTAAAGAGGCCATCATATTCATTGAATCTGACATTCCCGGTTTCTACAGACAGAGCATTTGAATTGCTCCTTCGAAGAGCTGTAGCGAAAGCTAATAAAAAGACGGTTTTATAAGTAAAGACGTCGATTCAAGAGGTTCGTATGGAGCTCTTGTAAGCGACCAGAGGACGCAAGACAAATCCTATTTTGGAGTTAAACTCCTACAATGGGTTTTTCTAATTCTAACCATCAGGCTGTGAAACCTAATGAAATTAGTTTCTAATGACAGTAAAGAACTCACTTCCCTGCTTGTGTTCGTCAAATAAGACGAATTTATAAGTCTCAGTTACTAATTTAAGAAGCGGTAGTTTCCGACGAACGTTCAGAGAGATTGACCTACCTTAATAACATCAATCGGTAAGAACTGTCTATTTCTAAGGAAGATGTAACGGTTATGTCGAGAGACAGGCCAGCATGACGTATAACCACGGTCATTTAGCCAGTGATGTCAACACATCATGTGTTTCTATTATCATTTTACACCTTCAGCCAGTGAAACTGAGACCGGAAGTTGTTTATTATTATTCCACTGCGGAACCAATCGGAACTTCTCGGGTAATTCCGTAAGCATTCATCCCCGACGTATTCCGATTGCTGCCGAATGAGTAGTATTGAAAGCTAGCAGAACTGAATTCATATGAAGTTGTCTACTCTATATAATAACATGCCGTAGGCTGTAACGCACTGCCCCGATATCTGTAAACAATTCGGGTGTGGTGTGAAGCATGTATCGGGCTGTTTCCCGTACTTACTGATCCCGAACCAGAAAACGAATCGGATTCTCGAGGGAATTAGATCCGATTTGCCTGTTTTGGGAAATAATTCCGAACGCAGGTAATCGAACTGTAACTCCTCGATGACAAGGCACACGGTACGTGTATTAGGCGTTTGTTAGGACTAACAACTCGCCCAGACCGCCGTTCCGGATTGTGATCTTGGTGAAACGGACGTTCCATTCTACTACACGGCCGTACTAGACGCGAACTGAGTCGAAACGTCTACTACCGGTTTTCACTGTCTGTCTTTCTTAGAAACAGGAAGAAAAACAGTTGTATCAAGCCCGAATGGAAGGTTGATACCCACTCTATATCATTCTTTGTTAGAAGATTTAATAGAGAGGAGTGCTTCCCTATAGCTGCGGATTAGGGACAGTGCTCTACTTGGTTGTATGCCAACTTAGCTAGTTCCCGTAACGCTAGGCTCGAACTTAGCCTGTCTATTTGCGTCTTCACAGGTTGGGGTTCCAAGAACGCCCTTGCAGAAGTCGCTGTACGTTTCTGTCCCTGTGTAAACGATGTCGCCGCATACGCCGAAATGCCTTATGGACGCAATGAAAGCAGTAACCTTCCGCCAATGATAATTATTTAGAGTCTAGATCTAAATTGTTTCATCATCATATGGGGCACTGATCCCGATATGTCTCTTATTCGTCAGACAAGACTGGGTCTTGGGTTTCACCGACGACAAGAGGATTGCCTATAGCCGGTTCTGAACCGGAAGGTCAGTGTTCGATTCCACATTAGAACTTATGAAGGAGTCATGACCGAGGAATTATCCCTTTTCCGAAGTGCTCTGAATTAGAGTTATGACCGAGGAATTGATCCCTTGACATAGATCCCTTTTCCGAAGAAGAATGAGATCGCATGGAATCAACCGTCGGGGCCGAGCTCACGTATGAGATGGTCTTGACCTCCCTGTCTCAGAGTTCACATAGTGAATATCCTCTGTTCCTTGTCATTTACCACAAAACGAAAGTACTTCCTCGACGAGGGAGCGATTGGAATGTGGTAATAGGTGTATGTGAGGTCTAGAGAGACCGCCCAGTCGCCTTCCCAAATAGTTATTTGGATGGAGTGGGTCGACTCCATTTTAACTTCTCGACCGGAATCAATAGATTTAGAGCTGATAAATCTATAACCGGTCTCCACCGATCGTCTTCCTTCGGGACGAGGAAAAGACGGTTGTATCAAACCCCGATAATTGGGGTTGAAAACCCTCTCTATGGCCTTCTTTTACAGAAGACGTGATGAAATCACTTTTGACACGGCCGAATGACGTGACGACATGTCGATAGGCACGCTTGTCAGAGGAGAAGAAATGAAGGGAATTGGATACCCTTCCTGTATCACAGATAAGATCCAATGATCCTCTGTGACACTTTCCCATTCCTCTATGAAAACAACAGGCGGACCCGACTGTAATCTCCGGCCTTGGGACGATCATAGAAAGGTGCGCATCCCCAGGGTTGAGGCCTAGGGGTTGTGCTTTATTTAGAAGGCTGCCGATTCTTAGCCCCTTGGTAATGGGATGACCATAGAGAGGTTCTCCCCCTTTGTGGGACGGCTTAGCCCTCCCTTTATCAGAATGCGCTAACGTATTCTGTTCCAGGGATTGCCTTTCCAAGGACTGTCTATTAAATAGATGTCCCTCCGAATGCCTCGATATCCCAAAAAACGTTGGGTTTTTGATGCTCTCGGTAGGTTTGGAAATCCCGTCTATTTCCGACCGGTTCCATTGAATGGACCGGTGGCAGGTAATTGGGGAAAAGTGTTATCTTAGAGATGTACACAGTTCCCTTGGGGATTGAAAGGATCTCTCTGCACGAAAATTCCCATACCCGGAGCCAGACGGGTGAATAATAGAGGTCGGTCCGTAACCTATACTCTGATTATTCGTGCACCCACTCTGTTGTTGACCTGTTATGGAATGATAATTTGTATCAATCCGGTCACTCAGTACAGAGCTCGTGCCTGGACGCGCCATGTTTGCCTAAGCAATTGGCTGGCTAGTTGCGTCATTAACAAATGACCGACTGGCTGGTCGTGAGATGTTTTCATAACCTACAGGTAGCCTAGCCCCGTCATTACCAAATGACTGACTATCTCCCTGCCGCGTCATGTTCACCTGCGTGACTGGTTGGTTGGTCGTATCATAGTTAAATGATTGATCCAAACCTTGTCTCGACATGGCTACATGCCTGACTGATTGGCTAGCCACGTCATCGTGAAATGAGTGACTGCCTGGTAGCGTCGTATTTAAATGAGTGACCGTTTGCCTGGCCGCGTCGTAGCTATTCGATTGCAGCCCTGTCATATCACCGCTAAGTGAATGACTACCTTGTCTAGTCATGGCAAATTGACTGACTGGCCCGGTCGTGTCATGGCTACATGACTGACCGGTGACAGGTCGCGTCATCGCTAGAAGACGCCCCGGTTGCCCGGGGACCTGTCGCGCCACGGCATATGGCATATGGGTCTTGCTTTCCAGCACCAGCAAAACCCGGTTGACTAGGGATAGGCAGTTGTGAGGCTGCTCTACCGAAAGTCTCCGGAGAACTTTGTCCGCAGACATCGTAATCCGGCACTCTTTAATGAAGTGCACAGTTCCCTTTGGGGAACGGAAGGATTTCTCCGACCGGTAATTCCCGTACTCGGAGCTATACGGCTGAATATTAGAGTTCGGTGCTAACCTACTCTGAATATTCATAACACCACTCTGTTGTTGACCTGAGATAGAATGATAATAGTATCAATTCGGTCAGCCAGTACAGAGCCGTGCCCGGTCGCGCCATGTTAACATAAGCGACTGGCTGGCTAGTCGTGTCATTGCCAAATGATAGACTGCCTGGTCGTGCGCTGTTTACATAACCGACAGGCAAGCTAGCCATATCATTACCAAATGACTGACTACTGCCTGATCGTGTCATGTTCACATGCGTGACCGATTGGCTGGTCGCGCCATGTTTACATAAGCGACTGGCTGGCTAGCCGCGTCATTGCCAAATGACGGACTGCCTGGTCGTGCGATGTTTTCATAACCGACAGGTAGACTAGCCGCGTCATTACCAAATGATTGACTATCTCCTTGCCGCGTCATGTTCACCTGCGTGACCGGTAGGTTGGTCGTATCATAGTTAAATGATTGATTCACACCTTATCTAGACATGGCTACATGCGAGACTGATTGGCTAGCCACGTCATCGTGAAATGAGTGTCTGCCTGTTTACCTTGTCTAGACATGGCTACATGCGAGACTGATTGGCTAGCCACGTCATAGTGAAATGAGTGTCTGCCTGGTCGCGTCATATTTAAATGAGTGACCGTCTGCCTGGCCGCGTCGTAGCTATTCGACTGCAGCCCTGTCATTTCACCGCTAAGTGAATGACTACCTTGTCTAGTCATGGCAAATTGACTGACTGGCCCGGTCGTGTCATGGCTAAATGACTGACCGGTGACAGGTCGCGTCATCGCTAGATGACGCCCCGGTTGCCCGGGGACCTGTCGCGCCACGGCATATGGGTTTTGCTTTCCAGCACCAGCAAAACCCGGTTGACTAGGGATAGGCAGTTGTGAGGCTGTTCTACCATAAGTCTCCGGAAAACTTTGTCCGCAGACATTGTAATCCGGCACTCTGCAGCCGTCCGAAGACTGCTGTAGCTCAGAGTGTGGTGTTGGTTAAGCAACACCAGGCGACAGATAATGCGGTTCAAGTGCAGATGACTCCAGCGACCCTACCGGCCTTCCTATCTCTTTGAGCACTCTCTACCTTGTTTCTATACGGTATCAGGCCCGAAGGCTTTAGTTTCCCGACAGAACAACGCGCATCCAAAGCTACCTTAACACGCTCCTCTTCATCTCTAGCTAGACTAGGAGGTGCGTTTGTGTTAAGTGGAGAAGGTACAGCCTTAACCTTTGAACCACTCAACACGGTCGCGGAGTCCGATTGGGAGAACCCCTCGAACTCCGCTTCACTCGAAGATATCAGAGACGCCTTTTTTAGGGGCACTCTTACCCTTCCTGCTTTTGCTAGTCTTACCCTTCCCAGCCCGTTTCCAAATAGAAACAGTCCAAGAAGAGCAGTACTCGCACGGTGAAAGCTGTGTGCCCTTTGAGCAAACCACACAGTTCGGATGCGTGTCCCATGCGTCCACAGCATGACCACACGAGCCACGCCTCCGTTCACCTCTAAGTGACATATTTATGATACAAATATATACGAAAAGAACACAACAATAAAACCAAAAAAAAAAATTTAAATTTTTTTTTCTACTTTTTATTTTTCTACCCGAGTGACAACCCGGAACGTATATAATCTATAAACAAAATTTTTGTCTATGTTATAATTACATGTAAGTACAACAAACATCATAAGTATAATCTATAACGGGATTGGGAACTCATCGTTTAACTTTAAGTCTTGAACTCAATTACGTTCCGCACCCGAAGACATTAACTGAAAATAATGGGTGGGGTAACCACCTCGAGCTTTTCAGCTAGCTGTCGCCTACAAAAACAAGCAATTACAACAATAATTTAACTTTAAATGCAGTTGAATATCTGTTAATGCAGTTTCCTAACTGAATGAACAACTAAATAAGGCAATAAGCCTTAAAAAGCCAAGAAAAGAATAATTAGAAAATAATGTGTAAATTCTTAGCTGTCTAGCTGGTGGATCCAGAAATTAAAAGTGGCAAGATATCACGTGCTTGCCCTCTCTTACGGGCAACCGTGTATATCACATATACGTGAGGAATACGCAAGGCGAGTTCTTTTTCTGGATGAATTAAGGGTGTAGAGATTATATATCAGGTATTAAATGACTGGTAATGTATTTTTGACATAAAAATGCTTGATGTATGGCGTTAAAGATAATGTCGAGACTAGACTATTCCAATTTGTATTGTTTCAAACGAGAACATAAAAAACAATCTGTACTAATCAACTACGTAAATATTGAAAAAAAAAAAAAAAGATATTGTGGGTAAAAATTTATGCCGCTTTCAACCACTTTTCAGTTATAACAAAACATTTCCTACTACTTGTCGGGAAAGGAGCATAATTAGCCATTACTAACATTTTCAAAGTCAATGGTATATGGCCCTGTGACCTTCGAAACCCTACTTATATATATATATATATAACTGAGAAACTGTTGAAGCGACAAAAAGCACCATATAAGTAAGAGCTGTCCATAGTTCAGGACTGTGATTCAACTATTAAACCTCAAACAATCCAAAAAAGCCCACAGACACATTTTAAATGTTTGACAATTCTTATAGAAAGTGTTCGCAGTTCACATGTAAGGTAATGTAAGGTCATATTTTTTATATATATACAAGAACCAAGGCTGACATCTCGAGGGCTTGGCGTGAAACGGTTGTAACTAAAATTGGTATTTTTTTACCAAGGTTATTCACCTTGCCATAAAGTCTTTATAAGCGTTAAACCATCTTTCTTGGTAAACAATGGAAATTTAGGTGCCATTGCTCGTTCTGAGCAATGGCACCTAAATTTGCATTGTTTACAAAGGGGTCAAAATTGCCCCCGTTTCACACCAAGCCCTCGAAGATTCTGATTGTATAAGGTTTTTGAAAACAGTAATAGCTTGTGCACAATCTGAATGTGTGGTACAGTTATTGCTCTTGCTTGAATAAGGTAACTTGATCAATTAGTTTTTAACCCTTTCCCACATACAACAAATCTGCAGCAGACGCCTTTGAAAACATGATGACAAATACCTGGAAAATCTCCATAAATAATAGCTTAATTGTTAAATAAAGTCATTTCGAGCAATTTCACCTTTGGCCACAATATTGTCTGCTGCTATTTCGTCAAAATGAGTCTTTCTAGCATTCTACAAATCTGCAACTGATGACTTTGAAAATATCTAAGCAATATAATATAGACAAGACATGGAAATTCCACGAAACCAGGTTTTCTATAATGGAAGGTGTTTGATTAAGAATTAACAGATCTGTCAAATCTTTCTGTTAATAGTTAATCAAAGCTAGTAATTCAAGTAACAGGGAATATTTCTATTGATGAATAATCATAATTACTTTGTCAATTAAATATATCACAATTTTATCTAACAAATATCAGTTCAATACAGTCAATCGTATGTTGATGGCCTCATTTATTAAGAACATATAATAGATAACAGATATTAAGCAACCTTTTGTTGTAAGCAGCCACATTTAAGGATCCCTAATGCCAGGTTGATAATCAGTGATCTGCCTTAACCCTTTACTTGATAGTAACGCGTTTATGCCTTTGCAAACAGACTAGATCCAGGGCCCGAGGTTATGAAACTTACTCATATCTATGCTATATTCTTTTAAATTGCCAAGTTATTTAATATGGAACATATTTGCGCGAAGTTATTTGAAAATATCTATATGCATGGTAAAGTTATGGTCTGAACAAAAAAAGTTCAAGTAAAGTATATTTTCTGTCACTGTGACCTTGACCTGGAAGCTAAACACATAAATTGTGCATATGACACAGCGTCTTGATATGGTGTATATCTGTTCCAAGCTATTTCAAAATATCTCTATGGATGAAAAAGTTATTGTCCGGACAAGAAAAGTTCAACTGATGTCTATTTGTTGTCACTGTGACCTTGACCTGGAAGCTAAACACATAAATTGTGCATTTGGCACATCGTTTTGATATGTTGCATGTTTGTGCCAAGTTATTTGAAAATATCTCTATGCATGACAAAGTTATGGTCCGGACAAGAAAAGTTCAATTAAAGTCTATTTCTTATCACTGTGACCTTGACCTTGAATCTACAGATTTTTTTTTGCATTTGGCACATCGTCTTGATATGGTGCATGTTTGTGCCAAGTTATTTGAAAATATCTCTATGCATGGCAAAGTTATGGTCCGGACAAGGAAAGTTCAATTAAAGTCTATTTCTTATCACTGTGACCTTGACCTTGAATCTACAGATTTTTTTTTGCATTTGGCACATCGTCTTGATATGGTGCATGTTTGTGCCAAGTTATTTGAAAATATCTCTATGCATGGCAAAGTTATGGTTCGGACAAGGAAAGTTGACACCCGCCCGCCCGCCCACCCAACTGCCCGCCCGCCGACTTCGCCAAACTAATAACCAGATTTTTCCTTCGGAAAACCTGGTTAAAAATATGTCATTATTGAATAGAGGTGAAAACACAATGTTTTCAAAAGTTTTCTACTGCAGAGGCGTGAGAGAGCGTCTGTATGTGGGAAAGGGTTAATGTATCCTTTCCTTTTGAAGCATTCTGAGAAAGACTGACCAAAATTACAAACATTGCCAAGACTGTCAGAGACATGATTGATTTATTGTTTGGTGTTTTACGCCACTTTTTAGACTATTTTTCAATTATATCACAGCGTTTCCTGGGTATCTTACCAGTTACTTCTGGTCCATTGATCTGGACACCAGCCAGTCAGTCATAATACTTTAAACCTGAGCGCCTAGTTACTACCATTTTTTATAGACTTTGGTATGACCCAGCTGTGGATCGAAGATGCAACATGGACGCTCTTAAACCATAACATCGGTATCGGCCATGTAACGAGAATGACAAGGACTTGCAATTATCCTTCAGCCAGAATTGACAAAACCACAGCAAATGACTTCGAAAACATTGAGGATTAAATATTGAAAACCCATCTCCTATAAATTATAATTTTTCAATTAAGTCGAAAACATAATGTGACGAAAGGAGAAATTGCTCATCAATGAGGAGCAATTTCTCCCTTTTTCCACAATGTTTACAAAATTCATCTGCTGCAGGTGCATCAATATGCGTCTGCATGCTGGAGTGGGTTAAATTTGAGAGTTTATAAATATGAGAATGCTGCAGAATGCAATTGCCTTCATACACCTAGTAAATACCATTAACCCACCTCATAGGTGTCACTCCTGTCATCGCCATGGTGTTACCGTGACAACATAACAATGTTACCGTGTTAACAAATAATTACCTTTCCCATTCTATACTGATATGTAACAGTCATTGTTTTTCCTACAGGAAAAAAAAAGTTTTTTATTGCATTATGAGATCCTTTACTTTAATTGAAAGATGAGAAACTTGCTGTTTGAGTATGAAACAAAACTTCTATAACAAAACAAAACCAAGAGAACACAAAAGTTAGTATTATTTAGAGCCTTGACCTTAAGTGAGAATTGAACCCACAACTCTTGGATTGACATGCAACCTCCGAAAATCTCACCAACTGAGCGTTGTCGGCTCAACTAAATAATACATCTACTCATTTCCAAAGTTCCGCATTACGTAATTGTCACAAATTGTGTAAGTAAGCAAGGATTATACACAGAGAAATTGAGATGGGGTTTTACATCAGATAAAACTAATTAGAATCTAATATAGGGTTCACTTGATAAATCACATCTCAATTCACACGGGGCAACAAAACAGCAAAACTCAGATAACCCTTTCCCTCATATAGACGCTTTCTGCCGCATCTGCAGCAGACTGCTTTTTGAAAACATAGTGACAAAAGAAGAAATTGCTTAAAACGAGCAATTTCTCCTTTTGCCACAATGTTTTCCACTTTTAGTCATAGGTTATATCCCTTCAATTATAGAAACAACTCGAGATATTTATCGATTGGGGTTTAACCCTTTCCCACCTATAGACACATTTTGACGTGTCTGCAGCAGACGTCTTTTGAAAACATCGTGACAAAAGGAGAAATTGCTCAAAATGAGCCATTTCTCCTTTTGCCACAATATTTTCAACTCTATTCAATATTTATACTTTCATTTATAGAGATTTTCCAGATTTTTGAGCAGAGGATTTCAAAGTCTTCTGCTGCAGATTTGTTGTATGTGGGAAAGAGTTAACATCGTTTTCAACGTTTTTCAGTCATATCACCAGTTCATCGTTTCAACATTTTCCAGTCATATCACCAGTTCACCATAACTCATGTGTTTCCTAGCTTTCTAACACCTAGCAGTACTCCACACAACCTACTTTTCAATCAACTGGCTGCTTTTCCACATAGACTATAAGCATATATTGTTAACTTGTCACAGTGACTTTAGTCAAACATCTGAAAGAATGTTGGCCGAGCTTGGATTCAAACTCATAACCCCTGGATAAACAACCTGCGTTGCTACTGAGGTTCGGCATGTCAGTTGTTTATGCAAAACATAAGGATATTGAAAACATTGTGTGAATTGGAGAAGGTATTTATGCATACCATAATTAGAGTTGAACTGACTTTCCCATAATGCAGACACATATTGCACATCTGCAGCCGACGACTTTTGAAAACACTGTGGTAAAAGGAGAAATTGCTCATAATGATAATAATGAGCAATTATCACTTTTGCCACAATGTTTTCAACTATATGCAAAAATAACTCTTTCATTTATAGAGATTTTTCATATTTTGGTCGAGATGTTTTCAAATAACATGTTGCAGATTTGTTTTATACATGTATGTGGGAAAGGGGTTAATATTTTAAAGTTCTCTGCGTTACGGTAGTATAGAAGAGAACGTATGTCGTAACATGTACGAATCACAAGCTGGTAGTTGTTGCACGTGTTAACCGTGCAGTGGGGGTATAAAAGGATGTTTTTGGCGGGTTCTCGTCAGTTCGACGCAAGACTTCTAGCAGTTGACTTCGTACCGCTTACATGATGGAAAACCGTGACGAATTATCTAATCTTGTGGAGGAGCATGTTAAGGAAGCCATGAAGCAGGGGCACAATGAATTATTGCAACAGATAGGCACAATGATGGAAAAGATAAGTTATTCATCTTGTTCACCTCGTCTTTCTATGTTAGAATTGCCAAAATTTAAACGTAAAAGCAACGAAGAGCAGTTCAAGTACAATATGAAGGTACAGACATGTATTGAGCAGACAGAGTCTTCGTTAGACGCAGGAAATATTCAGGAATCAAAAGCTAAACTAATTGAAGGTAAATTCAGGCAATTACTTAAATACATATTTATATGGTTTTAAATTCATTAGATAGCTATATTACATTTGTAGATATGCACGTGTTATTTACGTGACTAAGGAACCGTTATTTACAGGGCGGATTTACCGCGGGTTTTCTTTGCTTTCCGTTTTCAGCCTGCACGTCAAAGTCATAGTGTATTTATGCTTGAATATGATTATTTCAGCCAAGAATACGGTAATGCAAAGGCAGAAGCACATACAATTGGCTGATAGCTCTGAGCTAGGTTGGCGTGTTGTTGCGGAATATCAGTCCAACCCAATTGCTAGTGACAGCGATGATGAAAAAAGAATGTATCGTGCGGAAGCCAGGGCATCTAAAAAAGCCAAAATGGACAGGGGCAAGAAACGTTTCAGGACCAACCCTTACAGAAGACCGTCTTCTACAGAGTCGTCTGCTGTACAGTCAATGAATGGTGGGAATGGCAGCAGAAAGCCAGGGTTTTGCTTCACTTGTGGAAAACCGGGGCATTGGAAAAACGAGTGCTCTCAAGCTCAAACAAATAATAAGATAAGTGGGGATTTATATTTATCTGCATTAATGGTCGGAAACCATTCAGTTTCTTATGGAGATAAAAATGACGGCTCGGATAGTCCACACAGGGATGTGGAAGATGGCAATGATATAGATAGTCATGTACAGGAGTTATCTCCCGTCGGTCGTCTAAAGAGTAATTATGATAAATGGGCTCAAATATCCGATAACATGTATATTTTAGAGGTAGTAAAGGAAGGTTACAAGTTACCGTTTAAAGTTTTGCCTAATTCGGTACAGTTGAGAAATAATAGGTCTGCTAGAGACAATCCATGTTTCGTTTCCCAGCAGATTCAAACATTGTTGAAAAAAAGGGTTATTACATTGGTTCATACTAAACCAGAGGTTGTTAATCCATTGACGGTTGCATACAATAAAACGGGTAAACCTAGAATGGTATTAGATTGTAGGCACATAAACCCATGTTTGCATCTGTTTAAGGTAAAATTCGAGGATATCAGGATAGCTGAGCAAATGTTTGATTTATCAAGTTATGTATTTACATTCGACTTGAAAGGTGCATATCATCATGTAGATATATATCCTGATCACAGGACTTATCTTGGATTCGCTTGGTATGAGGGCGGCACTGAGAAATATTACATTTTCAATTCATTACCTTTTGGCATTTCTTCCGCTGGTCATATTTTTACAAAACTTTTAAGAGTAATGGTGAAATATTGGAGGTCAAATGCGATCACATCGATTATGTTTTTAGACGACGGAATAGGCGGTCATAGCAAATATGACTCTGCGTTAAAGGCTAGTAAATTCATTCAAACGTCTTTAGTAGACGTGGGTTTTCTTTTAGCTGTCGATAAATGTCAATGGAATCCATTAAAAGTAGGTTATTGGCTAGGACATGTCTTAGATTTCAGAATTAACAGATTGTTCATTACAGATGATCGCATACGAAGGTTAGAGATTAGTTTGAAGTCTGTATTAGTACAGCTTGAAAAAGCCGACCAAGTAATAGCGGTCAGATTTATCGCATCTGTTGTTGGTCAAATAACTTCTCTGCAAAGCGTAATTGGAAAGATAGTAAGTCTGAAAACAAGGTACTTGTACAAGTCCATATGTAGTAGATTTACATGGAATTCGTTGATTCAAGTTACAATCAAAGCAATTTCAGAATTGAGGTTTTGGCTCGAAAACGCTCGAAAGCTTAATAACATTGGAAAGTCGTTAAAACAAGATAGAAACATAGAAGCGTGGGTGTTTTCAGACGCTAGCGACCAAGGATATGGTGGTTACATAGAATTAATAGATTCGCATCGGAATGCAGGAGTGAGTTCTAGTATCTGTCACGATATATTGAGAAGGTCCGATAATGTTAAAAATGAGCCTAGAGGGTTAGGTTTTGCTAAAGACTTAGGTTTAGGCACATATAATGGAGAATACATTCAAACCAAAGATAATTGCTATAATGGATACGAGTCGTTTTATAGTTGTTTTAACAATAAATGTTTGTTTTGCTCTTGGAGAAGCATGAGATCAGAATCGGAAAATAACGTAAGTATCATAGAAAATACAAGTGAGTCAATACTCCCGGAAGTGAGTAGGAATATTAAATCGGATATGCTCCCGGAAGTGAGCAGGAATATGAAATCTGATATGCTCCCGGAAGTGAGCAGGAATATGAAATTTGAGATGCTCCCGGAAGTGAGCAGGAATATGGAATCGGGTATGCTCCCGGAAGAGAGCGTGTGTGAAAGCGCAGTTATATCTATGTATTCATCAGAAATATACGGGTCTTGGTCATGTATAGAATCAAAGAAAAGTTCTACATGGAGGGAAATGGAGGCAGTCAGACGGGTCATTATAAATAATTTATCTGACATTAAAAATAAGCACATTAAAATTATGTCTGATAATATGAATGTAAGCACAATTCTGTTATCCGGTAGTAACATTGAGGAGTTACATGTTATTTCACTATATATAAATGAATTGTGTAATAGTGCAAACATAACTTATGTACCAGAATGGATTTCTAGGGTTTATAATTCAAAAGCAGATGCATTAAGCAGACGCTTAGATCAAGATGATTGGTTTGTTCACGACGGAATGTTCCAGTTTTTGGATGCAAAATGGGGTCCGCACGACGTCGACAGGTTTGCGTCAAATTTGAATAACAAATGTAGGAGATTTAACTCGAAATGGTGGGTGCCTGGTGTAGAAGCTGTTAATTGCTTCGATCAAGATTGGCAAGGTGTCAACAACTGGTTAGTACCCCCACCAAGTGGTGTATTAAAAAGTCTGAAAAAATTGCAAAGCGATTATGCTGTAGGTACTCTGATAATCCCGGAGTGGGAGTCGGCCTCGTTTTGGCCATATATAATTGATGATAAGGGTGTGTATAAGAATTACGTTAAGGATAATTACAATTTGCCTAGTTCGGCTATATGTTGTGGCAAAGGGAGTAAAGGCATGTTTTCAAAAGCAAAAATGTCTTTTAGAATGGTCGCATTAAGATGCGACTTTCATTCAGTCTAGGAGCAAATGAAGATGAAATGTACTGATTGTATTTTTGTTAACAGGTATTGGGATAAAACATTCTTTGAAGAGAAAATTCGAAGAGGCGGGCGGCGTAAATGTACAAGATGCGAATACATGCATTGACAAAATGGCGGATCAGATTTTAGGATCGCGGGCAGACTCCACTGTGAAAAAGTACTCTTACCAGATAAAATCGTTTGATGAGTTCTGTGATGCTAAACATTTACCAAAGAGGCCTGCCCATAGTATTCATGTTGCCTGGTATATATCGAATCTGATTGATTCTGGTAAATCATATGGTGTCGTTTCCTCGGCAGTTTATGCCATCAAATGGTTGCATCAGGTGAATGATTTCACGGATCCAACTGTTTCATCGACAGTGAGCCGACTGATTGAATGTGCTAAACGTCGAAATTCCAAGCCAATCTCCAAAAAAGACGTTATCACTACCGATCAGCTTATTGAGTTATGTAATATGTATATTGCTTGCAACGACGTTTTAGTTCTAAGAGATTTAACCATGATTTTGATAGGTTATTCGGGTTTTCTTAGATTTAATGAAATGAGTGAAATGAAATGCTCTGACATAGAAATACGTCCTGATCATTTAATTCTGTTTCTTAGAAAAAGCAAAACCGACGTCTATAGAGCAGGCAGGCAAGTGCTAATCAGCAAAGGTGTTTCTAGCGCATGTCCCTATAACATGCTGCAACGGTATTTGAGTTGCTCCGAGTTGATGCTAGGTACGCATACATATCTTTTTAAGCCAGGATGCAGATCAGGCTCTAAATGTTTCTTGTTGAAGCAGAATAAACAGTTAAGTTATACTAGAGCACGAGAATGCATTGTAGGTCGCTTGAAATTAGTAGCACCAAATTTGAAATTAGGCACTCATTCTTTGCGTGCTAGCGGTGCTACCACCGCGGCCAACGCTGAAGGCGTGTCGGATAGATGTCTTAAGAGACACGGTAGATGGAAGTCCGATCTGGCAAAAGATGGTTACATAGACGATTCTTTAGAAAAGAAACTTTACATAACAAAGCAACTAAAATTGTAAATTGAATTCGGATAGCTTTTCTCTCTAACATTTGTTCAAGTTCTATCGCTGTCTTGCCCATGCAAAAGGTGTTTGTTTGCGTTTAGTAGTGTTAGGACTTTAAAGTTCTCTGCGTTACGGTAGTATAGAAGAGAACGTATGTCGTAACATGTACGAATCACAAGCTGGTAGTTGTTGCACGTGTTAACCAGGCAGTGGGGGTATAAAAGGATGTTTTTGGCGGGTTCTCGTCAGTTCGACGCAAGACTTCTAGCAGTTGACTTTGCGATATCCGAATTCAATATAGTTAGTATAGGAATACAGTATTACTTATTAGACGGTATATAACTTGTATATAAATTTATCAGATACGTGTCTATGTACGGTCTTTCAATTGCGCAGGTTTTCCAGAGTTTCTCATTTAAAAATGTTTTTATCTCTGGTTTTTACCCCTGGGTCAATTGAATGATTTCTGTGTACAGAAGTATCAGTGACACAGTGCCATATTACATGTCTATGTTTATGTTAAATGATTGAATGCTTTACAAAAGACTTCAATGAACAATGCCTGTTTTTTTTTTTAATCAACTGCAATTAAATCGCTGTCTTGCCCATGCAAAAGGTGTTTGTTTGCGTTTAGTAGTGTTAGGACTGATGCTTTCTGACACATCTGCAGCAGACGTCTTTTTGAAAATATGTCGACAAAAGAGGAAATAGCTCAAAACAAGCAATTTCTTCTTTTGTCACCATGTTTTCAACTCAATTCAATTATTGTATTTTCATTTAAAAAGAGTTTCCAATTTTTTTTGGGTGGGTATGTTGTCAAAGTCATCCTCTGCAAATTTGTTGAAAGTGGGAAAAAGGTTAAACAACTTGTATTTGGGTACTTTAACCAACTCTAATTCTTCAGTAAACACAGATTGGATAAATGGAAGATCATGCCTGAAACTGGCATTTAACCCTTTTCCTCATACAAACGCTTTTTGACTCCTCGATCTGCAGCATACTTTTTTAAAATAATGGTGACAAAAAGAGATTGCGTAACCAATGATCAATTTCTCCTTTTGCCACAATGTTTTTAAATCTAATCAATTACTATATATATATCAAAGTCGTCTGCTGCAGAATTGTCATATGAGGGAGAGGATCAAGGCACAAAATTTGCCTTTTTAACTCACATCGGATATTTTTGAGGACTTCACAGCAGACAATATTGATATCGCGACCCTTAGTCTCACGTATACACCAATTTAAGTCAGCAGCAGACGACTTTATAAACATCTAGACAAAATTATGCAAAGCTCAAAGCTCAAAGACTTTAAAAGGCTTTCCCATTACAACATAAATATAAATATGCAGCAAACGTCTTTGAAAACATCTGGGTAAAAATGTGAAAAACCTCTATAAATCAGAGTATAATTAATTAAATAGAATTGAAAACAAACTGTTATCAAAAGACTTCAGCCGCAGCTGTGTCTAAAGGTGTCTGCAGGTGGGAAAGGGTTAAAACATCTAGACAAAATATGCAAAGCTCAAAGCTCAAAGTCTTTAAAAGACTTTCCAACATACAACAAATATGCAGCACTACTATAGATGTCTTTGAAAACATCTGGGTAAAAATGTGAAAAATCTCTATAAATAAGTTTAATAATTAATTAAATTTGTCACAATGTTTTAAAAAATGTTTTCAGAAAACATCTGTATGTGGAAAAGGGTTAACCCTTTCCCTCATACGACAATTCTGCAGCAGACGACTTTGAATGTATTTTGTCAAAACATAGAAAATCTCCATAATTGAATGGATAACCTATGACAAAAAGTGGAAAACATTGTGGCAAAAGGAGAAATTGCACGTTTTGTGCAATTTCTTCTATTGTCACTATGTTTTCAAAAAGCTGTCTGCTGCAGAGGCGTCAGAAAGCGTCTATATGAGGTAAAGGGTTAAGTGAGAGTATACTTATTGAATTAAGTTGAACAAGTTGTGTCTAAAAGTGAAATTGCTCGTTATGAGCATTTTCTTCCTTTGCCACTTCCCCAGTCGCGGCACTACGGTCATGGTGGAGTGCCCTTGGGTAAGGCACATTTTCTAGCCTAGTACTGGTTTGTTTACCCAGGGATCATGAATAATTAAATTTAATTGCGCGCTAAATGACCTTAGCTGTCGATGCGCCATAAAACAATATACATTCATTCATTCATTCCTTCGCCACTGTGACTATAACTGTTATTAAAAGACTTCAGCTGCAGATGTGTTAAAATGTGTCTGCAAGTGGGAAAGGGTTAACCCTTTCCCAGAAAAGGACACAGTTTGACACATCTCCAGCGGGCCACTTTTGAAAACATTGTGACAAAAGGAGAGGTAGCTTCAGGGCTTAGTAATAGATCCAGGGATTGTTTGTTTGAATCTCATGCAGGGGCATAGCTCTCTTTAGGCACTGTAGGCACGTGCCTACACATTTTTTCTTAAAATGCCCGAAAATGCAGCTGCGGCGATACACATCTACGTAATGTATCAACCAAATCAGCCTGCGCTCTCCGCGCAGACTGATCCGGCCAACACATTCCGTCTAAGGGGGGATAGAAAGAGTAGTGAAATACACAGGCGCGAAAAGTGTCTATCTGGGTGGGCCTGTGTGGCATGCTTAGGCTGATCCGGGTCGATACTTTACGCAGAGTCCACAATGTTGATTTTCTCACGAGACGGCCTATACATTGATAATTGCCAAGCTACGCCCCTGTCATGCTAGGTTATTCTTATTGATTGCGCATGCAATTTGTCTTTGTAACCTGCATCATTCTCACTCAATCCACTGCTAAATGTTTTTGTGTGAATGAAGGTAGCCAGTTGCCTGTGAAGAAAGTTGGTTTTGGCACACAGGCATTGAAAGCCAGGAAATACATGGGGATATGAACTGGCTGCTGTATCATAACTAAAATGAGCTGTTCCCTGAGAAAACCAACATTATGAACTCTGCGTAATGTATCGACCCAGATCAGCACAGAGATCAACACATTCCGTCTCAGACGGATAGAGGTATAGAGTAATGATTCCTGAAACAGAAAATCCACATTAGGTGAAAAGTCAATGTCTATCTGGGTTAGCCTGCGTGGCATGCTTAGGCTGATCCGGTCGATACTTTACGCAGAGTCCACATTATGTCTGTTTTCTCAAAATACTGTTGAAAACGGAAAGGCTGTGTATATTACACAGGTGTATATATAATTCTTCAGTTTGCATAGATTCTGGATCCCTTTTTGCATTGCACAGTTTAAATCCATGCTGTGACAGACTAAAGCAATTCTTTTCAAATACAAAGTGACAGTTAAAGTCAATATAATTAGTCACTACAAGAAAAAACTGACAAAACTAATTTAGGATTTCAAAAACCATTTTGAAAATGCTTCAAAACAATTGAGAGTTGACTGTGTGAGTGTGATAGAGAACACCTAATTCTACAGTAAGTATAGGTTTTACAAAAGCCAGAGGGCTTCATGCATTACAGATACTTTTAACCCTCCCTTTCCAACTTGCAATGCATTATATTTAAGGCATCTGCAGCAGACGACATTAGAAAACATTGTTTGTTTTGTTTGGGTTTTACGCCGTTTTCAATATTATTTCAGTTATATCACGGCAACAGTTAATTTATTCATGATCCCTGGGAAAATAAACCAGTACTATATAATTATATAATTATAGGCTAGTAAATGTGTCTTGGGAAAAGATTGTGGAATCCCAGGAACATTTCTACAACACAATTTAAAAATCGGCCAGGTACTTTTTAAAGTTTTCACTAAAGCCATCCATATAAGGCAAAACAGCCCCATGCACCCCTATGTTTTTTTACCAATCAACTTGAAGGAATCTGTAAAAAGGTTACCAAAGGAACATGTCTACAAAATTATTTGAAAATCAATCACATGTTTTCGGAGGTGAAGATGTTTTTTCTATTTGGTGCCAGCTGAAATCTAAAATTTTGTTTGGATTCCAAAAGTTTGAAGGAATTGAGAGGATGCTACCTATAAACATTTAGTTTCATCATAATTATAGCCTAGTGGATATTATACAGAAAAATTATTGAAGCAAAATTTCATGATAACACAAAAACGTAAGACAGTCAATAGTTACAACATGACATATTAAAGGCTCGACTAGCTTTCAGCAAGTGGAGCTAAATATTGCTTATTATAAATCATAATGAGCAATTTTTCCATTTGCCACAACATTTTCAACACTATTCAATACTTTCTTTTATAGATAAATTCCAAATATTGACCTCAAGAAATGCAAAATTGTCTGAATCAGGATTGTCGTATGTGGGGAAAGGTTAATCAGTATACTGGTTATGGTTCCAGAAGGCATGCCGACATTGATAAAAATCGAGTAATATAAGAACTTGTTTAACCCTTTTACCGCAAACAACAAATATGCAGCAGACGACTTTGAAACTTCAAGGTTAAAAAGTGGATAATCCCTATGAATGAACAGTCAGTATAAGTAATGACACAAGTTGAGCAATTTCTCTTTCCAAATTTATTCGATCATTTTACCTTCATCTTCAGAGATGTTCCACATTAATTGCGCATAGATGTTTTTTCAAAGTCGTCTGCTACAGATGTGTCCCATTTTCTGAAGGTTGCTACAAAATGACCTTGCAGACAATTCACAAGACAAATGTCTATGGCTTGTGGCTTATTATGTTGGCTGCAGGCAATTGTCATTGACATACACAAGTTCAGAGTTATTGATCTGACACTGGCACTGTCAATAATAAGCTACATAAAACTCCTTCTAACATTTCCCACATACAACAAATCTGCAGCAGACGATTTTTGAAATGTCTGACTAAGAATTTGGAAAATCTCGACAAATTGAAGTGTATTTATTGAACACAGTTGAAATTAACATTGTGGAAAATGGAGAAATTGCTCATTATGAACTAGAAGGAGTAATACGAAAACTCTTTTGTATATAATTATGAGGTCTTCCAAAGGAAAGAAAGTCATTTAAACACTTATTAATATCATTAAAACTCTTTTAACTTATCAAATTTTCAACCACTTGATCTTTATCAAGATATAAAAAAATTAATGAACAAGATGTGTTTGTGAAACACTGATGCCCCCATACCTGTTACGGTTCAAAAGTAGTGGTCAAGGTTAATTTTTTTTTCGACAGACAGACAAAGAGACGTAGGTCAAAGGTCAAGGTCGCAAGGTCAAAGATTTTGGTACTGACAGAAACGTCATGTCACAAGGAATACACATGTGAAATATGGTAGCCGTGCCTGTTACGGTTCAAAAGACAGACAGACAAAGAGACGTAGGTCAAAGATTTTGGTACTGACAGAAAGGTCATGTCACAAGGAATACACATGTGAAATATGGTAGCCGTGCCTGTTACGGTTCAAAAGAAGTGGTCAAGGTTAAAGTTTTTTTTCGACAAAGAGACGTAGGTCAAAGGTCAAGGTCGCAAGGTCAAAAATGTTGGTACTGACAGAAAGGTCATGTCACAAGGAATACACATGTGAAA
Organism: Serripes groenlandicus; assembly: GCA_031761405.1. NCBI lineage: Eukaryota > Metazoa > Mollusca > Bivalvia > Cardiida > Cardiidae > Serripes > Serripes groenlandicus. The sequence goes on along the minus strand of JASEVX010000002.1, from coordinate 42,941,292 downwards.
TATGGTAGCCGTACCTGTTATGGTTCAAAAGTTGTGGTCAAGGTTAAAGTTTTTTTTTGCCACAGACAAAGAGACCAACAGACCAACAGACCAACAGACGGACAGGCCGAAAACTATATGCCCACCGAATCGAAGATTCCGGGGGCATACAAATTTAAGTGCAGTTCATCCTGGTGTTGAAGAGATCAAATTATTATCAATTATACTTTGAAAACAGCCAAAACGCATTCAACTCAATCACACTTTTGAATAACAATTTGACCAGGATGGACTGCAGCACTTAAATTTCCATTGGTTTTCTAAAAACTTGATGAAAGTAAATAAAGGGCCATAATTTGCATTATATGCTGAATAAATTTATCTAGAACTTATACATTTAGTTAAGTAACTGAGCTATGGTGAAATGTATGTACTTGCATGCAAAACCTTAACCAATTAAGGTATGATGCCTAGGCCAGGGTGTGAACAATAGCTCTCATATTCCCCAAATTGTCGAGCTAAAATTTTCTACTTTTGAGCAAATTCTCCTTCTGTCAGAATTTCTTCAAAAGTTGTCTGTTGTAATTTGCATAATATAGACCCATCTAAATGGGGGAAGAGGTTAAACATTTCCTAAATTCCACAAATCTGCTGTACCCTCATTTGAAAACATCTTGCTCTAAATATGAAGAATATCTTTAAATGAAAGTATAATAATTGAATAAAATTGAAAACATTGTTGAAAAAATAGATTTTTTTTCCATTTTGAGCAATTTTTCCTTTTGCCACAATGCTTTTAGACATTTTCTGCTGCAGATGCTTGATTCAAGATGCATTGTTTGTTTGCATAGTGTTTATAATACGCCGCTTTCAACAATGTTGCATTTATATCACGGCGTTTTCTGGATAAGTTATCGGTTCATTTATCCTGACACCTGTGAGGCAGTCAGTCGTAATGCATTATATATAACCCCACAACCCTGAGCGCCAAGGAGGGCAGCCATATAACTATAATTTTTAAAGCCTTTATATTTGGTATGACCTGGTTGGGGATCCAGACTAGATCACACTATTTCATACAGAGCTCTAGATAAGGGTAATGTTTTATCTTCGAAAATCTTTATTTGACACTCGAACCCTATATTGTGGGTACTTAAAAGAATCGTCTCATTGAGACGATTCTTTTGAGTACCCACAACATAGGGTTTGGTTAACTAATAAGAGAGATATTGTGTGGAAACAAGAGGGCCATGATGGCCCTGGATCGCTCACCTTAATTATACAATGTACTGCAATGCAAAACACATCAAGACAATTATTCTGAATGCAACCTCCACAGTGTTAACAATATTTTCCTTCATTTGGCCTAGTGATCTATATTTTTTTACCTGATATGACCCATATTCCAACATGGACTAGATATCATCAAGACAACATTCTGACAAAGTTTCAACTTGCTCAAAGTAAAAATGCGGCCTCCGGAGTTTGAACAATATTTTCCTTTATTGACCTAGTTTCTGATCCAATATGACCCATATTCGAACTTGACCTAGATATAATTCAGACAAACATTCTGACCAAATTTCAAGCTGCTGAAGCACAAAATGCGGCATCCAAAGTGTTCACAAGATTTTCCTTCAATTTGATCTAGTGACCTAGTTTTTGACCCAGCATGACCCATATTCAAACTTGGCCTACATATCATCAAGAAAAACATTCTGATAAAGTTTTATAATGCTGAAATTAAAAATGCAGTATCCAGAGTGTTAGCAAGATTACCCTTCAATTGGGCCTAGTGACCTAGTTTTTAACCCGGCATGACCCATATCCGAACTTGGCCTAGATATCATTTAGACAAACATTCTGACCAAATTTCAAGCTGCTGAAGCAAAAATTGCGGCATCCAAAGTGTTAACAAGATTTTCCTTCAATTTGACCTAGTGACCTAGTTTTTGACCTGGCATGACCCATATTCAAACTTTGTTTAGATATCATTCAGCTCAACATTCTGACAAAATTTCAAGCCCCTGAAGCAAAACATGCGGCTTCTACAGAGTTAACAAGATTTCCCCTCAATTTGGCCTAGTGACCTAGTTTCTGATCCAATATGACCCATATTTGAACTTGAACTAGATATCTTTAAGACAAACATTCTGACAAAATTTCAAGCTGCTGAAGCAAACAAGAGGGCCATGAGGCCCTGGAATCGCTCACCTGAGAATGGGCTATTTAAGACATAACTCTCTCATGCTCAAGCCAAACATGTGGCTTCCAGAGTGTTAACAAAATTTCCCTTAAATTTGGTCTAGTGACCTAGTTTTTGACATGACATGACCCATATTCGAACTTGGCCTAGATATCATCAGGACAAACTTTCTGATAAAGTTTCAACATGCTCAAGTTTAAAATGCAGCTTCAAGAGTGTTAACAAGATTTTCCTTCAATTTAGCCTAGTGACCTAGTTTTTGACCCGACATGACCTATATTCGAACTTGGCCTAGATATCACTATGACAAACATTCTGACATAGTTTCAATATGCTCAAGCCAAAAATGCGGCTTCAAGAGTGTTAACAAGATTTTCCTTCAATTTGGCCTAGTGACCTAGTTTTTGACCCGACATGACCTATATTCGAACTTGGCCTAGATATCACTATGACAAACATTCTGACATAGTTTCAATATGCTCAAGCCAAAAATGCGGCTCCAGGAGTGTTAACAAGATTTTCCTTAAATTTGACCTAGTGACCTAGATTTTGACCCCACATGACCCAGTTTCAAACTTGGCCTAGAGTTGATCGAGATATATGTTCTGATAAACTTTTATAAAGATTGGATGCAAAATGTTGCCTCTAGTGAATTAACAAGCAAATGTTGACGACGGACGACGAACGACGGACAAAAGGCGATCACAATAACTCACCTTGAGCACTACGTGCTCTGGTGAGCTAAAAATGCGGCATCAAAAGTGTTAACAAGATTTTCCTTCAATTTGACCTAGTGACCTAGTTTTTGACCCGGCATAACCCATATTCGAACTTGACCTAGATATTTTTAAGACAAACATTTTGACAAAATTTCAAACTGCTGAAGCAAAAATTGCAGCCTCTGGAGTGTTAACAAGATTTTCCTTCAATTTGACCTAGTGACCTACTTTTTGACCTGATGTGACCCATGTTCGAACTTGACCTACATATCATCAAGACAAACATTCTGATAAAGTTTCAACATGGTCAAGTTGAAAATGTGGCCTCCAGAGTGTTAACAAGATTTCCCTTCAATTCGACCTAGTGACCTAGTTTTTGACTTCATATGGCCCAGTTTCGAACTTGTCCAAGATTTTATGGAGATGAATGTTCTGATAAACTTTCATGAAGATTGGATGCAAAATGTAGCCCGTAGAGTGTTAACAAGCTCAAATGTTGACGACGCACGACGGGCGACGCATGACGGACGGACGACGGACAAAATGTGATCACAATAGCTCACCTTGCACTTCGTGCATAGGTGAGCTAAAAAAGGTCAGATTACTCCCCCTTATCTAAGTCCTCTGTCGATAGCAGGTGACTTCTTGGAACATTTTATGGAAAAACGAAACATGATTACATAATGATCGAGCTATAATATATGCACTAAAATACAAGAGTTGTCAATTATAAATTTTCCACTGCGAGTACAGCATCTTATCCTTTTACCACATACACTTTCTGACGCCTCTGCAGCAGATGACTTTTGAAATAATTGTGGCAAAAGGAGAAATTGCTCATAATGCACAATTTCTCCACTTGCCACAATGTTTTCATGACTATCACTATTCAATAATTATAATAACTTTCATTTATAGAGATTTTCTATGTTTTTGCTAACATGTTTTCGACTCTATTCAATAATTATACTTTCATTTACAGAGATTTTCCATTTTTTTTGCCTATTTGACTTCAAAGGGTCAACCCTTTTCCTCATACAACAATACTGCAGCAGACGACTTTGAACATATTTTGTCAAAAATTAGAAAATTGAATGGATAACCTATGACCAAAAGTGGAAAACATTGTGGCAAAAGGAGAAATTGCTTGTTTTGAGCAATTTCTTCTTTTGTCACTATGTTTTCAAAAGGCCGTCTGCTGCAGAAGCACCAGAAAGTGTCTATATGAGGGAAAGGGTTAAAATATTGTGTTACTGAAGCTAAATAAATAAAAGAATCCCAGGCGAAATAAACACCATGGTTGACCATGCATGGATACCATGGTATTTTACTGTTGACCATGAACTACAATGAACAGTCATGTTTTTCCATGGTTTTACGAGTCATTTACCATGGCTGACCATCGTCAACCATTGACACAAATATTAACCATGGTCAACCATGGTCATGATCAAGTTTAACCATGGTCATGATCAAGGTTAACCATGGTCAACCATGGTAATAAATTCTAGCCATGTCTTCAAGCTTGATCATAGTCAACCATGGTCTACCATGGTAGAAATTATTCTGCTGGTTAATTTGCCAGTTATGTCAGAATGTGTTCTGTATCTGCTGTTACACTGCAACACTTTGTAACATTTTTTTTCAAATATTAATGGTTTTATTTGGACATTTATTAAGGACACTTATAGAACACTTCTAGAACCAATTTAATAATTGCAACAACAACAACAGCAACAACAGGAAGTTTAGATTTTAAATTTTCAAAATGGATGACAATGTGACATGTTAAAATTCAGGCAATGTTTTCACAAAACACTCGGTTATAATGGATTGTCATCAAATATAATGTACATAGTGATTTGTAAATAACTTTTCTTCTCATTCTAATGATAAAAGCAGAAATGGCAATTAATGTATTCAACTTGGCTTGGAAACACATGACAGGTAAAACCTATGTTAATAAATGTTTATTCAGTGATTTATAAGGCAGTTCCAGGCCCTGGCATTTTCAGTCAATTTTGTAATTGTGAACAATTTTTAATGAATCTCTAACTGATATTTTTAGATTTTTATTTGACAGCTATCCAGTTTATATTTGGTGTGTATTCACCACAGACAACCATGGGCATTCATGATAAACCATGGTCAACCATGCTCTACCATTGTATTCAGCCATGTCATTACAGGCAATGAGAAAACATGGTATCTCATGGTCAAACATGGTATTTCATGGGTTACCATGGGTATCAGTGACCATTGTCAACCATGGATATTGATGACCATGGTCAACCATGGTTATAAACTATGGTGCCATTTAACATAACATGGTTTTCAATGGAAGACCATGGTTGTACAGTGATGGTATATCATGGATTACCATGGTTTTTCATGGGTTACCATGGTTTTTTCATGGGTTACCATGGGTATCAGTGACTCGATTGTCAACCATGGTATTCAATGGTTAACCATGGATATTGATGAACATGGTCAACCATGGTTATAAACTATGGTGCCATTTAACATAACATGCTTTTCAATGGCAGACCATGGTTGTACAATGATGGTCTATCATGGAATACCATGTTTTTTCATTGAAGAATACCATGGTGTTTTGCCTGGGTTATCACAAAATTTCCCCCATAATTCTGATCAACAGTTGTTGTTAAAATGGAATGAAAGTACAGAGGGTGGCTATTTTAAGAGTATTTGCTCCTTTTGCCCAAATGTTTTCAATTGTATTTAATATAATATCACTTTCTTTGATAGAGAATTGCTACATTTCTCAGATGTTGCCTGCTGCAGATTTGTAAGAAAATGGGAAATTCCTCAAACAGAGCACAATTTCCATTTCTGGCAAAGTTTTTAATTCTGTATTTGAGGTTTACTTCAACTTTCTTAGTAGACATTATCAACAGTCTTTCAAAAGTTTTCAATTTGGTTAACAGTTTAATCCACAGTGTTTGAAAGTCTGACGGCGAAAGATGGTACGTATATACATGTATCAACTCTTTCCCATATATAGAAACATTTCCATTTCTTACAATGAATTCAATTTTGCATTTGAGGTATATTACTTCAACTTTCTTAGTAGACATTATGATTTGTCTCTCAAAAGTTTTCATTTTGGTTAACAATTTAATCCTAAGTGTTTGAAAATGTTCCAAAAAAGTCATCAAAGTCTGTCTGAGAAAGATGGTATTAACTCTTTCCCATTTGAGGAAAAAATTTGATACATTTGCAGCAGTTTACTATTGAAAAGTAGAACTTGCTCATGATATTCTGGCATAATGTTTTGAACTTTTTTTGAGTAATTATATACTTCCATTTATAGGGATTCTCTATTCTTTTGCCTACAACTTTTCAAAGTCAGCTGTGGGAAAGAGTAAATGCAATTTGACAACGGCTGCTTCTGAGGCTTCCAAAAGTGCCTGAATGCAGGAAAGGATTTATTGTTTCAGACAGCTCTTCAACTCTTATATACACAATTCTCCTTTCTAATACAATTCTATTGCCTGAGAATGTCAAAGTAGATTAAATTTCCCATTTTCTCTGTTAATATTTTGATGGTAGGGAGTTCATTTACACTTTATTTCATGATTTGAAACATATCTTTAGATTAAAGGTTTTCATCACTGATCATAATAATGGTGATCTATGTTTTTGCACCAGTTATTTTAATTGAGCTTGACAAAAATGACCCCCCAAGACCTGATCCTTTCTATCTAAGCAACCTTACTATGTAATTTGGTAAGGATGAGCAATAGTTAACCCTTTCCCACATGCAACAATTCTGCAGCAGACAGCTCTTAAAAAAATCTGGCAAAAAATGAAAGTGTAATAATTTCTTAAGAGTTTAATTTTAATTTTATTATTATGAGCAAATTCTCCTTTTCTTACTTTTCAAAAGTCCTCTGCTTAACCCTTTCCCACATACAACAAATCTGCAGCAGACGACTTTGAAACCAGTGACAAAAACCTGAAAAATCTCCATAAAGGTAGCTTAATTGTAAAATAAAGTTGAAAACATTGTGGCCAATTTAGGAGTAATTGCATGCTCATTATGAGGAATTTCACCTTTGGCCACAATGTTTTCAAATGACGCCTCCTGCTTTTGCGTCAAAATGCATCTGCAGGTGGGAAAGGGTTAAGGTGTAAACATGCGTCTACACGTGGGAATTTAAGGGTTCAAGAAAGTTACTGAGCAGAAATGGAGTTTTGATGCATGCCCTACACATAACTGCCTGTCAGATCAACAACCTGGCCAATTTTAAAAATAACAAGGTTTCAACTAATTTATAAAGAGAACTTGGTAATTTCGAGTTTAATAATACAGTATGTGTTGACTATTAATACCAGGAGTTTTTTTCTGAAAAAGGGGAAGGGGCCTGTGGCCTTTGAGAAGGGAAAATTTCGCTGTGTTTCACTAAAAAAGAGGGGAAAAATTGTACCAATTTTATACTAATGGTTTCTTGTTTTACATTTTATATTTTCTGCTTTGTTAACATTTATTAACTTGAAGACATTCACATCTTGTCTTGATTGAGTGTATCTATGTACAGAGTCCTTGTGGGGTCCAAAATTGTCATGTATACTATGGTGATTTTTGCATTTCGGCAATGATTCGGAGGGGAATTTATATTTTTAGGGGGAAAACTATGCTTATTTTCTGAGGGGATTAGGGGCCTTTAAACGGCCCCTATTATATAAGGTAAAAAAAACCTGAATAACCTCTCATTGCACTGTAATTGTGAATACATGAGCTTTGTTCAACCCTTTCCAACATACATTATTATATACAAACATATTTTAGACAACCTTGAACAAATGTATGCAAAAATATGCAAAATCAATCTATATAAATTATTAAATATAATTTAACCTTTTCCCTCATATAGACGCTTTCTGACGCCTCTGCAGCAGACGGCTTTTTGAAAACATAGTGACAAAAGAAGAAATTGCTCAAAACGAGCAATTTCTCCTTTTGCCACAATGTTTTCCACCTTTAGTCATAGGTTATATCCATTCAAGTATAGAGATTTCCTATGTTTTGACAAAGCATATTCAAAGTCGTCTGCTGCAGAATTGTCGTATGAGGGAAAGGGTTCAACAAATTAGTGACAATTCTTTTCGATGAATTGTCTCAGTGAGACATTTCTTTTATTTCAGCTGTCATATATATATAGTGAGACATTTCTTTTAGTTGAATAATGTTTCAGTGACATTTCTTTGGAGGTGAACCAAACCAAAAAGGCAGCATGATCCCCCAAAAAGAATTTATAGATATTGTATAGTTGACAAAAAGAGAAATTTCTCTAGATTAATATCTTCTTTTACCACAATGTTTTCTAAAGTTGTCAGCAGCAGATGTGCCGAAATGCAAATGGGAAAGGGTTTTATCCCTTTCCCTCATATAGAGTTTTCTGATGCTTCTGCATATTTTAAAGAAGAAATTGCTCAAAACGAGCAATTTCTCCTTTTGCCACAATGTTTTCCACTTTTAGTCATAGGTTATATCCATTCGATTATAGAGATTTTTAATTTTATGTTCAAAGTCGGCTGCTGCAGAATTTTTGTATGAGGAAAAGGGTTAATTGCTTGAAGATACCAGTGTTTTGAGGAAAATATCAATGTAACTCAATCCTATCTAGACTTAATTTTCAATTTATGGATGGTTAATTATCTCCTTTCCCTGTGTATACATACAACAACATCTGCAACAACCGACCCGTTGAATACATCAAGGAGCAAAAATAAAATCATCCCAATTAATAAATGAAAGTACATTTATTGAAAAGATTTGAAAAAATATTGCTGCAAAAAGAGAAAATGCTAATCATGAAAAATTTCTTCTATTGCCACAACGTTTTCAAAATTCCTCTTCAGCGGACGCATCAGAATCCGTTTATATATGTGAGAAAGGGTTATGTATGAGCCATTCTCAAAATTCGCAGAAATTCTTGTCCTTTAAATATTTTTCTCAAATGCTGCAGGGAATCAATTCAAAAACATATCTGTATGACAAATGAACTTGTTGTCCATAATATGAGCCACTGAAATGGTCTTTATATCTGTTATAATAAATTGTATTGGCATGTTTATGTGTAAATTTTAACGATTTTGCCTGTCCCTTACATATATTTCTGATGTTTAAACTCAAAATTCAGTAATTTCTTGCATGTCTATGATTTTTTTTCCAGTATTCCATAAAGAGGTTACCATTGAATTTACTGTCTAAATGATATTTAGACACAAAAACTTTTTCAATTTCGAAATGTTATGATATTTATATGTGTCTCTAATGTCTATGTCCATACTGTAACAAGTAACAATTTTTTGAAAATAATTGTGGGTCCCTCTTGCTACTGAAGCTGACTTGCTGTCAGACTCTCTCGGTACTTTCTGTTCTACTGGTAAATATGTGTTTTGTTAAGCTGTGACTGAAAATATCTGAAGAAGCACCATTTAAGTAAGTTAACTCCATACAGTAATTTTTTGGGGTGTCTTAACTATAACAGTCATAATTGAATGTAAAAATGAATATTTCTTATACAAATTCAGACATACATTTGAATTGCCTTTTCTTTTTAAATCTGGTCATTTTGAAAACTTAATGAGGGAGCAATAATTATTTTATCACATCTTTACTTTAAATAATTCCTTACCGTAACAGTCATTACTGTAACACTACAAAATGTTATGGTAAAGACTGGTTTTGTTACGGTAAAGACTTATAATCCTTAAATCTGATTTTTCTAATACTTTCATATACGTTAAAACTATTTAAATCATTTCCAATGCAATAGAGAACTTACTATGGATGTATAATTTAATAAACAGATCATTTTAATGGTAAAAATGTAATTATTGAAGTTGTTGTTATGGTAAAGACAGTCTGTTACGGTAAAGAAACAAAAAAATATTGAATTTTGATGCATCTGCAGTAGATGAATTAAATTCATTGGAAGAAAATGGTTTCTATATAATTTCTTCTTTTCCACTAATTTGTTCTGCTCTTTTTAAAATTGTTATTAATTGCATTCTTTGAAATTGCCTTTTTCGACTTTTGATGCATCTGCTGGAGATGACTTTTAAAATATTTTTGAAAATGTGCTTTTTAAAGGTCATTTCTCCCCCTTTCCAATAATGTTTTCTGCTCTTTTTTTCAAATGTATTACATCTTTCAAGATTGTCCACATTATTTATCAGAGGATTTCAAAGGCATCTACTGCAATGTCATTCATGTTGGAAATGGTTATCTAGTATTTTACTTCTTAATTTTTTGTCGAACTTTTACTATTTTTCATTCACACTGACAAATAAAATTTGCAGCTTATGTCTTGCTTTTCAATAAGTATTGCAGCAATGGCAATTTCAAACGTTGAGCAATTTTTATTAAATCGAGATATAGACCCAGAAAAAAGGGCAGCCTTCTCTAAGAGAAAGAAAGAAATTTGAAGAAAACTGAATCTGGTATCTTAAAAAGTATTCCGACTGTGACACAGAGATAGATTAGAGCTGATGGCTTCAATGAACTTGACATATTGCCTAATCCAGTTGTGTTCTTAACAAACCAGTTCGAGGTAGATTATGATGCCATGGAATATTTTACAGATGATGTGCCAGACACTAGATCTCTCTATCCATGTACTATTAAACTAGCAGAAGGTAATTGTTTACCTTCTTGTGGTAGTATAATTGGATATGGTTTTCCAGAGAATGATGCTGTCAAAGACAGTAGACAATTTTTCTTTCTAGATTGATTTTAAATGAAAACGTAATAAAAAGCATTAATCACAAGGAATTAAGATAAATAAAAAATACATAGGAATTTGGCATATTCATGCACTTACATTTTTCTATCTACCCTAAGAAAGGGAATCCTTACATCTGTCAGCATTTTACATTTTAATTGTCTCATTTTTTCAAAGACAAGGTAAGAACAATAGTAAACTAAGGTATTTTCTTAGGACCAGCACTAGGAATGATGATCTGATTGATGAACACTGGAACTCTAACCATTTTTTCCAATGTATACCAATAAAAAATGTTAAGATGTCCATGAGACGAGTCTAGAGGTGAGTAAGTCAAAGGCAGATAGAAGCCAGTCGAATTCAGAGAATAGTAAGTCAGAAGAATAAAGTGATTCATAGTTTGAGCATAGTGAGTTGGTGGTAGAGCGTAATAACTTTTAAATACAGGACATAGTGAAACAGTGGTAGAGCATACACCATAATTAGAGCAAAATAAGTCATTTGTAACATGGTGACAGAACATCGTATATCAGAAGAAAAAGCACAAGTCACATGGTAGAGTAAGTAACATGTAGACAAATCTTTGTAGGTAAGAAAAAATGCAAGTTACATGGAGACAGTGCACAAGTCAGAGGATATAGTAAGTGCCATGAAGACAGAGCACAAGTCACAGTATAGATTAAGTAACTTGAAGACAGAGCACAACTCTAAGGATAGAATAAGTAACATTAAGACAAAGCACAAGTCACATAATAGAGTAAGCAAGATTGAGACAGAGCACAAGTCAAAGGATAGAATAAGTAGCACAGAGACTGATCACAAGTCAAAGGATAGCATAAGTAGCACAGAGACTGATCACAAGTCAAAGGATAGCATAAATAGCATTGAGACAGAGCACAAGTTACAGTAAAGACTAAGTAACATGAAGACCGAGCATAAGTCAAAGGATAGAAAAAGTAACATGGAGACAGAGCGCAAGGCAAAGATTACAGTTATCAAAATGGATACAGAGCGCAAGTCAAAGGATTGAAATAAGTTGCATTGAGACAGAGCACAAATAAAAGTATAGAGTAAGTAACGTGGAGACAGAGCACAAGCCACAGGGAACATTTGAATATATTGTACCCTGGTTAGCATATGACAAGGCTTGCTTGTTTCTACCACAGTCACTGTCCCTACCATTACGTGTTGTCTTTACTGTAACACTTGCATCAAAAAGTATAGTTGTATGGCAAAACAATTGTGTGTAAAGCTGATGAAACAATCGAGAAACATTAAAAATCAATGTTTATGTGAGTTCATACTTTCTTCACTTGTTCTCTGAGCTCAGTTTTAAGGGGAAATTTGAATACATTGTACCCTGGTCAGCATGTGACAAGGCTTGCTTGTTCCTGCCACAATTATTGTCCCTACCATAACATGTTGTCTTTACTGTAACACTTGCATCAAAATGTATGGTTGTAGGTCAAAATAATTGTGTGTAATAAGCTGCATTTTGCAAGTAGAAACATACAGAAGAAAGTGGTGCCATACAATAGGCAATTCATTTTCGCATATTATTGTTACTGGTGTTATTACAGCTTGAATTCAAGAAATGTCATTACTGTAACAATGTATGTCTTAACCATAACAGTGATGTCCATACTGTAACAACACATATTTTTTAACTTTTAAATAACCCCCCAACAAAATATGTGGACTTGACTTGGTATAGGTCATGCACTCCAACAGGAACTTCATCAAACAAGACAGTTTGTCAAGGTATATCAATTATTTTATTAGTGATAGCATAAGTTTTAGTGTAAAATACATATTTAATTTATTTATACAATATTCAAGACAAGAATAGTCATTTTTTATATGAAAAATATTTTTTTGTTCTGCCAAATTTCTTTAAAGATAACTAGAAATACTGTGAGCAAAGCTCACTAAAGAATACCCCCCGCTCCCCTCCCAAAGCATCGGATACATTGGTAAAGTTTCTACTTTGCTTATCTTCCCTTGGAAGAATCTGAGGAGAAAAATCTTCCTTCATGCATATCTACATATAATGTGTAGCCTTCATATACAGTTTGACTCAGTAGTGCTTACAAGAAATGTAGAGGTATGTGCACAGGAGTCCCTCGCAGGCAACCTCTAAGTTGAATTATCTGCCCTTGGAAGAATCCGAGGCGTATGATCTTCCTTCATGCATATCTACATATGATGTGTAACCTTCATGTAAAGTTTGAACCAAATCCATTGAGCCGTTTAGGAGGAGTAGTGCTTACAAGAAATGTGGAGGTATGTGCACAGGAGTCCCTCGCAGGTAACCTCTAAGTTGAATTATCTGCCCTTGGAAGAATCCGATACATATGATCTTCCTTCATGCATATCTACATATGATGTGTAACCTTCATGTAAAGTTTGACCCAAATCCATTGAGCCATTTAGGAGCAGTAGTGCTTACAAGAGATGTGGAGGTATGTGCACAGGAGTCCCTCGCAGGTAACCTCTAAGTTGAATTATCTGCCCTTGGAAGAATCCGAGGCGTATGATCTTCCTTCATGCATATCTACATATGATGTGTAACCTTCATGTAAAGTTTGAACCAAATCCATTGAGCCGTTTAGGAGGAGTAGTGCTTACAAGAAATGTGGAGGTATGTGCACAGGAGTCCCTCGCAGGTAACCTCTAAGTTAAATTATCTGCCCTTGGAAGAATCCGAGGCGTATGATCTTCCTTCATGCATATCTACATATGATGTGTAACCTTCATGTAAAGTTTGAACCAAATCCATTGAGACGTTTAGGAGGAGTAGTGCTTACAAGAAATGTGGAGGTATGTGCACAGGAGTCCCTCGCAGGTAACCTCTAAGTTGAATTATCTGCCCTTGGAAGAATCCGAGGCATATGATCTTCCTTTATGCATATCTACATATGATGTGTAACCTTCATGTAAAGTTTGACCCAAATCCATTGAGCCGTTTAGGAGGAGTAGTGCTTACAAGAAATGTGGAGGTATGTGCACAGGAGTCCCTCGCAGGTAACCTCTAAGTTGAATTATCTGCCCTTGGAAGAATCCGAGGCATATGATCTTCCTTCATGCATATCTACATATGATGTGTAACCTTCATGTAAAGTTTGAACCAAATCCATTGAGCCGTTTAGGAGGAGTAGTGCTTACAAGAAATGTGGAGGTATGTGCACAGGAGTCCCTCGCAGATAACCTCTAAGTTAAATTATCTCCCCTTGGAAGAGTCCGAGGCGTGTGATCTTCCTTCATGCATATCTACATATGATGTGTAACCTTCATGTAAAGTTTGAACCAAATCCATTGAGCCGTTTAGGAGGAGTAGTGCTTACAAGAAATGTGGAGGTATGTGCACAGGAGTCCCTCGCAGGTAACCTCTAAGTTGAATTATCTGCCCTTGGAAGAATCCGATACATATGATCTTCCTTCATGCATATCTACATATGATGTGTAACCTTCATGTAAAGTTTGACCCAAATCCATTGAGCCATTTAGGAGGAGTAGTGCTTACAAGAGATGTGGAGGTATGTGCACAGGAGTCCCTCGCAGGTAACCTCTAAGTTGAATTATCTGCCCTTGGAAGAATCCGAGGCGTATGATCTTCCTTCATGCATATCTACATATGATGTGTAACCTTCATGTAAAGTTTGAACCAAATCCATTGAGCCGTTTAGGAGGAGTAGTGCTTACAAGAAATGTGGACATACGGACAGACAGACAGACAGACAGACAGACAGACAGACAGACGGACAGACGGACAGACAGGGTGATTCCTATATACCCCCCCAAACTTTGTTTGCCGGGGGGTATAAAAATCAATTAGGTACACAGCTTCATGTTAAAAAAGAAATCTCCTTACTGCTACATAATTTTCATATATATACAGATTCAAATTGTGTTACGGTAAAGATATTTTTTCATATCAATGAGTGTTTTGATAAAAATTTAAGGTAGATTAAGTTGTTGTTAAGCTGTACTAAACCTTTTTATATTAACCCTAGTTATGGTTTATATTAAGCATCTAATACAATTATAATGTTCTCATACTTTTTTTAAAATTTTCTTGCTCCTCAAATTCCTGCGAATTTTGAGAATGGCTCGTATAATGCACTGTATGAAGAAATTGCAGCCGGTTGAAGCAGCTAATAAACATTCTTACACTGTCAAATGAATCCGATAGTGTTGTACAAGGAAAAGATAAAAAAATAAAATCATAGAGATAGAGCAAATATTTGGCTTAATATTTGGTGGCTCCTCTTTTTTCATATTTTTCAAGAAAACTGTAGATTCTACTTAACCCTTTCCCTCATATGACAATTCTGCAGCAGACGAATTTGATCATATTTTGTCAAAAATAGAAAATCTCTATAATTAAATGGATTACCTATTACTAAAACTGGAAAACATTGTGGCAAAAGGAGAAATTGCTTGTTTTGAGCAATTTCTTCTTTTGTCACTATGTTTTCAAAAAGTCGTCTGCTGCAGAGGCGTCAGAAAGCGTCTATATGAGAGAAAGGGTTAATTAAAGATTGTCCTAATTCCTTGTCCAAAGAGATAAAATTATGACATTATTTCGTTATAATAGAAATTTCTATTTAACGTATAGAAGCACTGTCTTTATTTATTCAGAAATATTTATTGGGAGGTTTAAAGCGGATTGCTAAATAAAATAAGCAATTATTACCCCCATTTCCCACAATGATATCAAAAGTTGTCAGCTGTTTACGCATCAGCATAGGGAAAGGGTTATAGAGATATCATGATATCTTTTTTAACTGCTTGCACTTTTTTCTGAAATTCAATACTCTGCACAAAGTTTCAACAGGAAATTTTCCCTACAAATTAATATTCTTTTCATCCACATTATTTTCTTCACAATTAATTTACAATATTGACTTAATATTTTGTGATATGGCCCTATTAACCCTTTCCCTCATACGACAATTCTACAGCAGACGACTTTGAACGTTTTTTTGTCAAAACAAAGAAAATCTCCATAATTGAATGGATAACCAGTGTGACTAAAGGAGAAATTGCACGTTTTGTGCAATTTCTTCTTTTGTCACTATGTTTTTCAAAAAGCCGTCTGCTGCAGAGGTGTCAGAAAGTGTCTATATGAGGGAAAGGGTTAACCCTTTCCCACATACAACAAATCTACAGTAGACATCTTTGAAAACATACCCAAAAAGTTTTGGAAACGAAACCTTCAAATGAAAGTACAATAATGGAATAAAGTTAAAAATATGGTGACAAAAGAGCAATTTCTTCTTTTGTCGACATGTTTTCAAAAAGCTGTTTGTTGCAGAGGCGTGGCGTCAGAAAGCGTCTATATGAGGGAAAGGGTTTATTTATTATAACACCAAATTTCATATTATAAAATATCAATCTCAAAATTCGAAATATCAATAGTTTAATATATTCGAGTTGAATATGTCATTTCAAGAAATCATTTAACCGGATGCAACATGTTAAACACATAAATATCAAATTACATAATTTATCAATTATGTTACTTCTCAGCTGAAGAAAACCTTTACATGTTTTCTTAATAAGATCATATTATTGCCTTATTTCAAATTCGAAATGAATACAGTCATGTATTAATTATTTTTTCGAAACATATATCAGGCAGGGTAGATTAACTTATCAGCAAATCACCTGTATTCATTAACCCTTTCCCTCATACATATGCTTTCTGATGCTTCTGCATCAGACGACTTTTGAAAACATTGTGACAAAATGGGAAATTAATCAAAACAAGTAACTGGATTGCAAGCAATACCATAGTCCCCTACCGGTTTGCACTAAGTCCAAAAAGGGGCATAACTCATTAAAAAATTGACGAAATCCCAGGAAACGCGAACTTGATCTGTGACACATGATTACAAAGGCATATACAAAATTTCAGCTCAATACCTCAAAGCATGTAGAAAAAAAGTGCGGAAAACGAATATTCTAAGTCTAAAAAGGGGCATAACTCATTAAAAAATTGACGAAATCCCAGGAAACGCGAACTTGATCTGTGACACATGATTACAAAGGCATATACAAAATTTCAGCTCAATACCTCAAAGCATGTAGAAAAAAAGTGCGGAAAACTGATTTGCCGGACTGACGGACTGACGGACTGACTGACGGACGGAGTGCAAACCTAAGAGTCCCCTTCGGCACGCCGGTAGGGGACTAACAATTAAGTAACTTTCAACTTTTTTCAGTAAATATATACATTTATTTAGATATAAATAAATTATTTTCCATATTTTTGCCTAGATGTTAATTTTTCAAGTCTTCTGCTGCAGATTTGTTGTATGTGGGAAAGGGTTTTTTGTCCTTGTAACAGAATTACATATTCATGTCCCGTTGAAAAGGAGACAATTAACATGATGATGATGATGATTTCCCACCTTTATTTAACGGTATTTCTTTGGTAAATTATAGCAATTTTAATACATAATTTTAGTGATGAGCAATTTCTTAGTTTAAATTGCCACAATTAACCCTTTCCCTCATATAGACGCTTTCTGACGCCTCTGCAGCAGACGGCCTTTTGAAAACATAGTGACAAAAGAAGAAATTGCACAAAACGTGCAATTTCTCCTTTTGCCACAATGTTTTCCCCTTTTTGTCATAGGTTATCAATTCATTTATGGAGATTTTCTATGTTTTGACAAAATACATTCAAAGTCGTCAGGCTGCAGAATTGTCGTATGAGGGAAAGGGTTAATGTTTTGAATTCTATTCAATAATTAAATTTTTATTTCCAGATCATTTCCAAATATTTTTCCTAGATGTTTTCAAAGTTGTGTACTGTATAGTATGTGGAAAAGGGTTTACCACAGAATAACTCGGGTACAAAGCAAAAAACTACTGCTTTGAAATCATCTAGACAAAAAATATGCAGCATCTCTATATAATATATAATTATATATGTCATAATAATACGCAACACATAAGTTGAATTATTGAATTGAGTTGAAAACATTGTGGCATGAGGAGAATTTGCTCATCTGAATGTTTTCAAATGAAGTCTGCTGCTTATTATGAGTGAATTAACCACCTTGCAGCAGATGACTTTTGAAAACATTGTGACAAAAGGAGAAATTGCTCAAAACAAGCAATTTCTCCTTTCTCCTTTTGCCACAATGTTTTCAACTTTTTTCAATAATTATACCTATAGTAACACTTATAGAAATTTTCCATATTTTTCTGTAGTCATTTTAAAAGACATCTGCTGCAGATTTGCTGTATGTCAGGGAAAGGGTTAAAGCAAAAGTTACTGAATGGAAAAGATTGTGGCAATAATTAAGAAACTCCGCAGCTCTTGATGAGCAATTTCTCCAATGGCCAAGCGTCTGCTGCAGATTTTCGATACGTGGGAAAGGGTCAACTTAAATTTATGAGCAATATCTCCAATGGCTTCGAGGTGTTTTATACAGTCGTCTGCTGCAGATTTTCGATATGTAGGAAACGGTTAACTTAAATTCATGAGCAATTTCTCCAATGGCCTGGAGGTGTTTTATACAGTCGCCTGCTGCAGATTTTTGATATGTGGGAAAGGGTTAACTCTTTCCCTCATATAGACGCTTTCTGACGCCTCTGCAGCAAACTGCTTTTTAAAAACATAGTGACAAAAGAAGAAATTGCGCAAAACGTGCAATTTCACCTTTTGCCACAATGTTTTCCCCTTTTTGTCATAGGTTATCTATGTTTTGACAAAATACGTTTAAAGTCGTCTGCTGCAGAATTGACGTATGAGGGAAAGGGTTAACTTAAATTTATGAGCAATTTCTCCAATGGCCAAGGTGTTTTATACAGTCCTCTGCTGCAGATGCATAAGACTGTGTTTCTGCATGTGGGAAAGGGGTTGAGAATTTCATAACAGGAAATATATGTTAACACCTTTTACAGTTAATGCAGATGACTTTTGTTACGCTGCAGCAGAATCAAGATTTAAAAACACTGCAGGAAAAGATGTTGATCAATATGGGCAATTTCTTCTTTTATATCATGTTTTCAACTCTGTTCCCACATACAGACACTTTCTGACGCCTCTGCAGCTGACAACTTTTGAAAATAGTGTGGCAAAAGGAGAAATTGCTTTGTTTTATTACAGTTTAATGCCATTTTCAGCACAATTTCCGTTATATCACGCCAACAGTTCACTTTTTCATGATCCTAGGGTAACCAAAACCAGAGGAGAAATTATTCATAATGAGCAATTTTTCCTTTTGCCACAGTGTTTTCATCTTTTTTCAGCAATAACACATTAATTTTTGAAGAATTTCTATATTTTGAAAAGATGTATTCAAAGTGGTCTGCTGCAGATTTGTTATAAGCGGGAAAGGGTTAAATATAACATCTTTCAGACATAGTGCTCTTTCAAAGCAGATGTCATCAAGTTTACATCAGGTTAAACTGTTTACCTAAATATTTGAATACAGTCCACATATACAGTTGAAACCACAGGTTGCTTAAAAGACAACCTTGAAGAAATTTTATAATTTGTTTTCTGTAACAAAGACCATATTGTTCACTTCCCAGTGTCGAATCTAGGATTTGAAAATAAGGGGAAAATTTCTCGGAAAATTGATTTTATGAACAAATTGTGGCATTTTACCATCTTGAACTATGTAAAACAAGAAAATGTGTCCATGGAACACGGATGCCCCGGTTGTTAACTATATTTTAAAACGGACGGACGAACAGTTGGTCCAACCTCAAATTGATACAATTTTTTAAACAATGATATGTTGATTGTCATTTGTGTGAAGTTTCATAATGATAGGACATCAGGTTCACTAAAATCTAACTTGACCAAAAACTTTAACCTGAGAATGGAATGGACGAACAGACAGACAAACAGACGAACGGACGGACAAACAGTTGGTCCAACCTCAAATTGATACAATTTTTTAAACAATGATATGTTGATTGTCATTTGTGTGAAGTTTCATAATGATAGGACATCAGGTTCACTAAAATCTAACTTGACCAAAAACTTTAACCTGAGAATGGAATGGACGAACAGACAGACGAACAGACGGACGAACAGTTGGTCCAACCTCAAATTGATACAATTTTTTAAAGAATGATATGTTAATAGTCATTTGTGTGAAGTTTCATCATGATCGGACATCAGCTTCACTAAAATCTAACTTGACCAAAAACTTTAACCTGAGAATGGAATGGACGAACAGACAGACGGATGAACAGTTGGTCCAACCTCAAATTGATACAATTTTTTAAACAATGATATGTTGATTGTCATTTGTGTGAAGTTTCATAATGATAGGACATCAGGTTCACTAAAATCTAACTTGACCAAAAACTTTAACCTGAGCGGGACGGACGAACGGACGAACGGACTAACAGACCGGAAAACTATATGCCCCTCATACTTCGTATGCCGGGGCATAAAAATTCCCGCTTCCATACAAATTTAGGGGGGAATATTCAAAACAGTGTGAGAAGAAACATAATCCCCCTTCCTAATTTGGACCACTAGTAGAACAAGATGTGTTTGTGAAACACTGATGCCCCCCAATGGCAACATCTAGGTCAAAGGTCAAGGTCACCAGGTCAAAAATGTTGGTACTGACAGAAAGGTCATGTCACAAGGAATACACATGTGAAATATGGTAGCCGTACCTGTTATGGTTCAAAAGTAGTGGTCAAGGTTAAAGTTTTTTTCGAGAATGGCAACATCTAGGTCAAAGGTCAAGGTCGCAAGGTGAAAAATTTTGGTACTGACAGAAAGGTCATGTCACAAGGTATACACATGTGAAATATGGTAGCCTTACCTGTTATGGTTCAAAAGTAGTGGGGAAGGTTAAAAAAAAAATTGAGAATGGCAACATCTAGGTCAAAGGTCAAGGTCGCAAGGTCAAAAATGTTGGTACTGACAGAAAGGTCATGTCACAAGGAATACACATGTGAAATATGGTAGCCGTATCTGTTATGGTTCAAAAGTAATGGCCAAGGTTTATTTTTTCTTTCGAGAATGGCAACATCTAGGTCAAAGGTCAAGGTCGCAAGGTCAAAAATGTTGGTACTGACAGAAAGGTCATGTCACAAGGAATACACATGTGAAATATGGTAGCCGTACCTGTTATGGTTCAAAAGTAATGGCCAAGGTTAAAGTTTTTTTCGAGAATGGCAACATCTAGGTCAAAGGTGCATGAAGGTCGCAAGGTCAAACATTTTGGTACTGACAGAAAGGTAATGTCACAAGGAATACACATGTGAAATATGGTAGCCGTACCTGTTATCTTATTGAAGCCAGAGTTATGCGACTTGGTATAGACATGTGTATCGTTTCTAGGAACATGTTGTAACAAGTTTCATTGGTAAGGTTAAAGTTTTGTGACGAAGCCACAAAGGGTATCACTGAATATCGCAACTTTTTTTCTGCAGAAAGCAGACAAGCTTAAACTGACAAGTTAACCCTATCCCACTTCCAGATGCATTTTTTTTAATGGGTCTGCGGAAGCAAATTCTTGAAAACATTGTGGTAAAAGATTTTTTTAAATAGTCATATTTTCATTTAATGAGATTTTTACTTTTTTACCTAGATCAAAGCTTTTTTGTAGTCATATATTTGCTGCAGTTTGTTTTAAGTTGGGAAATATCTCAAATCTGTATATGATACTCAAACCCAATGTTGTGGGCACTCAACAACAAAGGTAATAAGTTGGGTAATAAGAGAAATTTTGATGAGAAAAGATAAGTTAACCCTTTCCCACATACAACAAATCTGCAGTAGACATCTTTGAAAACATCTAGCCAATAATATGGAAAATCTCTAAAAATGAAAAACAAATTATTGAATTGAGTTGAAACATTGTGAGCAATTTATCCTTTTGTCATAATGTTTTCAAAAGTCGACTGCTACAGAGGTGTCAGAAAGCATCTGTATGTGAAAAAGGGTCAAAACCTCGAAGCCTCTGATGGACCTACCTGATCTTGCACATTAAGGGTGTGCATATTCTTGGTGATGTTTACATGCAGTACATGGAACTTGTTCCTCGTACACAGTTCATAGGCGATGCCCGCAAACG
Organism: Serripes groenlandicus; assembly: GCA_031761405.1. Taxonomy (NCBI): domain Eukaryota; kingdom Metazoa; phylum Mollusca; class Bivalvia; order Cardiida; family Cardiidae; genus Serripes; species Serripes groenlandicus. Next base: position 42,919,565 of record JASEVX010000002.1, on the reverse strand, counting down.
ACGTGCTGCCAGTCTTTGGTACCCGGTTGTAAATGATGATCTGGTCATCGTCATTGAAGTACGAAACGCTCTCCTGAAAACAGACATGAGATTATTGTCAATATAACATCCAGAAACAAGTCTATTTAATTGTTTTGTTCATCTAAATGAGATGAATGAATGAAACCATAAATCATACTCTGGGACAACAAAGGTACAATGCTGGCAACAGTATTTCAGTTATATCAAAGTGTTACTGTCCTAACCTTTTCCCTCGGAAAGACGCTTTTTGACACTTCTGCTACAGACGAATTTTGAAAACATTGTGGCAAAAAGAGAAATTGTTCATACAAGCAAATTCTCCCTTTATGGCAATGTTTTTAACTCTTTTTAATAATTACACTTTCATTTATAGAGGGAGTTTCCATATTTTGCCTACATGTATATGTGTTCAATGTTGTCTGCTGCAGGTTTGTTGTATGTGGGAAAGGGTACATTGGACTGAAAATCTAAAGAACTGAAGTAAAGGTATAATTCTACAGTTAAAGTGATTGTGGGAAATCAAGAAGTTACTCCTTTTCCTAAGATTTTCAAAGTTTGACTGCAGAGGCATTTAAGTCTTCAGGTAACCTGTTACCATTTTACAATTCCACTTCAAGCAACAAAAAAGTACTACATTTGCAGCTAATGAAAACATCCTCTCTATTTTCCAAAATATATTCAACTCTATATATTCAATAATGACTGCAGGGTATGCTCTCACTAATTTAATAGAGATCTGTTGCAGGCTTGTTGTAAGTGAGAGAGGGTTAAGCTTTTGTAAAAGAAGTGCTTGTGTTCCAGTCTTGTTGCACTTAGTGCCACAAATAAATAATATTTTCTGACAGGAAATAGCCCATTTGAAAACATGCAATCTCAATATTTTTTAAAATTAAATGCGTTTTCACATACATCTTACATTTTAACAGGCACTCTCTGTTCTAAGCCTTTCCCACATACAGCACTTTCTGAAGCCAGTCTGCAGCAAACAAATTTTGGAAAAATTGTGGCAAAAGCAGAAATTGCTCATTTTTCAACAATGTTTTCAACCCTATTCAATATTAGCACTCAGTGTTCAACAATATTTTAGTGTATCATGGTTACCAGTTCTGCTACCCATGGTTTCATATTTTTTGCATAGCAATACTTTGTCCACACCATTCTTCCGAGACAAATGGCTACCTGATCCCACATAGATTGTTCGACCATTGGTGGAAGATGAATTAACCCTTACCCTCATACAACAATTCTGCAGCAGACGACTTTGAACATATTTTCTCAAAATATAGAAAATCTCTATAATTGAATGGATAACCTATGATGAAAAGTGGAAACATTGTGTCAAAAGGAGAAATTTCTTCTTTTGTCACTGTTTTCAAAAAGCCATCTGCTGCAGAGGCGTCAGAAAGCGTCTATATGTGGGAAAGGGTTAATCATGCAGTCACAATAACATTTTGTTGATCATAAATAAAAGAGTGAAGGCCACTCAGGAATTCAAACCCCTGGTCTATATTTACAATCTGAGCCAACGTGACTGGACAGTGAAGGCCAAGATAATATAAACAGTTACTTAAAAACCTGTATTAAATTTCCCATACTGTTTATGTTTCCATGATATAATATCATCAGTGCTTACTTAACCCTTTCCCACTTGCAGACACATTCTGATGCATTTGCAGCAGACGACTTTTGAAAACATTGTGGCAAAAGGCGAAAATGCTTTTTTTCAGAATGTTTTCAACTCTATCTAACGATTAAACTCTCATATATGGAGATATTTCACATTTTTGCCAATATGTTTTTTAAAGTCATCTGCTGCAGAATTGTCTTATGTGGGAAAGGGTCAATTGTTCGTGTTTTTTTGCAAAGATATTTCCTATGTTTACATATTACTATTATCAAGGTGATTAATTTCAGCTTCATTAACCCTTTAATGATACAAAATTGTTGGAAAAGGTGAAACTGCTACAGAGTCAGTGGTATGCAAGATGTCAGTTCTTTCAGGAAAAAAGTTGTGAAGCCCCTGATATAATTAATATGTGTCCTTCTGGATAATGAGCAGAGTGCCACAAGTTTGATAAAATAAATGTGAATAGATATCTAGCAATATTGTCCATCAATGGATGTCCATTTGAAATGCTATTAGCTGCAGTCCTATCAAAGAAAATCAACCAGTGACAATAGCCCTTTTATGTTCATGATTGGGCAACATGCAGGGGGCTCTGAATTAGTTACTAATAGAAGATTGCTCGTTTCCATAGAATGAACTAAATTAGACCCTTCTTTATAGTCCGGGAATATTCTTACTTAATAACAACTTTTTCTTACTTTTCCAGGAAAAGTTTTCCCTTGTTGTCTGCCACAGAAAATCCGAATTGACAAAAATTGTTTGCAACGATAACTAGAACTATCACTGAAGAAGATAAATACCCACAAAACAGCACAAGTTGACCTACACCATAACTTAGTAAGTAAAAGGGCCATAACTCTGTACAAGAATTGTCAGATGACAATGGAGCTCGCCTAGGGGCGAAATGACCTTGACCTTGACACAGGGTCAGGAAGTGTGTAGTGGTGTGCGTAGATTGATTACCAATAGTTCATAAACGTATAAATTAAATATGAAAGCAATCAATGTCATAATAATGCATGCAGAGTGATATGTTAAACAGAAACCTTAAACCATATAACAGAACCAAGTAGAAATGACCTTGACCTTGAACCAGGGTCAGGACGGGTGTAGTGGGGTGCGTAGATGGACCAATAGTTCCTAAATGTATAAACTAAATATGAAAGCAATCAATGTCATAATAGTGAATGCAGAGTGATATGTTAAACGTTAAACGCAAACCTTAAACCTTGTAACTGAACCAAGTAGAAATGACCTTGACCTTGACCCAGGTGCAGGACGGGTGTAGTGGTGTGCGCAGATGGATGACCAATAGTTCCTAAATGTATAAACTAAATATGAAAGCAATCAATGTCATAATAGTGACTGCAGAGTGATATGTTAAACGTTAAACGCAAACCTTAAACCTTGTAACTGAACCAAGTAGAAATGACCTTGACCTTGACCCAGGGTCAGAACGGGTGTAGTGGTGTGCGTAGATGGATGACCAATAGTTCCTAAATGTATAAACTAAATATGAAAGCAATCAATGTCATAATAGTGAATGCAGAGTGATATGTTAAACGTTAAACGCAAACCTTAAACCTTGTAACTGAACCAAGTAGAACCAAGTAGAAATGACCTTGACCTTGACCCAGGGTCAGGACGGGTGTAGTGGTGTGCGTAGATGGATGACAAATGGTTTCTAAAGGTATAAACCCTTAAAACCCAAATGAAAACCTTAAACACAAACCTTAAACCCAAACCTTAAACCTAGGTGTCTACGCCACCGCCGATGCCGCCGACGCCGCCGACGCCGCCGGGGGTAACACATAAGCTCTCCTGTACTTCGTACTGGCGAGCTAAAAATACCATGCAATTGTAAGACCTTTAGGATATGCACATCTCCTCTTGGTATAGAATTAAGCTTCATGTAAAATGTTATTGAATTCCACCCAGTTGTTAAATTAATGTAAGAAATAGGCCTGACAAAATATGGCTTCCGACCGACCGACACAGAATATGGCTTCCGACCGACTGACACAGTGACTCCTATATACCCCCTCTTCTTCGAAGGGGATATAAAAAGGTGTTAAAAGTTTATCCAGACCTTTCTCAATCTAATCCCTTTCCGACATAAATCAAACCTACAGCAGATGACTTAAAAAAAATTGTACAAGCATACGTACATCGATCAACAAATGAAAGTAGACTGTGTTATTTTTGAATATAAGTTAAAATAATGCTGCAAAAGTAGAAATTGCTCTTTATGAGCTATTTCTCAATCCATATGCAACAATATTTTCAAAAAATCGTCTGCTCATTCAGATGCATCAAAATACGTCTGTTTGTTGAAAAGGGGCAATTTGTAACATCTTTCTGAATAATGAAAAGCCCGCCAGTAGGCAAAATAAATGTGAATAGAGCAATATTGTCCATCAATGGATGTCCATTTGAAATGCTCTTAGCAGACCTATCAAAGGAAATCAACCAGTGACAATAGCCCTATTATGTTCATGATTCAACAGGGCTCTAAATTAGTTACTCATAGAAGATTGGTCGTTTCCAGAGAATGAACAAAAATTAGACCTTCTTCACAGTCTGGGAATATTCGTATATTATAACAACTTTTCCTTCCTTTTCCTGGAAATATTTTCCCTCGTTGTCTGCCACAGAATGTTAGGTCATTTTTATCTGTAAACAAAAATTGCTTCCATCGAAAAACAGTGTTGAAAATTTATCCAGGACTTCCTTGGTATAATCCCTTTCCCTCATACGACAATTCTGCAGCAGACGACTTTGAACGTATTTTGTCAAAACATAGAAAATCTCCATAATTGAATGGATAACATGATGACTAAAAGTGGAAAACATTGTTACAAAAGGAGAAATTGCACGTTTTGTGCAATTTCTTCTTTTGTCACTTAGTCTGTTTTCAAAAAGCCGTCTGCTGCAGAGGCGTCAGAAAGTGTCTATATGAGGGAAAGGGTTAATCCCACAAACAAAAAATCTGCAGCAGACGACTTAGAAAACAAATGTAGGGAAATCTCTTTAACTGGAAGTACAAATATTATAGAGTTGATAACATTGTGACACAAGGAGAATAATTCTTCATCACAAAGTGACAAACAGTTCTTCAATTTGCCACATTGTTTTCAAATGTTGCCTGCTTAGCATACATGCAGGTTTAATCAAGGGTTGTTCCAACACCCGAATATGGTAATAAAACAATTTTTCTTGATTCTATTCAATCACAATTCCCCCGGGGACAGGGAATTCTAATGGCACCGAGGGTCTGGATTTCCTCATGTCTGATGCCTATCATATGCTGCCCGCTGTACAGATACGGTGACTTTATTAGCAATTTTCCTCTGTCCCTCATCGGCTTATAAGTTATAATCCTTTCCCTGATACATTCGGTTTTATAGACACCTCCGTAGCAATTGAATGATTAACCCTTTCGGCTACAGCAGACAACTTTTGAAAACACTGTGACAAAAGGAGAAATTGCTCATTTTGCCACAAGACTTTTCATGTTTTTGATATTTTCAGTCTTCTGCTGAAGATTTGTTGTATGTGGGATATGGTTAAAAGATTTGAGGAAAAACTGAACTGTTTAATATTCCAGTTCTTATTTTGTTTTCCTGAGGTACTATTTCTTTTAAGCAGTCTTACTCTTAACCCATCCCACATTCAACAAGAGCACCGCGTACGGCACAGCTAGCTAGACGCTCGACTGATAGGGAGAAAACAGAAAAAAAAAGAAAGCTGAGCTGAACAAAAAACCCTAACCTGACGACCACGCCGCCGCCGCCATGAAAAAACCTTTACCGGAAGCCGCTGATGACGACGCCAGGGTCATGACAATAGCTCTCGTTTTTTCAAAAGTCGAGCTAATAAATGTGCATCGAATGACTTTGAAGGCAAACAAGAGGGCCAAGATGGCCCTGGATCGCTCACCTGAATTATGCAATGTGATTGGGATGCTGTGACTACAATAACCTTATATTTACCAACCAACATGCCCAGGAGTTACTATAATCTTTTATTGGGTCACTCAATATGATTGCAAATAAGGTGAAAACAGCCCCACCCTCTGGTGACCATGTTTTTCAACCAATCAACATGGCTTGATGGAATCTGAGAGGGTCGCCCACTTGGAACATTTCTTCAAAATTATTTGATATTTGGCCAACCAGTTTGTGAGAAGAAGAATTTTGAAGTTGTTTTCGTTTGTTAACATGGAAACCGGAATTATGCAGGGATCAAACAACTTTGAAGGAATTCTGGAGAATAGATTGAGAGGATGCTTGCTGTGAACTTTCATTCCAATTGACCAACTGTTTACTGAGGAGAAGATGTTTCCGGACGCACACGCATGCTTGACATAGGGCAATCACAATAATTACTCAAGTTGAGCACTTTATGCTAAAAAAAAGTGCTCAGGTGAGCTTAAAAATGGATAATTTCTATTAAAGAAAGCATTATCATTGAAAAGAGTTAAAACCATTTTGAGAAAGGAGAAATTTCCCTTTCTAAAATGGTTCAATACTTTTTGATAACCCTTTTCCACATAGTCAGACAAATTCTGATGCATCAGACTGCAGCAAATAATTCACTAAACATGTAACGTTTTATTTTTCCAAAATGTTTTCAACATCATTCAATAGCACAATTATAGCAGTTACCATTCTTAATTAAAGATATCTTCCGGACTGTTGACTGTTGATTTATTGTTACGTCTGCTGTAGATTCATATTGTATGTGGGGGGGGGATAGGTTAAGACAATTTGACAACATGACTGTGCAATGGCCAGTCCAAAGTTGACGCAGCAAAAAGTAGTTCTAGGCTAGCTGAAGTGTTCAATACGTTTGCTAAGGGTTTGGAACTCAATATCTGTAAATATTATACAGTCATTGATAGCTGCTTCATTACAATACAGGGAATGGCTTGATTAGAAATTGACCCTGCATCCATAATGAGCCCTACAATATGGTACAGGGAGAATGTGTACTTCAGAATGATGTTACTGCTCATCACTAATGATTCAAAACATGTAACGTTTTCTTTTGCCAAAATGTTTTCAACATCGTTCGATAGCAGTTACTGTTCTTATTAAAGATATCTTCCTGACTGTTGACTGTTGATTCATTGTTACGTCTGCTGTAGATTCATTGTATGTGGGGAGGAATGGGTAACCCTTTCCCTCATATATACGCTTTCTGACGCCTCCGATGCTGAATGGGTTAAGAAAATTTGACAACATGGCCGGTCCTCCAGTTGACGCAGCAAAAAGTAGTTCTAGCAGCTGAAGGGATCAATACTTTTGCTAAGGGTTTGGAACTCAATATCTGTAAATATTATAGTCATTGATAGCTGCTTCATTACAATAGCCCTTTCCCTCATACGGCAATTCTGCAGCAGACGACTTCGAACTTATTTTGTCAAAACATAGAAAATCTATGTGCAATTTTGTGCAATTTCTTCTTTTGTCACTATGTTTTCAAAAAGCCGTCTGCTGCAGAGGCGTCAGAAAGCGTCTATATGAGGGAAAGGGTTAACAAGAGTGCCAGTGCCGCCACAATATACGCAGCCACAAAATACAAAGATCCTTTTAATTATTGCTTTTAACATGTATCACAAGACTACCATTGGAATCTCTATCAAAATGGCCGAACCGAAAAATGGTAATTTCATGAAAAAACAAGAGGCCCATGAGGGCCTATACTCTACTACCATTGATCTGGCTTGTTTCAAAAGGAACCAATATGTCATCAATATTCAAATACCATCTAAGTTTGGTGAAGATCAGATAGTAAATGGAAGTTCTATTGTATTCACAAGCTGTATTATAGCAATTTTGACAATTTCAAGGGCCATAATCCAGCCATGCATGGGTAGATCTGGCCGTTTTTTAGAAATGAACCAAACTCTCATGGATATCTAACTACGGTATAAGTTTGATTGAGATACAATCAAAAATAAGGACTGTATCATGTTAACAAGCCCTATTATAGCAATTTTGACAATTTCAAGGGCCTTAATTCAGTCATGCATGGGGCGGATCTGGCTTGTTTTCGAAAGGAATCAAGCTCTCATGGATATCTAACTACTGTATAAGTTTGGTTGAGATACAATAAAAAATAAAGACTGTATCGTGTTAACAAGCTCTATTATAGCAATTTTGACCATTTCAAGGGCCATAATCAAGTCATGCATGGGCAGATCTGGCTGGTTTTCGAAAGGAACCGAGCTCTCATGGATATCTAACTACTGTATAAGGTTGGTTGAGATACAATCAAAAGTGAAGACTGTATCGTGTTAACAAGCTCTTTAATAGCAATTTTGACCATTTCAAGGGCCATAATCCAGTCATGCATGGGCGGATCTGTGGCTGGTTTTTGAAAGGAACCGAGCTCTCATGGATATCTAACTACTGTATAAGTTTGGTTGAGATACAATCAAAAGTGAAGACTGTATCGTGTTAACAAGCTCTTTTATAGCAATTTTGACCATTTCAAGGGCCATAATCCAGTCATGCATGGGCGGATCTGAATGTATCGTGTTAACAAGAAATTGTTTACGGACGCACGGACGCACGCACAGACGACGGACAAATCACCACGACATAAGCCCTTCTGACCTTTGGCCAGTAGAGCTAAAAATCACAAAACTACCATTATGGTAAAACAATCATTTAATGGAAAAGAAACAGCAAACAAAGTATTGGATTGGATTGTTGGAGCTTAATGTCCCATTCAACAAATTATTTCAGTCAGGAAGAAAATAGGATACATATAAACAGAGATAGAACCCTATAGAGGCTTCCGATATGAAAGTAGGTCAAATGGCAGTGTCGATATGTATCCTTTTTTTCCTTCTGAGCATAACTCTTGCAAAAATCAATCTACCGGATAATCCCTGCTTTATGCACTTCTACCTGTTTGGAAACTTGAGTTGCGTTCTCAAGTGAATATGCTATAAAGACCAAGTTTCGAAAGGCATAACTATTGCAAAAATCGCTGAACAGGAAAATCGCCGCTTCATGCACATCTACCCATTATAGTCATAATATTGCCCAAGTTTTGAAAAGATTCAGTCAGAAACGTAGGAGGAGTTGCGTTCACAAGCCGCAATATCAATCAGCTACAGAGACTAAGTTACAAGCGACATAAATCTTGCAAAAATCAATGAACCGGAAAATCGCCGTTTCATGCACATCTACCCATTATAGTTATGACATTGACTAAGTTTGGAAAAGATTCGGTCAGAAACATAGGAAGAGTTGCGTTCACAAGGCTGCAATATCAATCAGCTAAAAAGAGACTAAGTTACAAGGGACATAAATCTTGCAAATATCAATGAACCGGAAAATCACTGCTTCATGCACATCTACACATTATGGTTATGACATTGACCAAGTTTTGAAAAGATACGGTCAGAAACGTAGGAGGAGTTGCGTTCACAAGATATGGACGTACGGACGTACATACGGACGGACGGACGGAGAAGATGACGCCAATATACCACCGCCTCCGGCGGCGTATAAAAAGGAAATGGCTTGATTAGAAATTGACCCTGCATCCATAATGAGCCCTTAATACAATATGGTACGGGGAGAATGTGTACTTCAGAATGATGTTACTGCTCATCGCTAAACGTTTGTTATTGTATGCTATTTTAAAAGCAGTAACACCTGTGTCACGTCAAGCCCATTTAATTTAATTTAGTCTGATTACATTTTGATCATTAAAGTCGGGTGACCATCCCAATGGTTTGTTTATCAAACCACATGCTATAAGTATACAGGTAGTCATTTTCACCTCCATTACCAATATAATAAATCAATGGTTAAAACCAAATATTGATAAATACAGCTTGGACATTATAGGTTTGTAAAATGAACTTAACTCTTTACCACATACAGACGCCTTATGATGCCTCTACAGCAGACAATTTTGAAAAACATTGTGACAAAAAAAAAAGATGCTCACAATGACCAATTTCTCCTTTCGCAACAATGTTTTCAACTTTATTCTGTAATTGATCTTTCATTGATAGAGTTTCCATATTCATGTTTACCTAGATGTTTTCAAAGTTGTCAGTTACAATTGTTGTTCAGTGTATGTGGGAAAGGATTAAGTTTGCTATAAATCCAATGGTTTCTTTATCAAGCCGTTGCACATGTCATTTTTGCCTATATAATCCCATATGCCAAGACAATGTTTAACCCTTTCCCTCATACAACAATTCTGCAGCAGACGACTTTGAACATATTTTGTCAAAGTATAGAAAATCTCTATAATTGAATGGATAACCTATGACTAAAAGTGGAAAACATGGTGGCGAAAGGAGAAATTGCCTTTTTTGAGAAATTTCTTCTTTTGTCACTGTTTTCAAAAAGCCGTCTGCTGTAGAGGCGTCAGAAAGCGTCTATATAAGGGAAAGGGTTAAATTCAAAAACAATCAATCAGTCAAAATGTTGCTGCTGATCGAGCACAAATGGCTGTTTAATACAAGTCAAACAAGGGCACCGCAAAGCAGATGCATCCCCTCGGTATTCAATTTAAAAATATGGCCAATGACCTGGACATTAATGTTATGTACCAGAAAACTAATGTGTAGAGTGGTCACAAGGTTGTTGATATGGAATAGTGATAGTCCAAATTTGACCTTGACCTTTAACCTATGACCTTGAAAATAAATAGGCTTCTACTAACATTATACCAAGTTTGGTTAAGATCGGTCAAAGGATGTTCAGTGTAGAGTGGTCACAAGGTTGTTGATGTGGGAAAATAGTCAGTCCAATTTTGACCTTGACCTTAAACCTATGACCTTGAAAATAAATAGGCTTCTATACCTTGCCATATACTAGCTGAATGGCAAGTTTGGTTATGATCTGCCAAGAGATGATCCGTGAAGAGTGGTCACAAGGTTGTTGATATGGGAAAATAGTCAAAGTTCAATATTGACCTTGACCTTTAACCTATGACCTTGACAAAAAATAGGCTTCTAGACCTTGCCAAATACTAACTGTATACCAATTTTGGTTAAGATCGGTCGAAGGATGTTCAGTGTAGAGTGATCACAAGGTTGTTGATATTGAATAGTGAAATTCCAATTTTGACCTTGACCTTTAACCTATGACCTTGAAAATAAATAGGCTTCTAGACCTTGCCATATACAAACTGTGTACCAAGTTTGGTTAAGATCGGTCAAAGGATGTTCAGTGTAGTGGTCACAAGGATTTTGATATGGGAAAATAGTCAAAGTCCAATTTTGACCTTGATCTTTAACCTATGACCTTGAAAATTAATAGGTTTCTAGACCTTGTCATATACTAACTGAACAAACAAACAAACGATCAAACGGACAGCCCTGTTACTATATCCCCTCGCAAACTTTGTTAGCCGAGGGGATAATAAGGAACATAATGGTCCTATATCACTCACTGGATTTAATAGAACTTAAAAAGTTTTTGAAGTTTTTAACTCGATTAAAAAAATAATACATTAATATAGATATACATTTATAAATAAGTAAAATGAGCCCTGCCACCCCCCTGGTGGCCATTGTTTATCAATAGATTGGAATTATTTTAACAATTTCAGTAGGGGTCACTCAATGAATATTTGTGCAAAATTGTTTTCAAATCAGGCCAGTACTTCTGATGAAGAAGAAAGTTTTCACTATATAAACATTATAAGGAAAACAAGCCCCAGCCACCTGGTGGCAAAGTTTTTCAATGGATTGGAATAATTAACACAATCTTGATAGAGGAATAGTATACCATAGGAACATATGTGCCAAATTATTTTCAAATCAAGTGAGTGCTTTTGTACAGGAAGTTTTCACTATATATACACATGTATATGTACATGTAAGGAAAACAAGCCCCGCTCCCCTGGCGGCCATGTTTTTTTTTTATATAATCAGAATAATTTCGAACTTGGCTAAGATTTGATGGAGATGTATGATCTGATAAACTCTCATGCAAATTAGATGCAAAATTTTACCCGTAGAGTGTTCACTGAAGGCAATTGTTGTCGAGGCACAACGGAAGAAATGTGATCACAATAGCTTGAGTTGAGAACTTCATGCTCAGGTGAGCTAAAAAGCGTATGTTTAGCTAATTTAAGTCATAAGGTCATCTGCTCACATAGGACAATCATCCTCTGAAGTTTGAAGACTGTGTCAAAGGATTCTTGAGATATTCAGCAGAAACCAATTTAAATTTGATGACCCATAATAACTTGACCTTTGACCAGGCAACCCAAATAACAGTAGGGGTCATCTACTCATAAATTCCATTCATATTGTTAAGTTAAAGGACACTAGGTCAATTTAAGGGTTCTTGAGATATTGAACAGAAACCGATTTTACCTTTTTGACCACTAGGTCAAAATGTTCTTGAGATATTGACCGGAAATAGGCTTTTGACCTTTATGACCTTGATGATCTTGACCTCCAAAACAATAAGGATTATCAAGTCACTTAAAGACCAATCTGAATCATCCTATTAAGTTTAAAGACTGTTGGTCAATGGGTTCCTGAGATTGAGAGGAAAAGGATTTGACCTTTATGGCCCCTGTGATCTTGACCCTTGACCCAACAAACATAAGGAATCCTCTATTCAATTAGACCCATCATTCTATAAAGTTTGAAGACTCTAGGTCAAGGGGTTCTTGAGATATTGAGCAAAAACAAAATAGACATTTATGACCCCTGCTCTGCTCTGTGACCTTGACCTTTGACCCCAAAAGCTCAATTAACTCAATTACACCAATGATCCCATGAAGTTTAAATAATCTGTGTTCTATGGAACTCCTGTTATTATGCGAAAAACAGTTGGGACTGAGGGACAATATGTCTCCCCCAAGGGGTTGACATAATGGGAAGACTGTAGACCGTGCAGTAATAATAAGTTCCCAATTTAAAGACCCCTTGATAAAATTTCAGAAAAAAATACAGAATTTGGAACCAGCAGAATAATGCGTAATTCCCTGTAGTATAACAAAGACCCCAAGCAGTCTGAGGTCTAGATAACGAGTAGTCAACAGGTCTTTCTTTGAAGGTATCTCTTTAAGCACTCATTAAAAACCAATGTTGTGGTTAAATCATCTCACTGAGACGATTCTTTTAAGTACCCACAATATAGGTTTTTGAGGTCAAATAATGATTTTGGAATATGAAATCACCCGTTATCTAGAGCGATGGACTCGTCTTTTCTAGAAAGACTACTATGAAACCATTTCAATAGACAAATTTATGATCTCTTGTATAAAAACAACAACCATCATATAAAGACCCTCGGCATCCTCATCCTTTATCACTCGCAGACACATTTTGACACATCTGCAGCAGATGAGAAACTGCTCATAAGCCACAATGTTTTCATCTGTATCCATTAATTATATCCTCATATAGGTAGAAATATGATATTGTTAATGTTGTCTGCTGCAGGTTTGTTGCAAAGTGGAAGAAGTTGACCATTTCTCACATTTATTACAAATCTGCAGCAGATGACTTTTGAAGACACAGACACCTGGGTAAAAAATGAGGTTAACTTCTAAAAATAAAAGTTAAATCAGTCGAATAGAGCAATTTCTCCTTTTACCACTATGTTTTCAAAAGAAGTCTGCTGCAAAGCTAGGTGCCATGCAGAAAACGTTTGAATGTGGGAAAGGGTTAATCAGATCTTTGGAAGAAATGAGTATTTTGTGTTCTCAAATCCTTCTTTGACCATAAAACCAAATGTTGTAGGTATTACCTAAAACCTGATTCTTCTCTTCAGTGATAGTGCTTAGCTTTACAACAAACTGCATGGGTTCGGAGCTCAATTCAAAATGTAAAAACCTTTTTAGTATCTGCACTATATCAAAGATGGTAGTGATTAACCCTTTCCCTCATACAACAATTCTGCAGCAGACGACTTTAAACATATTTTGCCAAAAAATGGAAAATCTATAATTGAACGGATATTATGACTAAAAGTGGAAATATTGTGGCAAAAGGAGAAATTGCACGTTTTGAGCAATTTCTTCTTTGTCAATATATGTTTTCAAAAAGCCGTCTGCTGCAGAGGCGTCAGAAACGTGCAATTTCTCCTTTTGCCACAATGTTTTCCACTTTTAGTCATAGGTTATCCATTCAATTATGGAGATTTTCTATTTTTTGACAAAATACGTTAAAAGTCGTCTGCTGCAGAATTGTCGTATGAAGGAAAGGGTTAAAGATGGTAGTGAATAACCCCTTCCCACATACAACAAATTGGCAGCCGACGACTTTGAAAACATTTCTGGTCAGGAATATATGACAATTCTCTTTAACCCTTTCCCACATACAACAAATCTGCAGCAGAAGACTTTATTATACTAAAAATGAGAATATCTCTATAAATGAAAATATAATTGATGCAATAAGTTGAAAACATAGTGGCAAAAGGGGAAATTGCTTATCATGAGCAACTTCTCCTTTTGCCCCAGTGTTTTCAAAAGTCGTCTGCTGCAGAGGCGTCAGAATGCATCTTTAGGTAGGAAAGGGTTACGATTTTTTTTTTTTTTTTTTTAAACATTTTGACAAAAGTCTCAATTCTGCTGCGGAGACTCCAGAAAGTGTCTGTATGTGGGAAATGGTTAAAGAACTATAGATCACTTCTTGAAGGTGCAATCCCTATTCTACTTAGGTTGTAACAAGATCGAGTCATTTAAATGTTCCTATTGTAACAAAGTCACATGCAGATGACAGTTTTGACACATTTGGAGCAGACGACTTTTGGAAACAAATTTAGTAACACGTGAAATTGCTCAATATTAGAATATTCAATTTTTTCCTCAATTTTCAACTGTACTTAAAATATTAAACTACCAGTATATATATTCATTTATAGATTTTACTTATTTTCTCTTTGATATTTTCAATGTTGTCTGCTGCAGATTTGTTGTACAAGCATGTAAGTGGTATTTAACCACATACAACAAATCTGCAGCAGATGATTTCAACCTATTTTGTCAAATCTCTATAATTTAATGGATAACCAATGACTAAAAGATGCAAACATTGTGGAAAAAGGAGAAATTGCTCATCATGAGCAATTTCTTCTTTTGTCACAATGTTTTCAAAAAGCTGTCAGCTGCAGAGGCGTCAGAAAGAATCTATATGAGAGAATTAGACTTGAAGTTCCCTGATATACATTTTATGATTCTGCAGTGGATTATTTTTAAGAACATGTTTAGAAAAGCAGATTTAATATTTTCCAATTTCTATTTTTTTAAATAATTTTATATAAATAGTTTCAAAATCAGATTCGAAAACATTTGGCTATTTTTTTAGTTTGCCATATGGTTTTCAAATCATTCAAATGGTTCTATGATGTACCCTCATTTATAAAGATTTTCTACATTTTGCCTACATGTTTTCAAAGTCACCTGCTGCAGATTTCTTTCTGTGGGAAAGGGTTATAAAAAATATTACAGAAAATTGTCTGTATTTTTTTTTATCTCAAAAATGCTCTTCCAACTTTTCTCTGTTGGGGGAACAGTTGGTTTCATGGCAAGCAGACTGTGAAATGACTGGACACAGAATGTGCTCATGCAGATTTGATTTGGAAAAAATACAGAAAGTTGGCAAAAAACAGTAACTGCTGAGTCTGGTTTTTTTTTTGTCATTATAAATGTCAGTGTCATACAGGGGTGTCTTCAGACAAAATTACACAAGTGGGTGATTATTACAGTAGTGTAATTATCACATCTGATGATCTCCAACTGGTAAAGGTATTTTCAGTATTACATACACAATTTAACTCTTTACATTTGTTTTTTTTTAAATTTTTTTACCCAATCTATATGAGACAAAATACTCCCAAGTGCCAGGATTGATTGATTGATTGGGGTTTAACGGCGTTTTCAACAATTTTTCAGTCATATCACGGTGGCCAGTTCACCTACTCATATGTTTCCTGTTTTGCTCACACCAGTACTTAACACAACATACTTTCCAAGCAACTGGCTGCTTTTCCACATAGACTGTTATCCCATTGGTGAAAGACAAATGTCGCTTGCCACAGTGACTTTTGTCAAACGTCGGAAACAATGTTGGCCGAGCTGGGATTCGAACTCACAACCCCTGGATTGACATCCCGCGTCGAGTCCGTCTGAGCTACCGGGGCTGGGCCCTGAGCGCCAAGAAGGGTATTAGCCATGACTACCATTTTCAAAGTATTTGCTATGACCCGGCGGGGGATGACAAAAAGGAAGTACATTGGTACAATGTGTCATATATCTTTATCAAGAACATCATCATTGTAAGTCAAGTTATCAACAAATGCCGTTAACCCTTTCCCTCATATAGAGGTGCAATTTCTCCTTTTGCCACAATGTTTTCCACTTTTTGTCATACTGGTTATCCATTCAGTTAGGTACAAAATAGGTTCAAAGTCGTCTGCTGCAGAATTGTTGTATGTCAGAGGGAAAGGGTTAATCATGTTTACACATTTTGAGGCATCTGCAGCTAGCCATCAACTTTTGAAAACATTAATTGTCTCGAAAGAAGAAATGGCTCATAATGATTCTCCTTAATGTTTTCTACTCTATCCCAAAAAATATACCCTAATTTTCTAGAAATTTTACATACTGTACAATTTAGATCATTAATCAACCCTTTCCCACTTGTAGTCTCTTCTCAGAAATGTGGCCAGTAACCCATGCCTATGTTCCTCTTCTAATCTCATTGCTCATGGTATTAACCCTTTCCCTCATATAGACGCTTTCTGACGCCTCTGCAGCAGACGACTTTTTGAAAACATAGTGACTAAAGAAGAAATTGCTCAAAACGAGCAATTTCTCCTTTTGCCACAATGTTTTCCACTTTTAGTCATAGGTTATATTATATCCATTAAATTATAGAGATTTTCCATTTTTCGACAAAATATGTCTAAAGTCGTCTGCTGCAGAATTGTTGTATGAGGGAGAGGGTTAAGCCAGAGCTTTCTTTTACCTAACTGTTGGATGTTATGTGGGGAACCATCTTATTCTTATTATTTTTTCCTCATACGACAATTCTGCAGCAGACGACTTTGAACACATTTTGAAAATAATAGAAAATCTCTATAATTGAATGGATTATAAACTAAGTATGACTAAAAGTGGAAAACATTGTTTCAAAAGGAGAAATTGCTCGTTTTGAGCAATTTCTTCTTCTGTCACTATGTTTTCAAAAAGCCGTCTGCTGCAGAGGTGTCAGAAAGCGTCTATATGAGGGAAAGGGTTAAACAGAAACTGGACAGTGTTGAGGTTCTTTTCATCTTGTTTGGTAAGTTTCCATGATTCACATCCTTATTTGACCCTCAAATCCTATGTTGTGGGTACTCAAATAAATCGTCTCAGTGAGACGATTGTTTTGAGTACCCACACCATAGGTTTTTAGTGGAGTTATATATAGGAAGATATGCATGGGAAAAGACCAGTTAACTCACTCCTCTTCATCTCTGGTTAAGGTTCTTTTCATATTATTTTAGTAAGATTCCATGTTTCACATCCATATAGGAGAACAGACTGTACAAGTGTCTTGAAAAAGTAGGATTTTTGTTTTTCGTCCAACTCCTCGTCACCTCCAGATGCTACTTAGGTTGTAGTATGCATTTCTGGCATTCTGTAGTCTTTTTTTTGTTCAGATCATTAACCCTTTCCAACATACTGGAAATCAGCAGCAGATGATTTTGTAAACAGCTAGAAAACATTATCGAAAATCTCTGAAACAATAGTATATATATAATTACTGTAAATAGTTGAAAACTTTGTGGCAAAAGGAGAAATTGCTGGTTTTGAGCAATTTCTCCTTTTGTCACAATTTAATGTCTTCAAAAGTCGTCTGCTGCAGAGCCATCAGAAAGTATCTATAGGTGGAAAAGGGTTAGAAACATAATAACAAAAGTTTTAAACTCTCAAAATTATACATTTATCTGGACAGCGGTTTTGAAGGGAATATGTATTTCTCATTGTATGGTGTTTTACGCTGCCTGCATCAATTTGTCCTTTATGTCTAGGCATTTAATTGCTGGTTAATTACCAGTACTTCTGGTCCATTCATCCTGACACTAGCAAGTCAGTCCTATGATGCTAACCCCACAACCCTAAGCACCAAGAATTGATTGTTTTTGTGTTTTATGCCACTTTCAACAATTTTATAGTTATGCAATTGTTGTATCATGCCAAGGAGCTCAGGTCACCAAAAAGCCATAAATACCACCATTTTGAAAGTCTTTAATTATGACAAACCCAAGGATTGGACCTGCTACCTCTCACACAAAAGGGCCGTACGCTCTTAGTAACCACTACACCAATTAGGCAATTTTGATGAGAACAAAAAAAGCATATACAGTCAAAATTAGTTCCACTCTCAAAACTATACGTACTTATATTTATCTAGATATCAGTTCACCCTTTCCCTCATAAAGACACATTTTGATACAACTGCAGCAGACAGCTTTTGAAAACATTGTGGTAAAAGAAAAGGCTTTTGCCATATATGTTTTCATTTCTATTCAATAATTATGTTCCAAATTATGGAAAACTTTCATATATTTGACTACCGGTTAATGTTTCGAGAGTGACGTCTGCTGCAGATTTGTGGTAATTGTGGGAATGGGTTTAGAAGACCATAACAAAAGCAGCTAGGAATAAGGGTATTTAACTCATTTCCAACATACAAAAAATCTGCAGCAGACGACTTTAAAAGCAACTGGACAAAATAAAGAACAAGAGGGCCATGATGGCCCTATATCGCTCACCTGATACTTCAATAGTTTTCAAAGTTTTATACTCAATACATAATTTATAAGGAAAACAAGCAATCCTCCCTGGTGGCCATGTTTTTCAACGGATCGGGTTTATTTGAACATCCTTGGTAGAAAGTCACCCAAGGAACATTTGTGCAAAATTATCTTTAAATCGGGTCAATACTTTTGGACAAGACGATTTTTAAAGATTTTACAATGCACATATAAGGACAAGCTCCGCCCCCTGGCGGCCATGTTTTTCAACGGATTGGAAATATTTGAACAGTCTTTGTAAAGGGTGCCCCAAGGAACATTTGTGCAAAATAATTTTCAAATCGGGCCAGTACTTTTGGACAAGAAGATTTTTACAATGAACATATAAGGAAAACAAGCTCCGCCCCCTGGCAGCCATGTTTTTCAACGGATTGGAAATATTTGAACAATCTTGGTAGAAGGTCCCCCAAGGAACATTTGTGCAAAATAATTTTTATATCGGGCCAGTACTTTTGGACAAGAAGATTTTTAAAGTTTTAATTAACAATGCACATATAAGGAAAACAAGCTCCGCCCCCTGGCGGCCATGTTTTTCAACGGATCGGAAATATTTGAACAATCTTGGTAAAGGGTACCCCAAGGAACATTTGTGCTAAATAATTTTCAAATCGGGCCAGTACTTTTGGACAAGAAGATTTTTAAAGTTTTAACCATGCACATATAAGGAAAACAAGCTCCGCCCCCTGGCGGCCATGTTTTTCAACGGATCAAAAATATTTGAACAATCTTGGTAAAGGGTACCCCAAGAAACATTTGTGCTAAATAATTTTCAAATCGAGCCAGTACTTTTGGACAATAATTTTTTTAAAGTTTTAACAATGCACATATAAGGAAAATAAGCTCCGCCCCCTGGCGGCCATGTTTTTCAACGGATCGGAAATATTTGAACAATCTTGGTAGAGGGTACCACAAGGAACATTAATTTTATGCAAAATAATTTTCAAATCAGGCCAATACTTTGGACAAGAAGATTTTTTAAGATTTGGCAATTTTCCCCTTTTCTGATGCCGCAGCAACGAAAGTTCTACGTGGAATTAAATTCTTTGAACAACTTTGAAAGAGAACCACCTAAGGACCATTCCCGTGAAGTTATTTTGAAATCTGTCAATTGGTTTAGAAGGAGAAGTCATTTGTAGGAAATTGTTAACAGACACCGACGACGACAGACGCCGGACGTTGAGTGATCACAAAAGCTCACCTTGCACTTCGTGCTTAGGTGAGCTAAAAATCTCTATGAATGAACAATTTTTTTTTTTAAAGGGTTGAAAACATGGAGCTATTTCTCATTTTGTCACAATGATTTCAAAAGTTGTCTGCAGCAGATGCTTCAAAAAGCGGCTGTATGTGGGAAAGCGTTAACCAGTTTATATGACCTTTTCACGTATATGTGACAAATCTGCAGCAGACGACTCAAAAAGATTTATGGCAAACATATGGAAATTCTCTATTAAAAGATAAAAGAATGATTATTGAAAAGAGTTCAAAACAATTTGTGTCAAATGGAGAAAAACGCTCATTATGAGTATTTCTACTTTTATACAACGTTTACAAAGGTTGTCTGCTGTAGATGTGTCAAAATGAGTTGAATTGTCTGCTTTGAAAAGACCTCAGGAAATATTTGTAAGACAGAGATGGAAATCAATTTATTACCTTTGATGAAAAAAAAGAAACTGTGTCTTGGACATTTAATTATTTCCCCATTTTCCTGCATTGTTTTAAAAAAAATGGTCTGCTGCACCCATCATACGACAGATCTTTTTCAGCTCTTTTTCCGACAATTCCTCTCTTATTTTTAAAGTAAACCCCATATTGTGGGTACTCAAAAGAATCGTCTCACTGAGTACCCACAAAATAGGGTTTAAGGGTCAAATAAGGATTTCAAAACATGCAAACCGCCCCTTATCTAGAGCCCTGGACAGGATTAAATAAACGGACATGAAAGAAGGTAATATCATGCAATGGATATTGTCTTTCACTATAAAAATCAAATACTGCATTGTTACTATGGATTCAAGCCAAATCTTGATGAATTTCTTGAGTTTCTGGCTGTGTATTTATAAAGATATGTTCAAATCTTAACTCTTTCCCTCATATAGACGCTTTCTGACGCCTCTGCAGCAGAAGGCTATTTGAAAACATAGTGACAAAAGAAATTGCACAAAACGTGCAATTTTTCCTTTTGCCACAATGTTTTCCACTTTTAGTCATAGGTTATCCATTCAATTATAGAGATTTTCTATTTTTTGATAAAATATGTTTTAAGTCGTCTGCTGCAGAATTGTCGTATGAGGGAAAGGGTTAAGCTAGGTAACAGTCTGACGTCTAGATATCACTATCTTTCTGATATCAACTAAACCCTATTTTGTGGTATTCAATCAAAACAATTGGGTTCCTTTCCAAGCCAAGACCTGGTAGCGACGCCAGCTGTCAATCCAGGTAATGTGAGTTCAAAACCCAGCTCTGCCAACATTCTTTCTGAGCGTTTGACAAAAGTCACTGTGACATTTAGCGTCATCCGCCTTCCAATCGGATAACAGTCCATGTGGAAAAGCAGCCAGTGGCTTGGATAGAATGTTGTGTGTGGAGCACTGGTGTGAGAAAGTCATGAAACACATTAATAGGTGAACTGGCTGCTGTGATATGACTGAAAAAATGTTGAAAACAGCGTAAACCCTTGCAATCAACAGAGCTCTAGATAAGGGGAGACGATACTTTTGAGTACCAACAACATAGGGTTCGCTTTAATAATAAGAGAGAAATTGTGGGGAAAAGAGCTGAAAACCCCTCCTTATCTGGACCTCTGAATCAATCAATAACCCTTTGCCTATTGTAGACACATTTTGACGCATATGCAGAAGACGACTTTTGAAAACACTGTGGCAAAGGGATAAATTGCTCATATTAAGCAATTTCTCCATTTGCCACAATGATATGTCAACTTTGTTAAAAAATAAATCTTCCATTTTTAAGATCATCTATATATTTGTGTGTTCATGTTTTCAAAGTCGTCTGCTACAGATATCTTGTAAGTGGGAAAGGGTTCTTTTGAGTACTTACAATATAGGATCAAATAAGTTGTGCGTATAGCATTTGGCGCTCCTTCCAACAATTTTCCAGTTACATTTAATTAATCAGTATTACTGCTGGTCTGAATCCGCTGTGGTCGAGTGGTTAGCGTCGGGGATTTCGAAACCGGGTGTCCCGGGTTCGATCCCCAGTCGCGGCACCTCGGTCATGATGGAGTGCCCTTGGATTCAAACGTAATTAATCCACAACCCTGCGCATCAAGAAGGCAAAGCCATTTCTATAATTTTTAAAGTCTTTGGTATGACCTGGCCAGAGATCAAACCTGCAACTCCCTGCACCCAAGGTGGATGCTCTACCACAACACCATTTAGGAGGTTTTAGATCAAAATAAAGGTTTAATTAACCCTTTTCCTCATATAGATGCTTTCTGGCGCCTCTGCAGCAGACAGCTTTTTGAAAACATAGTGACAAAAGAAGAAATTGCTCAAAACAAGAAATTTTTCCTTTTGCCACAATGTTTTCCACTTTTAGTCATAGCTTAACTATTCAATTATAGAGATTTTCCATTTTTTGACAAAAAAAAAGACATCTGCTGCAGAATTGTCATATGAGGGAAAAGGTTAAAGACAGTAGATTAACCCCTGATGTAAGGTTTCTGTAATAGTTTATTTACCATTTAGGATAAATCCAGTGTCTTCTGCATGCATTAATTGTTACTTACCCTTTCCCATCCGCAGACCCGTTTTAATTGTAAATCAACTATAAATGGATTCGAGTCATCTGCCGCAGATTTTTTCTGTATGTGTGAAAGGGTAAACACATGTCCACATACAATAAATCTGCAGCAGACAACTTTGAAATAATCAAGTCCAAAATATAGAAAATTAGAATAAATGATTGTATGATTATCAAGTTTGAACAATTTCTTCTTTTGTTACAATGTTTTCAATAAGCCGTCTGCTGCAAGGACGTCAGAAACCGATAAATGCAGTGGCATCAGTGCAAGCATTGTTGACAATTTTTGACCTTTTCCAACATACAGCAAATGTGGAGCAAAAGACTTCGAAAAAATATAGACAATGTTTTTTTGGAAAATCTTAATAAATATGCTATTTATTAGCATATTTATTGCCACAATGTTTCCAAAAGTCATCTGCGGCCGAGGCATAAAAAAGAATCTGCATGGGGGAAAGGGCTAAAAAAGAGCTTTATAACTGGAATTTTTTAAAGAATCATTCTAAGAAAGAGTTTTATGCAATCTGATGCATTATTAAATCATGAGCAATTTCTCCTTTTGACACAATTAAAGATTTCAACTCTTTCCACTATACATGTATATAAAAACATTGTTGCATGCAGTTATTTCTCTGCCTTTCCCAGATTGTTTTACAGAAGTGTTGTCTGCTTCAAGGACATTATAACGCAAGCCATATGTTTATCAGAGAAAAGGGTCAGCCAATCATTACCTCCATCTCAGATTCAGAGTTCCGATTTCATCTACACAAAAGTTGACTAATTACCTCTGTCAATGTACACAGTTGTTTGCAACAGGTGAACTCTATTTACCAATTGTTGATTTTTTTTAGAAACCGTAAACCCTATTTATGATTAGAATGTTAAAGGGACTGTTTCATAGTTTTGGGTCTCAAAAATAAATATATGCTAAAATTGCTTGGAGTGATTAAACTTGCAAAATATCCATGGTCACAAATGGTGTTTCACAATGGTTTGATTGATTGGTGTTTTAGCCTGCTTTCAACAATTTGTCAGTTATATCAAGGCGTTTCCTTGGTAAGTTACCACTGGTCCATTTATCCTGACACCAGCCACTCAATCATAATGCAATCCCTGCAACCCTTACTCAGAGCACCAAGGAGGACAGCCATTTCTACAATTTTTAAATTCTTTGGTATGACCTGATCGAACCCGCGACCTTCCGCACTCGAGGCGGACGTTCTACCACTACACCGACGAGGCGGTGTTTCACAATGGGAACAAAAGCCAAAGTTACATATTGTTATGAATAAACACTTTCGAGCAATTTCTCCTTTTGTTACAATGTTTTCAACTCTATTCAGGAATTTTACTTTACTATGTAAGATACAAAACATTTGTAAAAGTGATTAATTTTGCAAATCATGTGTTTCACAATGGGAACATATTCATATTATAACATTGTCTTTGCCACAATGTTTTCAAGTATACTCAATAATTTATTAACTTTGTCTCGATGATTTGAATGTCTTATACTGCAGATTTGTTGTATGTGAGAAAAGGTTAAGTCCATTTTAAAAACTCGGCATTGAAAGGGTTAATCATGCATCTTATAAACATACATCTATTTATCACATAAAGCCCTCTCTATGAGTGTCAAAATCCCATTAAATAAATATCATATGACACTACTAGTTTGGTTTCCAGTCTTACGCTCAATTCTTTGTTAAAACTTGAAACTAAACTATGAAAATGACGTGACGTCACTTTGGCACCCAAACCAGCAAATTTCATTTGCATTTTTTTTCGTAATACGCCTCGTAAATCACATTATGTGATAAAAAGAATATCTCATTTGTGTTTATTCATTATCACTTTTAATAAACACTCATGAAATACATGTATCCTCTATATATGATTGATTGATTGGGGTTTAACGCCGTTTTTAACAATTTCTCAGTTATATCACGGCGGCCAGTTAACCTATTCATGCATTTCCTGGTTTTCTCACACCAGTACTCCACACAACAATCTTCCCAAGCAACTGGCTGCTTTTCCACATAGACTTAGCCCATTGGTGGAAGACGAATGACGCATGTCACATTGACTTTTGTCAATCTACGGAAACAAAGTTGGCCGAACCGGGATTCTATATAATATGAACTGTCATTGAAATGTTACCTGACCCAATAACCCAGTCACCTCATTATTGCACATGTACAGGTTCATGCAATTCTGTAAAATTGACTATTTATACATTATCTAGATTGGTTTACTTTGTTTTAACCCCCTTTCCCACATACAACAAATCCGCAGCAGAGGTTGACTTTAAAATAATATGAATAATCTCCATACATCAAAATATAATCACTAAAAAAAAATGAAAACATTGTGGTGAAAGTAGAAATTGCTTGTTTTGGACAATTTCTCCTTTTGAGACATTGTTTTCAAAAGTCATCTGCTACAGAGGCTTCAGAAAGCGGGAAAGGGTTAAATGTTTGGAAATTGAAAACCCCAGATAATGTGAGACAGTGCCTTTAAAGTTTCATGTTCTCCAATCAACCATTTTTGTGGCGATTGGTTGACAATCGCCACAGTGCTACCAAAACAACAACAACGAAAAAAAAATTATATAGTCGTATTTGAACAATCGGTTGGATATTTCTGCAAAGGCAATTTACTCACTTCCGTTAAACCGCCATATATATATATAGTTCCATCAGTGATGCAGGCACACGATTAATAATGATAATGTTAGTGCTACTTTGATACCGGATTGGTACTAATATTTGAGATTTATCGAGAAAATATCTAAATAGAGTTAAACTATTTACATATTATCTTTCTTCATGTTTGGGCAGATAATAAATATCATCGGGCGTCTTGGGTACGCTATGCAGAGTATCATGATACTCCTGTGCCTCGTTTTATTTTTACTGTAGTCAACCGTAACCTTTTGACCTTTAACCTGATTCGGCAGGAGTTTGTTGTACTCTGATTATCTTCGTCATGATTTGGCAGATAATAAATATCATTGCGCGTTCTGCCTTGCAAATAACGACAACTCTGGTGATACTCAAATCTGGAAATTCCAAAAGGTTCTATAAATAGCTCGCGAGACCAAAAACCAGAAAAGCTTGTAAATCTCAATATTATAAACGCTTTATTTTGTACTTGTTTAAATATATGAAAGCGTCTAGATAATAAGACTGGTTTACAAAGGTTTAAAGGACACACGATGGCAGTGTGTACACACGTTATGTATACACGTCTGCACGTTCTAGAGTCAATTAGCAATCAATGCTGACAGTGTAGCCTAATTGAGTTTGAAGATCTAGCATTATAATATATGCCTATATTTTCATAAATTAAACAGTTTGGCAAATAGTGAAATTGTGCTTTTGGAGCATGTTTTGTGTTTGTTTTTGCACTCACATTATTCGAAGCAGTTTAACAACCTCAGAGACATATAAATACACTGTGACAACCCTCAATCATGCAATGTGAAGGGACTAAATTGAACAGACCTGTTTAATATCGGACATAATTGAAACAAACACCAAACTAATGGATACTGTTTTCTCTCCTTTCTTTAGTCATTTCTAAAGTGTAAAATATATTTTATCTTAATATGGCCTAACGACCTGGTGATAAACATGTGATTACCCAAACAATTTAGATTACAAATAGTCATTCTAATGAGCTAAAACGGTAGTCTATCGAATACCAACTAGATTTTTCATAACTTTGGAATGGCCTAATTTTGAACACATCATGACCAATTTCAGAACGTAACTAAATAATCACCAAGACAACATTCTGGCAAACTAACATTATTCTACTGTCAAAAGATGCAGGGTTGATACATTCTCAAATATACCCGCACCAGAGTCATCGCAAGCCCTACACCGATATACTGCTTGTTACTTTGCAGGATTTTCCATACGATCGCCACTACAGTGCCATTGGCGCTTTGATTTTAAAATGTGTGACAATTAGAAACTGCTTCAGTAAAGCTTGTAACACAAAATGTATCCTGCATGGTAAGCATTCGGTTTCAAGTTGAGCTGTTACAACATATTATTATTAAAAGATAACATCTGGTAGAAAAAAGATTTTAACTGAGATGTTCGGACATTTATTAACATTTGGTTTTGAGTCGATAACATTGGGTGGAAAGGAGACATTGCTCACTTAATCTCTTCAACAATAATTATCAAAAGTTATAACTGCTGTAAAAATGGGTCCGCCTGTGGGACAGGGAGATTTAAACCATTAACCCTTTCCCTCATACGACAATTCTGCAGCAGACGACTTTGAACCTATTTTGTCCTATGACTAAATGTGGAAAACATTGTGGCAAAAGGAGAAATTGCACGTTCTGTGCAATTTCTTCTTTTGTCACTATGTTTTCAAAACGCCGTCTGCTTTAACCCTTTCCCTCATACGACAATTCTGCAGCAGACGACTTTGAACCTATTTTGTCAAAAAATAGAAAATCTCTATAATTGAATGGATAACCTATGACTAAAAGTGGAAAACATTGTGGCAAAAGGAGAAATTGCTTGTTTGGAGCAATTTCTTCTTTTGTCACAATGTTTTCAAAAAGCCGTCTGCTGCAGAGGCGTCAGAAAGCGTCTATATGAGGGAAAGGGTTAAAGTCTCTTTTGAGAAAAACAAAGCTCTATATGAGTAGGGATAAGCAGGACTTTGTTCATCAATAAGCTAGCTAGCTGCCTGACCTTACTAAATTAAACCATCTAAGGTCCAGCTTAGAATCAGCACTGTGATACATCTCTTTTCCCTACAAAATCTTTCTTATTTTCTAACCAAACCCTATGAAGTGGGTGCTCAAAAGAACTAGAACTATCACTGAAGATGATAAATACCCCCAAAACAGCACCTTGACCTACACCATAACTTAATAAGTAAAAGGGCCATAATTCTGTAAAATAACATGCAATTGTAAGACCTTTAGGATATTGCACATCTCCTCTTGGTTGCAATAGAAGCTTCATGTACAATTTTATTGAATTCCACCCAGTGGTTTGTAAGAAATAGGCCGGACAAAAAATATGGCTTCCGACAGACAGCCAGGCACAGTGACTCCTATATACCCCCTCTTCTCTGAAAGGGGTATAATTATTTTGAGTACCCACAACATACGGTAACAAGAGTTGTCGGAGGACAATATAGCTCGCCTATCAGGGCCATCGTCTATCAGGGCTAGCTACTTCAGAACAGTTATAGCATTAGGTAAAGTCACACAGTATCACCTATTGCAAGATAATACACCTTTTTCAATACTTGCATGCAAATGTTAACCAAGTCCATACAAGCCCCTTTGGGCCTTTTAACCCTTTCCCTCATATAGACGCTTTCTAACGCCTCTGCAGCAGACGGCTTTTTGAAAACATAGTGACAAAAGAAGAAATTGCACAAAACGTGCAATTTCTCCTTTTGTCGCAATGCTTTCCACTTTTTGTCATAGGTTATCCATTCAATCATGGAGATTTTCTATTTTTTGACAAAATACGTTCAAAGTCGTCTGCTGCATAATTGCCATATGAGGGAAAGGGTTAAATCTAATGACCCTGATTAAGTGTGTGAAGTTTCAAAGCAACAGCATACACAGTGAGTGTCTGAGAAAAGGCCTTGCACACAAAGGTTTGACCAAAATTCTAAGTTCAAAAAGGGGCACAATTCAGTAAAAATCCATTCCAGAGTTATGGGACTTGACATACAGGGTCATATAATGACACTGAATAAGTGTGTGAAGTTTCAAAGCAACAGCATACACAGTGTCTGAGAAAAGGCCTTGCACACAAAGGTTTGACCAAAATTCTAAGTCCAAGAAGAGGCACAATTCAGTAAAAATCCATTCCAGAGTTATGGGACTTGACATACAAGGTCACCTAAATTTCCCTGAATAAGTTAGTGAAGTTTCAAAGCAACAGCATACTCAGTGTCTGCAAATTGTGTTGTCGGCGCATGTCGGTCGGGACAACTACAAATTTCCAAATATAATGAACATTATGCTTAAAAATGCCGGCGTATTGGTCCGATGGCAAATATTGATGTGGTGGATCATGAGAAAAATCATTTATGAACCTGTCTCTACCTGGGACCAGGTCGTTTTAGACGTTTTTTTGCGAAAATTATTGCCCAAATCGAGCAAGGGGGTAAAATGCTGTTGCACACCTTGTCATTATTATTACACTGTATGGACGTATTTAAAGTAACACATGCAGGATTCCCCAAATTACCATTACAATAAATGTTATCATAGCGTATAGACAATATAGAGAAACTTTTTGAGTATTTTAACGTGGTAAATTGTGTGTCTTTCCGCATTTTTTGCTGTAATAGAAATTCGGACGCCTGTGGTCCAATCTAGGAGGGAGGATCTTGCTAATGCTCACACTGTTTTGAATATTCCCCCCTTAATTCGTATAGAGGGGCAGTCTATGTGAAAGTCGTCAGTCCTTCAGGACAAAAATTCATTTGGACTGACAAATTTTCAAGCAATAATTGGTTGAACAAAGAGGGAAATGTATGAAAAAATAGCTATCAGACTGACAGGTTTCAAAAGATTTCGTTTAGTCTGGGAAGGGGTGTATTCTTTACAAGGACAAAGAAGAAAACATTTCTCAATTTTTTTTTTCGGATAAAATTCCTACCTTTTTTTTTGAATCCTAGATAGGAAACTGCGCCATGTGGGAAAGGGTTAATTATGAAAAAGAAATATGCCCTTTATCTTGTGCTCTCATGCTGTCTCTCTCTCTCTGGAAGTGGCACAAAGTAACAAAAAATGTTTAGGAAGAGAAAAAAATAAATTTTTACCATACTACCCGTTTGTGATAAATGCCTTCTGACATTGCTTGTCTGCGCCTGGAAAAGCCTGGACTCTGCAAATGGAGAAAAAAAATATTGTCAGACCCCAGGTTACACTGTCCACATTATTTTCATATGCACCTTGACGTAGAAAAGTTAACCCTTTTCCCATCTGAAGACACATTCTTACGCATCTGCAGCAGAAATATAATTTGCTCGTAATGAGCAATTTCTCCTTTAGCCACAATGTTTTCAACTTATTTCAAAAATTATACTTTCATTTATAGAGATTGCCTTTATTTTCACCTAGATGTTTTCAAAGTTGTCTGCTTCAGATATGCAGTATGTGGGAAAGGGTTAATACACTTGAGAACAGTATTTATCCAGACTAATCCAGCCATTTCTAGTCTAATCGATTTATGCTCAGACTCCACTAATTATAGAAGCTTGGCCCATTGATTCAATGGCAAACAGTGCACATCCTGACAAGATAGTGAATAATAATGCAATGTGCATGCTGATCTGGATTGACACTTATCACAAATGTCCGAGGCCTATATTCCCATGACTGTTGGCATCATATGGGAAGATTAATTCATACAGGGTTCTTGTTCACACTAGAAAATGGGAGAATACTAAACCCTGGAACCATTCAATAATAACACAATTAGAAGATTGTATAATTCAATTGTAATTAAACAGTTGAGATCATCCTGATGATCGAAGCTGTATTTGTGAACAGAACAGAAGACAACCTTGATTATCTCAAACCACAATTACGGTACATGAGAAAAACAATAAACAGTAAACATGCAATTGTCAGGAGACATGATGGGGTGAGGATGGAGGGAGAAAGAGAGAGGGGGAAGAGAAAGAGAGAGGGGAAAGAGAGAGGGGGGGAGAGAGAGAGAGAGAGAGAGAGAGAGAGAGAGAGGAGAGAGAGAGAGAGAGAGAGAGAGAGAGAGAGAGAGAGAGAGAGAGAGAGAGAGAGAGAGGTGAGGAGAGGGGAGGGAGGGAGGGAGAGAGAAAGAGCGTGGCCGAGCACTCTCTGGGCGGTTTTCTTTCCCCGTTTTTTTCTTCCCTCCAACTTCCCACTAATGCGGACTAAATACAAATGCACACGCTGTTCCACTCCGTTGTGAGAATCATCCCAAACGCCCAGGGAGGGGGCACAGAAAGGGACAGAGAGAGACAGACAGACAGACAGAGAGAGAGATATATGCAGCAGTATAATGCACATGCTGATCTTTATTGACACTTATCACACGTGATGTAGTGCCTATTATTCACATGTTTGGTTCATATGAGAAAAACAATAAACAGTAAACATGCAATTGTCAGGAGACATGATGGGGTGAGGATGGAGGGAGAAAGAGAGAGGGGGAAGAGAGAGAGGGGGGGGGGGGGGAAGAGAGAGAGGGGGAGAGAGAGAGAGAGAGGGGGGGGGGGGTGAGGAGAGGGGAGGGAGAGATGGGAGGGAGGGAGAAAGGGACAGAGAGAGAGAGAGAGAGAGATATGTGCAGCAGTATGCACATGCTGATCTTTATTAACACTTATCACAAGTGATGTAGTGCCTATTAATCACAAGTTTGTTTCATATGGAAAGATTGATTAATTTACAGGATTTGATGGCATGATGTAGAAGATTATTCAGTGGTCCATGGATTTTAATTTATAGGGCAAAAAGTGCAGATGCTGACAAGACTGTGTATAATTATAATACTATATATTCCAGGCCTTTTTCTAGGCATATTCTGAACCATTCCCAATGTCCCAATGTCAAAAGTCTTTAACCCTTTCCCTCATACGACAATTCTGCAGCAGAGGACTTTAACATAATGTGGCAAAAAATAGAAAATCTCTATAATTGAATGGATAACCTATGACTAAAAGTGGAAAACATTGTGGCAAAAGGAGAAATTGCTTGTTTTGAGCAATTTCTTCTTTTGTCACTTAATAATGTTTTTAAAAAGCTGTCTGCTGCAGAGGCGTCTATATAAAAAGAAAGAGATTTTTTTCAAAATTATCATCAATCTAAGAACAATAAGATATAATAATGTTTTATAATAATTATATTATATATATCATTTGAAAACCTTGTGGCAAAAGGAGAAATTGCTCAAAAACAAGCAATTTCTACTTTGGCCACAAATTCTATGTTTTCAACTCTTTTCAGTTGATATAATTATCTTCATTTTCAGAGAACTTTTTATAGAAATTTTCAAAGTTGTATATGGGGAAAGGGTTAATGCAATTTCAATGCAGATCGAGATATATAATATCTCATGAATAGCAGATTCATGGTTCAAATTTTGAACCATTTACTTCCTGGTGATTTTTGCCATCATTATGATGTAACAATGCTTATAATCGTTATTATAAATTGGTGACTGACCCTTTCCCAAATGGCATGCTGACACATTTGGACACATATACAGCAGATGACTTTTGAAAGACTTGAAAACATTGCAACTTATTTACTTTTTTCCCAGCAATTTTCCTTATTTTACTAAAAGGTTATTTGCTACATTTTTAAGGCATAGATCTTAGCGCTTTCCCACATGCACGTTAAACAGAAGTCTTTTATTAACATTGTGGCAAAAGGAGCTTTTCTGTTTTTGCCACAATGTTAATAAAGATTTTATAATATATATAGTGATAATCTCAGATTGTCTTCATTTTCACCGAGATGTTTTCAAAGTACTCTGCTGCACAATTTTTTGAATGTGGGTAATTAAGAGTTCTATACATTTCTCTCATTATGGTTAAATTCATGTTCCACAGCAGACAGTTTTTTAAACACATAGTGACAAAAGAAGAAATTGCTCAGCAATTTCTCTGTTTGCCACAATGTTTTCCACTTTTAGTCATCGATAGGTTATCCATTCAATTATAGAGATTTTCAATTTTTTGACAAAATACGTTCAAAGTTGTCTGCTGCAGAATTGTCGTATGAGGGAAAGGGTTAGTTAAACAGATTCTTCGTATTAGGGAAATGGATAATTTTTTAGGAAATGCATGGTATCTATTTTTGTCTCCCTTTATCTAGGTCAATCTGGCACCACATAAACTATCATTAGTATGATTACACTAGACCTGCATGTCGAATGGTAATAAAAAACTGAATCATTTTCATCACCATTTTCCTATCAACCCACAGGAAAGTACATTTTGGCAAAAGGAGAAATTGCTCATAATGAACAATTTATCCAATTGCCACAATATTTTCAACAATTTTCCACTGCAGAATCATAAAATGTATATCAGGGAACCTCAAGTCTAATTCCCTCATATAGATTCTTTCTGATGCCTCTGCAGCAGACAGCTTTTTGAAAACATGGTGTCAAAAGAAGAAATTGCTCAAAAAGAGCAATTTCTTCTTTTGCCACAATGTTTTCCACTTTTAGTAATAGGTTATCCATTGAATTATTGAGATTTTCTAATATTTGACAAAATATGTTCAAAGTCATCTGCTGCAGAATTGTCGAATAATGAAAGGGTTCCAACTTGCAGAAACATTTTTACACACAAGTTTTGATTATGATGAGCAATTTTTCCTATAATGTCAAAATTTTCCCCCACACTTTTTTAATGCATGTAATTATACTTCCTTGTTTATATAGAGAGAGGATATTCATTAATTTGTCTAAATGCAGGGTTCGAAATTAGCAGATCTTAGCAAGAAGCGCTACTTAACCGTTTCCCACATACAACAAATCTGCAGCAGACAACTTTGAAAGCATAGTGACAAAAACCTGAAAAATCTCCATAAAAGATGGCTTAATTGCTAAATAAAGTTGAAAACATTGTTTCAAAAGTCATCTGCTGCTATTGCGTCAAAATGCGTCTACAGGCGGGAAAGTGTTAAAATTGGAATTTGCTACCTGCCCAAAAATGCAATACTTAGCAAAAATGTGCTACAGGAAGAAGAAAAAAAAGGTCAAAGTTTCCTTTTCGCTCTATGTTTCTATTCCGATATGTGTGTAATCAAGTACACACTCTTTAACCCTTTCCCTCATACGACAATTCTGCAGCAGACGACTTTGAACATATTTTGTAAAAAAATGGAACATCTCTAAAATTGAATGAATAACCTATGACAAAAAGTGGAAAACATTGTGGCAAAAGGAGAAATTGCTTGTTTTCAGCAATTTCTTCTTTTGTCACTATATATGTTTTCATAAAGCCGTCTGCTGCAGAGGCGTCAGAAAGTGTCTATATGAGGGAAAGAGTTAAAATCAATTTATTCCAACAAACAAATTATCAAGGTGATTGGTTTACACATAATAACATTACCTCAGACAATAAGAACTGACAATAAGAACTCCACCAACCGTTTTAGTGGATGCACATTTATTATCGATTTTGAACATGTAAACTAAAGCCTGCAGATAAATTAAATTACCGTATATACTCAGTTATAAGTCGCCCTCGTCTATAAGTCGCACCCCCTACTTCGAGGCCTAAAGTCTAGGGTTTGATGATTGACCCTCTTATAAGTCGCAGTTAGATTTTTGATTTTTTTCACGTCAAAACCCTATGACAAGCAGCGAGATATAACCCAAGTCATCATGATCGATCATCAGATTTTTTGTTTAAAACATTCATATAATGTCCAATTAGTTTTATGTAAGCATTGATTTATAGTCTAAATAGATTTTACTATCATAAGAAGCGAGATATATAACCTTAAGTCATCAAGATCGAGCATCAGCTTTTTGTTTACATTATTTGAACATACAATGATGTCCAACTAGTTTTAATTTGTTTTATCTAAAGAGATTTACTGGGGAATACATAAACCGGTTTTGTCCGGTCACAAAAGGCCCCACGTTATGTGAAAACACACTCGTCTTGATTAACCCTTTGTTTTATCTTTTGTTTCTTTTTCATTTTGAGAAGATTGAGAAGATAAGATCGAAGGACAGAATAACAAATATTGTTGAAGAAGAAAAAATATTCAGCAAGACGCTTTTCAACGCTATTTTATCTAATAGCTCTCTTTAATGAAGTTTAATCACGTTTTTGTCAATTTGTTTTCAAGTTGTCTGCTGCATATTTGTTGTATGCAATAAAGGGTGACCTGCAGGGGTGAGAGTAGATGAAAGGAAAATCATATATAGATAATCTGCTATATTAAATTCGTCTCTTTTCCATGATGTTACTGAAGCAACTGAAAACTGTTGTAAACATTGCTAATTCCACCTTTGTTTGGTAATATAGCTCTCATTTATGGAGTTTATTCCCGATATTGTCAATTTGTTTCCAAGGTCGTTTGCTGCAGATTTGTTGTATGCGGGAAAGGGTCAATAACTGAAGGGGTAGAGGGTAGATGGAGGGAAAAATCGGCGTTGCATAACTGAAATTAATTCGCATACAGTGATAATCTGCTAACTCAGATTAAATTCGTCCTTTTCCCATGATGTTTCTGAGACAGCTGAAAACTTTTGAAAACATTGCTAATTTCCCCTTTGTTTGATAATATAGCTTTCGTTTATGGAGTTTGTTCACCCTTTTTAATAAAAATCCACGGTTCAGCGACCTCAATTCTAACAGTCAAATAATTCTAACACAACTGTCGCGTGTAAACCACACAGGTTTAAATTATCATCAAGCTAAAGGTGTTACATTATATAAATATCATATGGCAGCATGTGTGACATTGATATTGTCAACCCGAGATCAGAATGTCACCCGAGGCGTAAGCCGAGGGTGACATTCTGTTTCGAGGGTTGACAATATCAATGTCACACATGCTGCCATATGATATTTATTTTATTATACCGAACACAATAAAGTACATAAAAAAGTTTTAAAATGTTTTTAATTTATTTAATTAAACAAGTTTAACAAGGTAAACAAAATATCACATATATCAGGAAGAACAGAATTCACAGTTTTCGCCGAGAAATTCACGAAACAGAGACACACTTCTTTTTATTACACGTTTTGTGTTTTTGAGTCTTTCTGTCCATCAAGAGTGTCTAAATCATCTTCAGAAATACTTGCAAATCGAGACATGCTTATTTGCTGACAGTTCCTGTCGTCTGATGTTTTTATGTACACATTGAATAGTGACGTCACTGCTGTATGTGTATAAGGGAGGCAATCACGTCATGATTTAGCTAAAATATTGAAGCAGTTATTTGCCCTTATATGACATTCAAAATATCACTGCGGTCACATGACCTGACAGTCAATTCTCGCTTGGTCACGTGTCAAAAAGGTTGAATATGTTTCTGATAGTCAAAATATCTCTTTTTCGGGTAATGGGATTTTACCATTGTAGACAAAAGTGAGGTATAATAAGTAAAATTACCCGAGGTCAAATTCTGCAGACGTGTACGTATTAGAGTGGGTAAAAACCGATAATTGCATTGTTAGCAGTTTGTATTTAATACACTTTAGCTACAGTTATTGTCTTTGTTACGACTCTCAAATACTGCAGATGTATCACAGTGGTAAAAGCCGATAATTGCATGTTTATCAGTTTGTACTTAATACACTTTAACGTCAATTATTGACCGTGTTAAATCACCCCGTGTGTAGTCTTGGGATTGTTTGTGGATTAATTATGACAATTTTGGTCCGACTTTTTTATCTCTTTAATTGGATCTGTGTTTGTTTTTTGCTTTCTAATGGTTTAATTTGGTACCATCACCCATGCAGGCCAAAATCACGCAATTTATATTTTCACAAAATTCAAAATGGCTTCCAATCGAGCTGAAATCGAAACAATAACTTGGAACAAATGACTTTTTAAATGTACATTCATAAGTTATATATTTTTTCTAGTGTTTGTTTTTATAAACAAATCAATTCTATAAGATATGTTTC
This sequence comes from Serripes groenlandicus, assembly GCA_031761405.1. Taxonomy (NCBI): domain Eukaryota; kingdom Metazoa; phylum Mollusca; class Bivalvia; order Cardiida; family Cardiidae; genus Serripes; species Serripes groenlandicus. The sequence goes on along the minus strand of JASEVX010000002.1, from coordinate 42,883,697 downwards.
TTTCAATCAAACTTGATTTATTCTGTTAAATCATCATTTAAGTCGCCCTTTTTATCAATGACCGGCCTGCACAGTTTTTGACGATCGGTGAATTGGAGGGTATTTTTTTCTGAATTTTTGCTTGACCCTCTTATAAGTCGCTCCCCCCACTTCACTTTCGATTTTGAAGGTAAAAAAGTGCGACTTATAACTGAGTATATACGGTAAGCTACAAGCTTGCTTATGTTATTGTTTAACTCTTTCCCTCATTTAAACACTTTCTGACGCCTCTGCAGCAGACGGCTTTTTGAAAACATAGTGACAAAAGAAGAAATTGCTCAAAACGAGCAATTTCTGCTTTTGCCACACTGTTTTCCACTTTTAGTCATAGGTTAACCATTCAATTAGAGATTTTCTACTTATTGAAAAAATATGTTCTAAGTCATCTGCTGCAGAATTGTCGTATTCATGAGGGAAAGGGTTCAACCCTAATTCCTAATGGAATTCCATAGAAAAAGAGAAATAAGGTATATCATAGATGAGCAATTTTTCAATAAAAATGTTCATATTGTTTTAATCTGGATCTTCTTCTTATTTTCAAGATGTTTCATTTAAATTATACTTTTTGTTTTTATTTTTCATTTTTAGAAAAAAATAATATATATTTTCAGGATAAACAGCTGCTATTCTAATTTTCCTTAACCAATTGCTTAAGTAGGGCTAAGTAGATAAGGAGGAGTTAACTGGTCTTTTCCCAACTAATTATTATGTATCCTCCCTTCGTTATGATTCAATCTCGTATGCGACGATTCATTTGAGTATATAATACTCCACAACTAGAGGTGTAACGAATCACAACATATTTAGTTGATTGAGTGTCAAATAAAGGGTTTTGGAATTTGAAATTCTCACCTTTAATATCTTAGCTCTGTAAACAAAATATCATCTTCTAAGAATAATAAAACTGAAGATATTGATGAGACAATGGAAATTGATAGAACTCCCAGGCTTTAGTAACCCTTTCCCAGGTCATACGACAATTCTGCAGCAGACGACTTTGAACATATTTTGTCAAAAATGGAAAATCTCCATAATTGAATGGATAACCTATGACTAAAAGTGGAAAACATTGTGTCAAAAGGAGAAATTGCTCGTTTTGAGCAATTTCTTTTGTCAGTATGTTTTCAAAAAGTCGTCTGCTGTATTTTACGTTGGCATCGTGTTTATTAGTCGCCAGGCAGAAGCCCGCGACTTATATTTTTAATAGGTTTTCGGAAATGACATGGGAGGGGGGGATTATTATTAGAAAGAAACACATTTAGATGTCTTGAACATATTACAATTGTGTTTGTTTAAAAACACTAAGTAATGACACATCTAAAATGAAATCAATATTCCGATGTTTTAGGTATTTTCATTTTCTTTATTTTGACTCGCATTTATGTTTTTTTGTTTTATTTACGAAGACAAAACAGTCCCTATTAGCTAGACTGAAATACTTTATTTTACACTATATACTACATGTTATCAAAAGGCGATAACTACAAACCTTTACGTCGCACAGTCTAATTATTTGTTTACATACCAACTGCGTAGATCAATCTCCTTTGCAGAGAGCCGCTCTTTACACTCACTTACAAATAGTAAATCATAGGTGATTTAAAATGTTTATTTGGTTCGAAACAAATGAAGAAAAGAACAAACCGAGATTAAACTGGTTTTAATAGAAAAATTACTTTGAACGAACACTCTCTGCCTATAAAGAGAGTTTCAAGAACGACATCTCTGCGAATAAGAAAGAATCGGGTCTTTCGTACAAAATTATTTCGTCCTTGACAATTTTAAATGTGTCATTTAATTCCCTAAAGGCATATTGCTTCCGATCTGCATATTGTTATGCATCATTGACACAAGGGCGCTCATCATATTATAATTTTAAAACATGAGTAGTTTGTTATTTTCATTATAAAAAAGGAAGGAAAGAATTAAAATAAATTAACATGTTGTAGGGCTCAGTTTATGTTCGAAAATTAAGTTTAAATTATACAACAATTTCAATGAGATTTAACTGTTTAGTTGTCACAGGGCCTGCGCTGTCGTTCGCCACTTTCGCCAAATGCGAAGATTATTTTAAAGTGGCGAAGTTATTTCATGAGTGGCGAATGTAAGTGGCGAAAGGGTTTATCATCAACATTTACCTGTTTTGGGTATTAGTTTACGACATACAGTGACTGGTTCCATTAATCTAAGATAATGTGCTGCCATTTGATTCAATGTTGGGAACCAGTAACCACTTTACGACATTTTTACGACACCCGTTTTTATCAGTTTGAGAGCTTGTGTATTTCACACTTGTTTTATTGTTGTGAAGTGTTAATTCAGCCTTTTAATCAGAATGACCAACAACTCTGAGCGATATTGATACATCAAAGGCCGTACATATGATAACTGGCAATTATAGATGCATTAAATATATCGTACACACAATTAGTGGACCCATTAATGAGATTGAATATAAATATTTCTTCTCTTGAAATTAAAGAAAAGTAGCGAACAAATGGCTAAAATATTTGTCAAAAGTGGCGAAAATGAATGGATTCTTAAAATTAAAAGTGGCTCCTAAAATTTAAAAGTGGCGCCCTGTATTTCAATGTGGCGAAAGTAGTGGCGAAAGAAAAATTCAACCCAGAGCAGGCCCTGAGTTGATATTATATTTCGAAGGTGGTCTAATTTATAAATATTGGACTACATTTCAACATTTGTTAAAGTATGATATAATTAGGATGCCAAGCTAATATCATTTTGAGAAAACTCATGTCTTCAGCGATTTAACCCTTATCTCATTGTTTTAAAAGTAGATTGCTGCAAAGGTGTCCACTGTTGACTTTAATAGAGGAAAGGTAAAATGACGTGCTATTGCATGCAAATCCTAAATTGTCTTTTGGATGAATTTGTGTTCACAAGTCTCTTGCTCCCAAGGTGGATACCGTAACCAGTGACTATACACCACAGAGATATTTGGGGAAAAACAGCTGTATACCTTATCTGGACCTCTGTTTAACCTTAGTATCAGTGTACAATCTAGGAATAGGCAAGGTGAGAATTTTTATCTGAAAATTGATTTTATGAACAAATAGAGGCATTTTCCATACTTTGTCTATGTAAAAAAAAAAAGACCCTCTTCCCTACAAATCAAGGTGGGAAAATTCAAAACAGCGTGAGAAATAGCACGAATCCCTAGCCTCCTAGATTGGACACTGCCCCTTCCCTCATATTGGGCCTCTACAGCAGACAACCTTTGAAAACATAGTGACAAAAAGAGAAATTGCTCAAAACAAGCAATATCACCTTTTGCCACAATTTTTTCAACTTTTTTCAGTAATTATACTTTCATTTATAGAGATTTTCCATAGTTTTTTCTAAATGTTTTCAAAGTCATCTGCTGCAGATGTGTTGTATGTGGGAAAGGGTTAAACATTTCTAAGTCATTGTGGACCACCAAACCAGCACTATCCACTATGTTTTAGCTTAACTTTGAGAAAAGGCCAACCACACTATACTAACGTCAGCTTACATTAATATAAAAGCTGGCTTCTCATCAGCAAGGCTGTAAAAGTGGGATTTGTATCAAAACACCATTACCAGTTTCTTAGTAACATCCCTCTATTTTTCTCTCGACTTCTACCCAACGGAGCCTATATGCATTTTAAATATAATTGCAACATTAATGAACATCACAAGGGACAGTCAACCCGTATCCAAAAGCTGCCACCTTATGCGGCAAAGGCAAAGAGAATCATGGGTAACTGGGTGTTGTTTTTAAAGAAAAGGTAAATTCTAAACTGAAGGGTCAGTTTTAATGATAAACATCAGAATGCTGCTATGTATAGACAGTGTTGTAGGCAAATTGCTGATGATTTATTTTTTATTACCATAGAACACGTAACTTTCAGCAGGTGACATATTTCTGAGTATTTATGAGCCAGATATTTATCCTGTTTTGAGGGGGTTGTATGCCATTTTCAACAACATTTCAATAATAAATCATACTGGTTCCTGGGTTATTTACCAGTACTAGTTTATAGTGGTATTATCTATCCGGATACCTGAATGCATCCGTTGTAAAGCTTTAATTCCCACAACTTTAACCCTTTCCCTCATACGACAATTCTGCGGCAGACGACTTTGAACGTATTTTGTCAAAACATAGAAAATCTCCATAATTGAATGGATAACCTATGACAAAAAGTGGAAAACATTGTGGCAAAAGGAGAAATTGCACGTTCTGTGCAATTTCTTCTTTTGTCACTATGTTTTCAAAAAGCCGTCTGCTGCAGAGGCGTCAGAAAGCGTCTATACGAGGGAAAGGGTTAAATAAGCACCAAGGAGGGAAAACCATTACCACCATTTAAAAGTCTTTGGCCTGACCCAGGCTGACCACACAGGAGATTGAATCCTTGTCTCTGGCTATGAAACTCTGAGGCAAGCGCCTCTTGAAAACATCGTGACCAGACGGAGAAATTTTACTCATATTTCTCATTTTGTAACAATGTTTTCAACTCATTGCAATTATAAAACTTTCATTTAAAGAGATTTTTCATATTTTAATCAAGGCGTTTTAAAGTCGTCTGCTGCAGATTTGCTGTATATTGGGAAAGGGTAAAACTATCATATATGGTTCATCACAACATACATGTCCTGACAGGGTTTCAATTATAATTAAAATAATATTACAGTTTACTTTATTTAACAAAAGTTAGTTTCACTACGTATGACTTATCGTTCCTGTGTCCTTCAACAATGAACTGAAAATTCCGTTAATTATCTTTGAAACATTTAAAAATATAAAATGCATTTTGGGAACATTTAAACCAAGTTGAACATGTCAACTTTACGAAAGAATGGATAAATTAGGGGCAATTTGATCTAGGGTTTCGAAATTTAACTTCACTTTTATCAACAGGTTATTTGCCAGACAAAATCAAACCTTGTAATTTGCTTTATTGCATAGTGTAACAAAAAGGTAGATCTCCAATTGTTCATGACTACCTATTGGCCGAGTGGTAGTAAATTATGAAAATAAGGAGATGTTTACTACAACTTCAACAAAGAGCGTGAACAATTTACGAGGAATTGCAACCCAACGAAAATGACACGATCAAGCAATTCCCTTAAATGTATTCAACTGTGATTCCTAAATAAGAATTCAATGAAATGTTTTTGTTTTATTTTAATTATCTCTCACCAGATTAGTCAGAACATTACGGTTTCTTTTAATTTTCCCACAAGCCTTTTGATGCGTCATCAGGCATATTACATAAAAAGTGTTGACAATTCCTATGACCTAATTTAGTAATTACTGTTACTGTGTTAGTCACTTAGTGTTATTGACTTACAGTGTTTCAGGATTGATCAACTTCAAGGATCCCTTCAATGTCTATGTCAAGTTGACAAGTATTATATGAAGTAAATTGCCTGTGCAGTGTGCATTCAGGGCCTCTCCTGGACATTTTTTCTTCTTTCCCAAACACATTCGACAAATTGAAAAAGTTTGATTCAAAGTTCGAGCCAATTATATTATACATGGAAACAATTCAATTGAAAGAGGGGTTTACAAAAAAAAAAGTAAAATTGTATTCATTGTTTCTTTAAAAGCGGCATAAAACCCTAATAAATAAATTTATTTATTTCATTTACCAATAGCACATTTGTTATGTAGTATACTAAAGTAACTATCATAACAAGATTTGCTTTGCAGCAAAGTAAACAGTTGTCAATTTCTTGCTAAAGTTAAGACTGTATATCCAGAGGTACACATCTGCTGATCAAAAAGGTATCAGTGAGTCATAAATGAGAGTGAACATCTTCCTATTATTATGTCTTTAAACAACCCTTTCCCTCATACGACTATTCTGCAGCAGACGACTTTGAACATATTTTGTCAAAACATAGAAAATCTCCATAATTGAATGGGTAACCTATGACAAAAAGTGGAAAACATTGTGGCAAAGAAAGAAATTGCACGTTTTGTACAATTTCTTCTTTTGTCACTATGTTTTCAAAAAGCTGTCTGCTGCAGAGGCGTCAGAAAGCGTCTATATGAGGGAAAGGGTTAATTAAGGATGACTGATACCTGAAATATACATGTACAGTAAATGAGTAATGATTAGTTAAAAATGTTTACAAGTACAAATTATGTGTTTTGATACAAACTTTACATTGCATATAGACTTTGATACAGGATCATAACTGAGCCAGTCATTTCCAACATTCCATGAAAGTTTCTAGCATTATTAATATTAACTTGATTTTTTTTTGTATTTTGGCAGGAAGTTCATAATGGAGACAAACTAGTTTAGAAGCAATTTTAAGAATGGTACTGATTGCCATTTCTATTCTGTTTATTAACGCTACTTTTGTTTTTCATTGGAGTTTCATAAAACTATTGTTTCCATACTTAAAATTAGCTTCTTTAATTATCCACACCGAAAGTGTTTGGTCAAAACATACTCTTGATTACGGACGAAAACATGTTCAAATTAAAAAATATGTCCAATCAAAGAACAAATAAACAACCAGTTAACCGTGTGTCTCTTTAATTGGTAATAACAACGTACATCAGTTAATCGGTCATAACACTAATTCATCCAATAAACTTGATTAAACGTGTGAAAAACCTCCGTTCACACAATAACTTGACCTTCACATTGTCAAATATCAAGACTGGTACACAGACAGAAATGTATAGCTTGCTTGCATCGTTGAAAAAATACATTGCTTAGAGCAAAATAGTGGCTTAATTTGCTGAGAATTTTTTCTTTCGCCACTTTGAATTCCCCCCGCAATTGGCGATTGCTATTCATCTAATCTCTTTGTGTTTTTTTACTTTCCGTTCAAGTAGTGTTAACCCTTTCCCTCATACGACAATTCTGCAGCAGATGACTTTGAACATATTTTGTCAACAAATAGAAAATCTCTATAATCAAATGGATAACCTAGATGACTAAAAGTGGAAAACATTGTGGCAAAAGGAGAAATTGCTCGTTTTGAGCAATTTCTTCTTTTGTCACTATGTTTTCAAAAAGCTGTCTGCTGCATAGGCGTCAGAAAGCATCTATATGAGGGAAAGGGTTAATCAAGTTATCCCATTTCGCTACTCGGGTCAAAAAGGGCCAGTTGTCTTAACTCTTATGTCATCCATTCATGATTGCATTTAAATACCAGGATTTTCGGTGCATTCATCCCCATATATTTTCGACTTTTAATCAAACTATTGCATTTCGTTACCCAAAGTTTCACAAGACTCAATACTATCTGCATAACTTGAGAAACAATTTCCGACAAAAATGTACAAATTTAATGCAGCCCCGATACTAGTAAAAATATTACGTCTATGCGGCATTGCGATTTCAAACATAAAACAACTAGGTACTTTTGATAACTGATTAGTATTGATGTCACATGAATACATCATCGTAACATGTGCTTAATAAGAAAGTTCCATGGTAGAGAGCATTTTCACAATATTGTGTAAAAAATATCATATTTATAGAGTGGGGAAAGTTTGGCATGCCCAATCTTCAGGCATCATTCGGGAATGACTGAACTAACCAACACAATGTTAACATTTCATTTCTGTTAATGTTACTTGGTAAAAGAAGAAACTGTAGTCTTCTTTATTCTTTAACTAAGTAACACAATTTAATTAATTAAATATTTTTAATATTTTAATATCTTTTTGCTCCGTTTTCAAACCAAACCACTAAAAAAAAGCCGAAGCAAATCTGGTACATAGTTCAACTCATGTTACAAACTATCCTGGTATAAATTTGTGTTTGTTATCACTGATTTAAACTAAATAAGCTGAAGCATACCTAGTCTAGCAAGAGCACCATTCTTCTCTACATTCTCATGTATCAAATACAGAGATGCGATTGTCATCAAAATCAACACAGTCACGAACAGTTTGTACTTTTTAACACCGAACATGATTTCACACTGCTATTTCAAATCACCATACACGAAAGTGTTAGCATGGCACACTGGCTAATTGAGAAATTTGATCAATCATGTTTTCACTCTAATCCATTTTGTTGTTCTCGGCATTGGTTCTGTATTGAAACCGAATATTCGGAATTATCGAAAAAATAAAATGCATAAATTATGATTAGTTCTCAATCCGATATTTATATTTTATCATCTAAATTGTAAATAGCGTATTATGTTTTAAAAAGTCAAATAGGATTTTTGAAACATTTTGCTATAAGGAGATCGAATATTCGGTTTATTTGACGCGTCCGGATTACTCGGTGCTTTTCCACAAAAAACGATGCCATGGCGGGTAACAATCAAAATGTGAAGTCTGAAAGGTAAATTTTATTTCTTTCCGTATAGAATTTTCCATTAAGACCACAACAACAGCATATATTTCTTGTACAGATACATTTGTCTGTTGACTGTGACATTGCCAGTGTCTCTGATAGCCTGTGAACACCAGATACCTGTTCCCCTGTACTCCTGTGCCAAAAAAAGGAAATTTAAAAATAGTCTTTCTCCAGACAGAGCTCTTGATAAGGCATATATCAGAGCTCTATATAAGGAGGGGTTTACAGCTCTTTCCCCATATTATCTCTCTTTTATCCAAACAAATTGTATGTTGTGGGAACTCAAAAGAATCAGTACCCACAACCAGGGGTGTAGATAACGTCTATAGTTTAGTTTAAACTTATTTATTTTACATCGATTGCGAAACAAGCCTTGGGCTTAGATTAATCACGCTCGATGTCTGCTTCCTGGAGACTTCACCAGTACTCGCGCCGTTTGTGTGGAAAAATCCCAAAGTCAGGACCCGCTCATCACGGGACTCGAACCAGGGACCTTTGATACGAGAGGCCGACGCTCTACCTCTGAACCACTGTCTTCCACACGTTAGATAACGTCTATACGTCCCTGCCACAACATCTAAGGGTTAGCTGATAAAATAAGGATTTTAGAACAACCAAAATGCTCCTTTACTAGAGCTCTGATATCTTTCATGATATTAAATCATTAGTTGACCCTTAAACTCACTGTATGTTGTGGTTATCAAATAATTGTATCAATGAATACCCACAACATAGGGCTTGAATGAGTAATAAGAGAGATATTGTGCGGAAAAGATATGCCACGCTTCAATTATCGGATTACCAACCAAAAAAAGGAAATGATGTCTTGTGTATTTGTATTGAAGTATCATTAACTGCGAGCGAGACAGGTACTGGTAAACGGATTAAAGAAAAAAAGGACACATCAATTATATAAGGATTAGCAACAACTAGAGACATATAAATACAGAGTTTCGAATCACCGTGAAATATCACATTTTATCGCAGGTATCATGAAAGTCTCGCCGATCATGATCCTTGGCACGCGCTGATAGCAAGCGTTTGATGACTGTATTACTCAATATCATTTGATGACTGTATAGTATTACTCAATATCAATACATCAATTAACTTAAAGATGATAATAGGATGGCAACTATTCCATTTACATAAAAACATTAGCAACGTATTATTTGTCCCATTTATATTTATAGAAAACATCTTGTTATTTATAAATGTAATTAGAATTATTAATAAATCTAATACAAATATATTATGAATGCTTGCTATATATATATTCATGTTGACTGCATTTTAACATTGATCGCATTTTTGACAGAGATAAATTAATTTTATTCACCATCTTTCAGTTGAAAGTATGTGATAATAAAGGGGAGGAAAACGCTATGTTGTATATAATGTATGCTCTGCTTATAAATGGAAAATGCATAATTAATGAGAAACTATCATTTTTCACGGACGGTACAGTTAAAAAATTATTAAAATCACAAACGGAGCAAAGCTGAAATCACAGCATGAAATGAGAAGTAAAAATAAACAGTTATCGAAGTTACTCTAGACAACCCTAGTCAGCGCGAGGAATTATACCGCAGACACGCCTAGTTAATAAATTATTTTCAAGACTAACACATCTCGCAATACCCGCAAGATTCTAGCAATATTTGTTCCTTTTGAAGCTCAAGTACCCTATCTCTGTATTTAATAATTAATATGTCTATGCGAAAACCAAAAAAACATTGTCTGTTTTCCCCTTTACACCAAACCCTTACACCATGAAAAGTTATCCCATTCTTTATTCGCAAATTAAAAAAAAATTCAGGATTTCTTGCATGGCATTGAGACTGATGCACAGGTCGTTGGATATTAAATAACTCAAAATTGCCAAATTGACAGCCTCAAATGTTATTCTGGTTGATTCATAATTAGAAAATTTACAGAGAAAAATTGACAAAAATAATTTTAAAGACAGCAGAAATTGCGACAATCCTCTCTTAAGAACTTTGTCTAAACGCTCAGCATTTTCAACCATTAAGAATAGGGGTTGAATAATAATCTGGCCATATGGGCTATTGACAACCCGAAATTGTAATCTGGCAATGAATTGGATAGTTTTGGCAATCTCACATTCGACAATTTCCCAAACTTTATTTCTGGTCCCCTTTACCCCTTCTGCGGGAGATCTCCCTGACTCATACTTTCACAATTTAGCCTTCTACTTCATTTCTTAATGAAAACCCTGCCGGGCCTTGTTCTAAAACTTTGTTAAATTATTCAAAAGTAATGAGTCCCGCGGACTTGAAGTACATGTATTTCTACCTGTGGATACCTTATAAATTTTGTTAGTACAGAACTCATATGGACTGGCAGGTAACAAAATCACTGAATTCTAGTCATTTATCTGTGACTGAGTGATACATTAGCCCTTTCCCACATACAGACACTTTTTGACGCCTCTGTAAGAGATGACTTTTGAAAACATTGTAAAAAAAGGATAAATTGTTCATTATCAGAAATTTCTTCTTTTGTCACACTGTTGTCAACTGTAATCAATGATTATACTTTCACTTACAGATATCTTCCTGAATTTTGAATAAATGTTTTTATTTTTATATCAAAAATACATTACCAGTCATTTAATACCTGATATATCATCTCTATACACCTTAATTATCCAAAAAAAACGCCCACGTTAGCATATCCCTCACGTATCCGTGACATACACGGCCGCCCGGAAGTACAGGCGCGCACGTGAGCGGGTAGTCACTTTTCATTTTTGGATTCACCGGAGTAGTCGATAAGAAAATTTATATTATTATTTCTTCTTCCAATTAACTCTTTTGTTTTATAAGGCCCTGCCTTATAATCATTTAATTGTCCAAGATATTTTGTCTACATTAACGTCACAGCCGTAAATTATTTACTTTATTGCTGTATTTATTGTTTTGTAGCAGACGATACGCTGAGAAGCACGTGGTTTACCCCACCCGCTAATTTCAGTTACCGTCTTCGGGTGCGGAAGTCTTGCTGTTTTCAATACTTTTTCCCTACCCTGTTAGCGATAGTACATTAACTATTGCTGTATGAATTATTGACTGTCCTATTCAATATTTGTGAAAAAAATTTGAAACAAATTTATTTTCAATTCACGTGTCCAAACTACCGGTGTCACCGTGGTGTGGATATATTAAAACGGATTATAAACGGATTATATACGGATTATTTCCTGTTTGGTGAGTATTTTTGAATTATGTCAATGTCAATTACTGGTGAAGGGATGCGGAGCCCATGTGGTCATGCTGTGCACCTATGGGATTCACATCCGACCTGCGTTGTGTGCACCAAATGCACACAGGCTTCACCTTGCGAGTACTGCTCGACATGGCCTATTTCCATTTGGAAAAAGGTCGTGCGGAGTAAGACTCGTAAAAGCAGGAAGATAAAGAAGACCCCTAAGAGGGTGCCTTTATCTTCATCGAGTGAGGCAGAGTTCGAGGGGTTCTCCCAACCGGACTCTGCAACGGTGTTGAGCGAGTCGAAGGGCAATGCTGAGCTTTCTTCTTCGCTCAACACAGCCGTTTTTCCGCGCGCTGAGGAAATTCGGATGGTAGCTTTGGGTGAGAGTTGCTCCGTCGGGAAACTTCAGAAACCGTACGGAAACAGCGGGGAAAATGCTCAGCTGGATCATTTAACCGCTGAACCTCACCATCTGTCGCCTGGTGTCAGGGCTGGGCCTTCGAAAGAAGGAGTGCCTTTGGTAGCTTTCCGGGATAACCGCATGAGTTGTACCAATCCGACACCATACTCTGAGCTACAGCTGTCTTCGGACAGCTGCAGAGTACCGGTTACCTACGTCGGGGGACGTAGTGTTCCGGAGACTTTGTATAGTGCAGCTTCACTCCTGCCTATGCATAGTCAACCTGGGTTTTGTTGGGCTGAGCAACAAAACCCAAATACCGAGGCACGTCAGGTCACCGGGCAACCGGAGAGGAGTCATTCGTTAATGACGCGACCTTTCACCAGTCAGTCCGGGTTGGACTGGACTGGGCCAGTCAGTCACGTTGCCATGACTAGACCAGGTAGTCGCTCACGTATCTGTGATGCGACAGGGCAAAGGTCCGATTGCAAGGACCCAGCCAGGCAAAAGGTTGATCGTTTTGCACCGATTCATCCTGGCAGTCAGACTATCTTAATTGATTCGACGACTAGCCAAAATCGCGCGCATGGAGACATGCCGCATCAGGTCAGTAGCCCATTTCGTTATGGTGCTACGGGCCAATCGGTCACGCCTGTGAATACGACACAAACACCAGTGTCTTATGTAAACACAGGCCAACCGAGTAGTAGGGCATTTTTCAATGCCTCGTCTACACTGCCAGACGACTGTGTAAACATGGCGCGTCTAGGCACGGGTTCTGTGGTGATAGACCGAATTGATGCTAATTATCGATCGATCTCTGCTCCACTACAGAATCAGAATAATTTAACGCCTGGTGTTGCACCGGGTTCGATTATTCCTCTGTCTTCCATCGGGTATGGGGGTTACGGAAAATCTTTTTCTTCCCCTGGGGGGACAGTGTATGTCGCAAGACAATATGCTGCTCCTCAATACCAGCCACCGGTCCATAATATGGAACCGGTCGGTGTTAGACAGAGTTCAACGGCCTACCGGGATCAGCATTACCCATCTCATGGGAATTCACTGCTCTCGGGGGGACACCTACTTGATAGGCAGTCCGATTACAGGCAACCTCGGGATCAGAATACATTGCGTCATTCTGTGAACGAGAGGTCGAAACCGTCCCATACGGTTAGTTCGGCCCCGGCAGAAGATTTTGTACGGCCGCCCTCTGCTGCGGAGAGGGGGCCTGCTTCACAAAATCTTCGGCAGAACATGGATTATTCTGAATTATCCATGTCTGAGTCGGACATTGATCTACCGGTTGGAAGACCGAGTGGTCAACCTCAGAGGAGTACACGCAACCCTACATCTTCGTCTAACGATGATGAGGGAAATAGGTCTCCTTCCGATGAGGAGCCAGCTGTAGAGCGTTGGTCTTTTCAGCAGGCTATTGACGAAGTATTTCGGGTGGTGCCGAATGCTTTATGCCCTAAGGTTGACGCTCCCCCACGTCGGAAAAACCTTTCGAGCCTAGAGGAACTGAATGTACAGGCTTTTACGCCAGTGCAATTACTTCCTCAAGCTAACAACTTGGGCAGGTTGTTAGACCAATTGCAGTCGACCAGGTCTCTAGAGGCATTGCCTTCAGGCTGGTCGGTCCCAGTACCCATTTCTAAGGAATGGGTCAATCCTAAAGCGTATTCCACGTCTAAGGAGTTCTTCCCTGTCAAAGTGCCAGCTTTAGACGGGGATGCAGCTAAACTGGGGTTAACTGCACCCGCTTCTGTTCAAGTCTCTTCTAAGACTCTAGAGAAGTGGGAGGCCAGAGCAAGACTGGGTGTAATGGTGTCATCTCATGACAACCATTTCGCAGTCGCTCTGTCTTTGTTGTTAAAAGAGGAGAATATCTCTAGCCTAGGGGCTAACAGAATTCTCGAAGCTTTCGACACAGGCAACAGGCATCTCATGGCACTGAATCTTCAGACCGCCACAGAGATACTGTCCATGAGAAGGGACGCAGTGCTAGCTGCTCCTAACTCATTGCTAAGTGCTAGCAAGGACAGCCTGAGGGCCGCACCATTGGAGTCGAAACAACTCTTTGATGGAAGGATTGCTGCAGTGACGGTTGCTGATGCGTCAGAACAGTCTCGACGCCTTTCGGCGAACGCAGCTAAGGCTTTTGCGCAGGGCCAGAAACGTTCAGCGTATTCTGCGAATGTGGGTACTTCTAAGAAACCCAACCCAGCAAAGAAGCCAAAACGGGATGTAAAGGCGTTTCAGCCTAAACAAACCCCTTCCACGGGTCAAAAAGCGGCTAAACCGAAGCGCCCTTATCAGGGTACTAAGCATCGGCAGCCCGCTAGAGTTAATACGAAGCCGCAGCCCTAGGGATTCGCTCCTCTCTATGACAATCCCAAGGTCGGAGATTGCAGTCGGGGGCCGCCTGTCATTTTTCACGGAGGAGTGGGAAAGTATCACAGAGGATCGTTGGATTTTATCTGTGATACAGGAAGGGTATCTGATTCCCTTCATTTCCCCCCCTCCTCTGACAAGCGTGCCGATCGACATGTCATCACGTCATCCGGCCATGTCGGAGGTGATTTCATCACTTCTGAAAAAGAATGCCATAGAGAGGGTTCTCAACCCCAATTCTCGGGGTTTCTACAGCCGTCTTTTTCTTGTTCCGAAGAAAGACGGCAGGTGGAGACCGGTTATAGATTTATCTGCGCTAAATCTATTGATTCCGGTCGAGAAATTCAAAATGGAGTCGACCCGCTCCATCCGAGTAGCAATTCGGAAAGGCGACTGGGCGGTCTCTCTAGATCTAACAGACGCCTATTATCACATCCCGATAGCTTCCTCCTCGAGGAAATACCTTCGGTTTGTGATAGAGGGAGAAGTGTTCCAATTCAGGGCTCTTCCCTTCGGCCTCAAGTCCGCCCCTCGAGTGTTTACGAAGATAATCAGTGTTGTGGGAGCCTACCTTCGCAGGAAAGGACCCCAACTTCTTCAATACTTCGACGATTGGCTTCTCCACAGGACGGATCGTGTACTTTTACTTCACGATCTGTCCCTAGCCTGGCGGACCATTCTGCGATTGGGTTTAATACCCAACACGCAGAAGTCGGAATTAATTCCGTCAAAGAGGTTCACGTTCGTGGGTATGACGTTTCTCACCGACTTAGCGGTAATTCAAGTACCTTCGGACAGAGTCGATTCTCTTTTACAGAAAATCGGTCTCGCACTGGAACAGGCTGCGGTAACAGCCCGATCCATGCTGTCACTTCTGGGTTCCCTGAGTGCAGCAGCCGACCTAGTCTTTCTAGGAAGGCTCCACATGCGACCCCTTCAGTTTCTTTTTCTGTCCCGGTGGCGTCCGTCTGTGGACTCACTGGATCAGGAGATAGCTCTGACGGATTTCTTCAAGTCCCACCTTCGGTGGTGGCTGGATCCGTTAATCTATCAGCAAGGGGTACCCTTACTCACACCACCTCCGGATCTGTACCTTTTTACAGATGCCAGTGCTGCGGGTTGGGGAGCTCATTTAGAGCCGCAGGGCCTAACAGCCCAGGGCATGTGGACAGCGGAGGAGAAGTGTTTTCACATAAACAACTTGGAACTGAGGGCAGTCCTGCTAGCCCTCAATCAGTTCGCTGCCTCCGTTGCGAACAAAACTGTTTTGTTGTCGACGGACAATACTACTGTTGTGTCATACATTCGCAGGCAAGGAGGAACGCACTCCCATCTTCTCTTTTTAGAGACTTGGAAGTTACTCCTTTGGTGTCAGGCGACGTCGTTAGTACTTCTAGTAAAACACGTCCCAGGTCGTCTAAATGTCTTAGCAGACAGTCTATCCCGCCAGAACAAAATTCTTCCGGCGGAATGGACATTGAACCAGAGTGTGTTGAACTCAGTGTTCATGCGGATCGGGACACCCCTGGTGGATCTTTTCGCCACCAGAGTCAATCATCGGCTGCCACTTTATGTATCCCCGATGTACGATCCTGCAGCTTGGGCAGTGGACGCACTGACCCTCGATTGGAACCTCCTGTTCGGGTATGCGTTTCCCCCGTTCATACTGGTTCCGATCGTACTTCAAAAGGTTCTTCGCTCGCAACAGTGCAAAATACTGTTGATAGCACCCTGTTGGCCCCAGAGGTCGTGGTTCAGCGACCTCCTGGCCTGTCTCTCGGCAAATCCAATACGACTTCCTATTCCAGAAGACGTACTGTTTCAGCAACCAGGTCGGCGTCTTCATCCCAACCTGGCAATGCTACATCTTCACGCCTGGACATTATCAAGCGTTCGGTCCGAGAGAGAAACTTTTCTCAAAAAGTTGCCTCTCGTATCGCACAATCAAGAAGACGATCCACTAGAATCGTTTATGATTCCAAGTGGAGAGTTTACTCAGATTGGTGTGGTACAAGGTCGGTCAATCCGGAGTGTCCCTCTGTAACTCGGATTGCCGATTTCCTTCTTTTTCTTTTCGAAGAAAAACAACTGGCAATTAGTACGGTGAAAGGCTACCGTTCTATGTTATCGAACACGTTTAAGTTCATTGGGGGAGAGAGTATCGGTTCAAATCCGTTTCTCTCGGAACTTATACGCTCGTTCGAATTAGAGAAACCCGTTTGTAGGAGTTTAACTCCAAAATGGGATTTGTCTTGCGTCCTTTGGTCGCTTACTAGAGCTCCATACGAGCCTCTAGTATCGGCGTCTTTAAAGTTTCTAACTTATAAAACCGTCTTTCTTTTAGCTTTCGCTACAGCTCGTCGAAGGAGCGAATTACATGCTCTTTCAGTAGAAACAGGGCACATCAGATTCAATGAGTCTGATGGCTCTTTTACTCTACTCTGTCAACCAGGGTTCCTGGCTAAAAACCAGTTACCTTCGGTTTCACCTTCGCCGATCACAGTTCCCAGCCTTTCGGCGACCTGTGGTCCTTCTGATTCCGACAGAACCCTTTGTCCCGTTAGGTCTCTTAAGCATTATCTTAAGAGAGTTGAAGGGACTCGGGGTCGGAGAAAGAGGTTATTTCTTCCTCTTATAGGTTGTAAAGATATTTCGGCGGCATCTATTTCCCGCTGGATATCTATTACTATAAAATTAGCTTATAAAGACCTGTCTAGTCAAGATCTCTCGTTTCTGCGGATTCGTCCGCACGAGGTTAGAGCTCTCTCTACAAGTTGGGCATTCTCTAATAATGTTCCTCTTGAAGAGATTCTTCAAGCGGCAGTATGGAAGTCGCAATCTACCTTTTCGTCTTTCTACTTACGTTCTATGGCTAGTCAGTCAGATAACTTGTTCTCTCTGGGTCCCCTTGTGGCTTCTCAGCGAGTTGTTCGCTAATTATTATAATCCAACACATAAATAAAGTGAATACTGATTGAAACTGTATTCAATCTCCACTATCACTTTATACTACCGTTGGAATCAAGTATGTTTGTTCTGAAAAATATGGAATAATATACTACTACGTACCTGGAACGACAGTAAGTATTGGTCGAACCTCCCGTCCTATGCTACGAAGTCATCAGGTATTAAATGACTGGTAATGTATTTTTGATATAAAAATGAAGTTTTTTAAAGTAAAACATATTTTTATTAGAAAATACTTACCAGTCATTTATAGAGTCCCACCTCCCAGCCCCGCGTCGTCACCAATACTTAACGGTGAATGAAAAGTGACTACCCGCTCACGTGCGCGCCTGTACTTCCGGGCGGCCGTGTATGTCACGGATACGTGAGGGATATGCTAACGTGGGCGGTTTTTTTGGATAATTAAGGTGTATAGAGATGATATATCAGGTATTAAATGACTGGTAAGTATTTTCTAATAAAAATATGTTTTACTTTAAAAAACTTCATATTCAGCTGATTTGTTGTATGTGAGATAGTGTAAACTTTATATTTCAGTTTTGGGAATAGAAATCTGTGGCAGTATATAACTGGTACTGGGGTACTTAGGCCAAAGGTAAGGTTTTAATAAAAATCGCAATGTTGTTTACATTTAATACTTATATCAAAATGAACACCAAGGTGTTTTTTTTAGATTTTTATAGCCGGTAATCAGTCATGTTCCCAATGGCAAAAAGTATGGGTTTTTCTAAATTGTTCAATATTTATTTATAAATTCCCAATCAGAAGTTTAAAAAAGGTCATATTCCCCAAATTACCAAAAAAAAATTATACCCTTTTCAAGACTTATATCAACATTTCTCCTTCATAGCTGGTTTTTGTTGGTAAGTCACCGTAACTATTTGAAATTATTATTTTGGACTTTAGGATTTGGTCAATTAGACAATTACCTTTCCCTCATGCAGACGCATTTTTGTGAATTTGCATGAGACAACTCTGTTTTTACACTCATGTTTCAACTCGATTAAGAAATTATACTATTATCTAAAGATATTTTTCATATATATGTTTGTCTTTAACTCTTTCAGCGCCACAGGCGATATTGAGGATTTTGCAAACAATGCAGATTCAGGTGAGTCAGCTCGTTACGAGCTGTCTCACCTGAAATCAGCATTGTTTGCCTTTTAGTTACCTAAATAGACCAAAACTTTCATAAATTGAGAACTGGACACACCCGATGGAAGAGTCTACTTTAAACAATTCGGCGCTGAAAGAGTTAAAAAATAATTGTACATGAGCCATAATATGGTGTCCGGGATTTTGTGTTACATCACAGAGTCATTATTTATTCTCCTTTATTTGAAGAACTATGTGTTTTATAGTTTATCAGCATGTCACAAACTGTTAGAAACTACTAAATCTATTAAATAATATGCTATTGATTTCTGAAAGAACTGATAATCTCCTTTAATTAATACTTTTCTTGAGCATTTTCGCCGTGTCCTTCCCGACAAAGGCATGGGAGGACTTTTTGAAAACCAAAACAAACTGTTTTTCTTTATATTTAAAGTTTGGAAACTAATATATGTGAAATAATAATTTAAAAAATTACTTGTAAATATAACTTTAAGATTTAATAGAGCGACGTAAATACGATTTTGATTTGAATATAAAATCCTGGACATCGGCGTAACGAATGTGTCCACCCAGTTACATCACGTCTAAATAGCATCAAAACTCGAAACCTGGACCGATAACCATATTTTCATTGCATACAAATCACGTGATCACTTACATTTTTTGTTAATGTTGTAAACATGTTGTTCTGGGACAGATATCTTTTATTTGACAGGGAGTCAAAATATTGTTTATCAAAATGGTGTCTTTTTTGGTTACGCCCTATTATTTTGTTATAATTAAAAAATGCTTCGTCAATCACCTAGGAGGAAACTAAATTTTGGCCGTTCTATTTACGACATTAAACATCGCAACTATTTACGACAGTTATAGACGTTTTACAACAAGAGTGTTTTAAAATGGCAGCTCGAAAATGACAGTCAGACTTCTGAAATTTTGTTACGCCGGCACCAAGCCGATTGAGGTCATCAATGGTTGCTTATAATGTATCGCAATGCGTAGTAACTTCCTATTTCGTTATTTAAATTGTCCAGAGATGTTTGCGAACCTATTTAATTCACTACGAAGAACTTGTTATTATTTTTGACTGGGGGAAAAAAATCGCGATTTTTTTTCTCTTTTGCCTTGTAACGTTGACTGTCCTGGAAAGCATATTCTACCTCCATAAGCATTGTGCTTACATAATAAATACATATTTGCATGATAAGTATATTTTAATTTAACTGGAGAATTATTTATACTGAAAATGTTTATGCTATTATATTACACACTTATATGAAGTGCACAATTGGTGTCCAGTTACATCATTTTGTGTCTTGTTACACACCAGTTTGTGTCCTGTTACATCATTTTGTGTCCTGTTACACCATTCTTTATCTAGTTGTATACTATTAATTATTTCACTAAATAAACCATTTATTTATTGAAATAATTCCAAATAAAGATGGTGAAAATGTAAATTAGATCTAAAAAAAACAAACTAGGCATACTCTTCATAAAATTGATTTATTACAATGGTGTCCTGTGTTACTAACAATACAATTGAATTAGTGTCCAGTTACATCATTTTGTGTCCTGTTACACACCAGTTTGTGTCCTGTTACATCATGTTGTGTCCTGTTACACCATTCTTTATCTAGTTGTATTCTATTAATTGTTTCATTAAATAAACCATTTATTTATTGAAATAATTCCAAATAAAGATGGTGAAAATGTAAATTAGATCTAAAAAAAATTAACTAGGCATACTCTTCATAAAATTGATTTATTACATGGTGTCCTGTGTTACTAACAATACAATTTAAAACCCACATTTCTCTTTATTTAAAGATAAAATCTATTTTGACATTTAGAATTTAACAGCTTTAGATATTGTTCTAAACATATATAGCATTTAATTTGACAAAAGTCAAATATTACAAAAGAGGACACCACAGTGTTTGTGATGTAACTCAAAATCCGGACACCATATTATGGCTCACATACATGTACATAAAACACCATTTATGATGATTTCAGCAACTGATAATAAGAGAACTGAAAAGGAACAAGGAGAAACTGCTTCAGGGTATTATCTTCTATAAGAAGCCAACGTAAGTATTCAACTGATTTTTTAACCCTTTCTCTCATATAGACGCTTTCTGACGCCTCTGCAGTAGACGGATTTTTATACGCCCGTTTTGAAAAAACGGATCGTATTATAGTTTTACCTGCGGCGTACAGGCGGGCGGGCGGCGTCCAGTATGTTGTCAGCTCAATAACTTTAGAAGCCTTTGTCCAATCATCACCAAATTTGGTCAGAATGTGTATTGGGATAATATCTCGGACAAGTTCGATAACTAGCCATATCGCTTTAGTCAATCAAGAGTAATTGCCCTTTAATTATAGAAATTACCCAAAATTGTTCTTGTCAGCACAATAACTTAAGAAGCCTTTGTCCAATCATCACTAAATTTAGTCAGAATGTTTATTGGCATAATATCTCGGACAAGTTCGATAACTAGCCATATCGCTTTAGTCAATCAAGAGTTATCGCCCTTTGATTATGGAAATTACCTAAAATTGGTCTTGTCAGCTCAATAACTTGAGAAGTCTTTGTCCAATCATCACTAAATTTGGTCAGAATGTGTATTGGGATAATATCTCGGACAAGTTCGATAACTAGCCATATCGCTTTAGTCAATCAAGAGTTATTACCCTTTAATTATAGAAATTGCCCAAAATTGGTCTTGTCAGCCCAATAACTTTAGAAGCCTTTGTCCAATCATCACAAAATTTAGTCAGAATGTGTATTGGCATAATACCTTGGACAAGTTCGATAACTAGCCATATCACTTTAGTCAATCAAGAGTTATCGCCCTTTAATTATAGAAATTACCTAAAATTAGTCTTGTCAGCTCAATAACTTTAGAAGCCTTATCCAATCATCTGTAAAACTGTACAGACAGTGTCCGCTCTCTAAGTTTGGCTGATGTACAACAAATTATCACTATACTTGGTCTCAAAATAACAGGACGGGCGTATTTTGTGACATTTGGCGCTCTTGTTGAAAACATAGTGATCAAAGAAGAAATTGCACAACACATGCAATTTCTCCTTTTGCCACAATGTTTTCCACTTTTTGTTATAGGTTATCCATTCAATTATAGAGATTTTCCATGTTTTGACAAAATACGTTCAAAATTGTCTGCTGCAGAATTGTCGTATGAGGGAAAGGGTTAATACCGGTACTGTCGGATACGACTCTGGATGTAAATCTAGGGGGTTTTAAGTTTGACCCCCAGCTCGACCAATATTCTTTCCATTGTTTGACAAAGGCCAATGAGACAATCATAATTTCTCTTCCATCAATGGCCTTACAGGTTATGTTGGAAAGACTGGTGTGAATAAACTAGGAAACAGTTGGCTAGGTTAACTGGCCACCGTGATATAACTGAAAATGTGTTCAAAATTGTGTTAAACCCCAATCAATCAATTTTTAATTATGAATATATTTTTCAGCTCATTATATTATTTGGTATAATCTTATTTTGTCTATATACCATTACCCTATAGTTAATATATATGACTTTTATGAATACCCTTATGAATTTCTAACATACCCTACCATTTATCTAAACATTTCAATGTCTCTTAAGTGTAGTGGTTCGATGTAGAAGAATGTTTTGGGAGAGGAAGATCGGGCTTTAATCTCCTGTCAAGATTTAAAATCTTGGACGAAATTTAAAGTTGAATATATATGCTTAATCAGATGATGATTTTTTAGTTTATTTGCTTAGGATGGTAGGACTCGTAAATAACTTATAATCAAATCACTGCTAGTGCTGCAAGCAAGGGGCTGACTGCAGATCACGGAGAATGATTTACCTATTACAAAAGTTTATAAATGTTGACCCGAAAAAGGTTCCGCCTATAATCATATTTTATGGAATACAATTATGTTTCATTAATTTCGTACTGTTGAAGCTTGACTTTTAAAGCTGAAGCAATACTGTCAAATGTTGCCCCCATTAAAAAAAACAGCTAAAATATCATTATCCTCGACTGTCCAGTTTATTGACCTTAAGACTTTTATCAATATATTGCAGTAAAATTACAGCCAATTTCAATATTTCTTTTAAATTGTACAGTTTAGCAGGAAAAGCAGCTATGACGTCTATAACCTAGTCTTTGTCAAAATATGAAAGTAAGACTAGAATCAGTGGTCTGTTTTTCAACAGAAAAGGCTATATTATAAAAACTTTAAAGCAGTTGACAATTAATGTCAGTAATAAGTCACTCACGAACCTCACACAAGTGTTCTTTCCTCTGATATAACTGAAATGTATCTGGGTTCTGTGTAATATATTGTGAATTCCATTTTTCTGTGTGAAACTGTCTTATCTATACATTAAACATGGTAAAAACTGGTATACATTGTATTAGGAATCTAGAATTGTACTCTATTCCTGATTGTATCAAATAAATTATTATACTTTATTTTACATACTGGTAATGAAATGACACATATTTTCATACTTGAACTGCTGCTAAAAGTTAAAACCCAAACTGTAGTTTAAATAGTAAAACACCTGTTTTAACGAGAGTTCTCAGTTCAAATCTCAGCAGGAATTAATATGTTTTGAAAGAATCAACTAAACTTAACAATTTATACATGATACCATTATGTTGTCGGAAATCATCAGAGTTGTCTAAATGAAACGCCTATCACATTATTATCCAGGCTTCTGGTGAAAACATTTTATGAAAACAGTTATTTACTCTGTACCCTTTTCAAAAGCATTTATAATTGAGCAAAAACAATCAGAAAAAGGAACTTGAACTTAATCAGTAATGATGACTCTGAGAAGCTGATCATTTTCAAGGTCTGATCATATATGTACATACATAATCAGTGGTTGACACTTGTACTTATTAATAAATAAACTGATGCTGTTTCATGTTTTTACAAATATAAAACCAGCAAACGAGATAGGGATTCAAAGTGAAGATATTGTTCATTTTGGAGCAATTACAACATTCTGACAAGGTATTCAGATTAGTCACAGACCTCAAGTCATTGACATCAGGCAAAGGGGCAAACTTAACCCTTTCCTACATCAGGGATGAGGCAATGGGTAATGTATATTGGTAATGGGCATTATTATTTTGTCAGTAATGGAATGTAATGAGTAATGGAGCTATTTTCTCATAACATATGTTTAAATAAATAAATTTAACATGTGACAATTTTCAGAATAAAAGTATCGATTAGTATGTATAAAATAAACTTTTTTTTAAAAATGTTTAAATATAATAGCAATGGTAATGCATTACCATGGCATGGTAATAGTAATTGTAATGTATTATCTTTCAACATTTATGTAATGGTAATGATAATGAGGTAAATCACAATGTAATGGTAATGCATTATGTTACCAAGCAAATGACCCCCATCCCTGTCCTACATACATCACACATACATCAAACCTGCAGCAGATGACATTGACATTGTTGAACTTCAGGTAAGAAAGGGTTTAATTAATGAATAGAATTGGCAACATTGTGGCAAATGGAGAAATTGCTGACCTTGCGCACGTGGTCCTTTTCTGCACAGTGTTTTCATATGCGTCAACAATTTTAACTCAAAATACCTTTAACCCTCCTATGTCTTTCCTTGAGTTATTTAAAGCAGCTTATCAGGTTAATAGTTTAAAGCGACTGAAATCCAGATGGTACGAAAAAGAAAAAAAAGTTCAGTTCTGGAGTTCAGTCGCTTTAAAGAATAATATGGCGGAATTTTTATTCATCCTACAAATTGAACTCATTTCCCTTTATATATATATAAAGACACACAATATTGAAATATCTTATAAATACATGGGATTTTGAAAATATTTGTCAAAACGTACAGTTTTCTCAGTCTTTATGCATAGTGTTGTTCATCTTTGTTATACATTGAGCCAGATCATGCAAAGGTAGCCAGTTGTTTTGGAAGATTGTTGTGTGGAGTATTTTTTCTAGAAAGCAAGGGGGAAAAATGTTAGGTGAACTGAAATTCCATTGAAAATCATGTTAAGCTCAAGTCAATCAAAAGGAATCCGCTGTGGTCGAGTGGTTAGCGTCGGGGATTTCGAAACCGGGTGTCCCGGGTTCGATCCCCAGTCGCGGCACTACGGTCATGGTGGAGTGCCCTTGGGCAAGGCACATTTTCTAGCCTAGTACTGGTTTGTTTACCCAGGGATCATGAATAATTAAATTTAATTGAGCGCTAAATGACCTTAGCTGTCGATGCGCCATAAAACAATATACATTCATTCATTCATTCAAGTCAATCAATCAACCATGGTAAGAGTCAATTTCCAATTATATTTATTACTCTTTTACAAATAACTGGGATTTGTAAAAAGAAATCGGAACATTATTCAATGCCTTCTAGTGTTGCCTTCCATCAACATCCCTGGAAATCTCACAGTCTGTTACACTCCTGACCTTATAAAAAAAAAAACAACAGATATGTACTAAATAAACTTAAATACATGATAAGTTTAGTTTTGTTCAATATGTTTTTTAGATTCCTTTCTTTTTTGGGGACTGACACTGCTTAATTAATTAAGTGTTCTTAATTAAACACACGACCTAGGCTTTGCCTATTAACATATTAAATGTTTACCCGAAATAGGTACCACCTATACTCCTATTACTGTTTATTATATCATATGTAATTATATAAAAGATAATGTGCCTATTTCATAGCTCTAATAATCTTTTTTATGTCAAAAATACATTACCAGTCATTTATTACCTGATATATACATCTCCTAACCCTTAATTCATCCAGAAAAAGAACTCGCCTAGCGTATCCCTCACGCCTGTGTGATATACACGGTCACCGGTAAATACCGGCGCACGAGGTCAACGTGTCACTTTTAGTTTCCTGGACACACCGACCTACAGGCTTGAATTTATTTTCATTTTTCTAAATTTATTTTCGTTGTCTAGTTAAAGCTTTCGCTTTAACGGGTCAATTCATTCAGTTAAACTGTACATTTACTTCTTGAACTTGAACTTTGTTTATTTATTGTTTGTGTTTAAGTTGTGTTTTTTTGTAGTAACAACTAGCTGAGAGCCGCGGGTGGTTACCCCACCCACTATTTCAGTTACGAGTCGGGTCTTGAATGACCGTGCATTAATTTTTCAATTAATTTTCAACGGTGAGATTTCCCGATCCGGTAGCGATAATATTGTTTATCGCCTTTGTTGTTGTTTTGTATAATTACATAGACATTTGGAGAATATTTAAAAAATATTTTTTCATTGAATTACGTCCGTAAAAACGAGTAGTGAAAAATAAGAATAGAAAATATTATTTTTTGTTTTTGAACTTCGTAATTTGATTTTGTATTTATACTATGTCACATAATGGTGAACAGAGGCGTGGCTCATGCGGTCATTTAGTGGCCTTGTGGGACACGCACTCTTCCTGCATTGCGTGCACTAAGTGCACAAAGGATTCACCATGTGAGTTCTGTTCGTTATGGTCGGCTTCCGTTTGGAAACAGGCCATATCGAGGAGGACTCACAAAAGCCGTAAGAGTAAAACTGTTCCTTTGAAGAAGAAGGTAAGTATTAGCTCTACGAGCGAAGGGGAATTCGAGGGTTTTTCCCCAACAGACTCCACGACTGGGTTGATAAGACGGAAGGAGCAGAGCTTTTCAATCTTCAGTCAAGACATACGCCTCTGTAACAGCCACGACGGGACCGTCTCGAAGTTCGGAGGAACGTATGATATCGTCTGGTCAAAAACAGACGACTGGTGTTAGTGCTGAACCTTCGGGTGAGGCAATGGGGCATTCTCAGGGAAACCTAACAGAATGGCCCCCTCTTTCACCACACTCAGTTGATAGGCATTCTTCGGAAGCCTACAGCAGAGTTCCAAATTACCCGGTCGGCGGGCAGAATTTGGGGACCGGTGATGGAGCATTACAATTGCCTATCATTGGTCCACAGGGTGATGCTTCCGAGCAAAACCCTTATGACTCCGGGCGACCGGGTACCGGGCAACCGGGTACCGGGCAACCGTGTTCCAGGAAACTGGACAGTCATATTACCTTGGTTAAATCGGGCACCGGGCAACCGGGCACCGGGCAACCAGGCAGTCATTTTGAAATGACGAGACCGGTCACCGGGCAACCGGGCAATCATTCTAGAATGATACGACCAGTCACCGGGCAACCAGGCAGTCATTCTGAAATGACTAGACCGGGCACCGGGCTGCATGAAGCGACCGGGCATTCTGTCAGTCAATTCAGCATGACTAATCCATACACCGGGAATGAGGACATGGGTCATTCATTTCACGATGAATGGGAGAATCAGCAAGGCAGTCATTCATACATGACTCGACCTGCCACCGGTCAACCAGGTACCGGGCAACCCGGTACCAGGCAACCGGGATCAGTGCGTCTCGATCGGATAGATACACGTTATCATTCTTTCGCAGCACAGCCTGATTATTTGGATATTCAGAACACTGGTTTACCAGGTTTTAATAACCAACCTGCTGACATAGATTACGGAGAGTACATATCGAGAAAATCATTCCGTTCTCCTAGGGGAACAGTGTATTATTCAAGAGATATTACTCCTCCACGTTACCAACCTTCATTACGAAGGAGTGATCGGTTCTATGACAGACAGGTTAGTGATGCCTACCGTGATCGTCAAATTCCTGATTATAGGAATTTACGACTCCCGGAAGGACACCTCTCCAAGAGGCAGTCCTTTGAAAGGCAATCCCCCGATCGGAATATTGCTTGTTCCGTTAAGGGGAAGTCGAAAAGATCACATACAGTGAGTTCGGCTCCGATGATTGACTCTGTGCAACCTTTCTCTGCTGCGGATAGAAGGTTGAGTTCACATGATCGTCACCAGCTTATGGATTTATCAGAGAATGAATCCATTTCTGGATCGGAAATTGGTCAACCGGTGGGAAGTCCGGTTAAGCACAATACTTCTCGTCGTAGGCCTAGACAATCCTCCACTTCTTCGTCTGACGAAGAAACGGAAAGTCTATTACCTATAGAAGACGAGCCGGCTGCGGATCGTTGGTCCCTGCAGCAGGCTATTGAAGAAGTTTTTAGGGTAGTGCCTAGTACGCTCTGCCCTAAGATCGACGCTCCCCCACGTCGTAAAAACCTTTCAAGTTTGGAAGAACATAATGCGGAGATAGGAGGGTCTACAACTCCATTACAGTTACTTCCGCAGGCGAATAACTTGGGAAGGTTATTGGACCAACTGCAGTCCACCAGGTCATTAGACACTGTTGAGTCAGCCTGGTCGGTCCCACTGGCCATCTCTAAGGAATGGGTGTCTCCTAAGGCTTATGTAGCTTCGAAGGAGTTCTTTCCCGTTAAAGTGCCGGCCTTAGACGGAGATGCGTCCACTTTGGGATTAACTGCACCCACCTCAATCACAGTTAGTGCTAAACTGGTTGAGAGATGGGAGGCCAGAGCGCGTCTGGGAGTCATGGTGGCTTCACATGACGATCATTTCGCCATAGCTCTGGCACTTCTACTTAAAGAGGAGAATGTCTCTAGCAGAGGGGCTAGCAGAATTCTGGAGGCTTTTGATACGGGGAATCGGCACCTGATGGCTCTGAATTTGCAGAACGCCACGGAAATGCTGTCCGCGAGGAGAGATGCGACACTTGTCAAATCCTCTTCTCTGCTACAAAATAGCAAGGACAGCTTAAGAGCCGCCCCCTTATCCTCCAATCTTCTCTTTGGTGGAAGGGTTGCTGCAGTGACTGTTACTGATTCGTCAGAACAATCCAGACGCCTTTCGGCGAGTGCAGTAAATGCTTTGTCACAGAGTCGTAAATACTCTGCACCGGCGGCTAAATGGACTAATACTAGGAAGCCCCCGGCGAAAAAGCAGAAACAGGAAGTGAAGGCTGTACCGCCTAAACAACCTCCTTCCACGGGCCGGAATTATGCTAAACCGAAGCCCCGTTTCTCGGGGTTTCTACAGCCGTCTTTTTCTCGTTCCGAAAAAAAAAAGACGGTCGGTGGAGACCGGTGATAGATTTGTCAGCCCTGAATCTATTAATACCGGTCGAGAAATTCAAGATGGAGTCGGCCCGCTCCATCAGAATGACTATTCGGAAGGACGACTGGGCGGTCTCGTTAGACCTCACAGACGCCTATTACCACATTCCGATCGCTTCCTCGTCGAGGAAATACCTTCGGTTTGTGGTAAATGGAGAAGTGTACCAATTCAGGGCACTTCCCTTCGGCCTCAAGTCCGCACCTCGAGTATTCACGAAGATTATAAATGCTGTGGGAGCCTTTCTACGAATGAACGGGCCCCAGCTTCTTCAATACTTCGACGACTGGCTACTCCACAGAGCAGATCGTTTAATTCTCCTTCACGATCTGTCTCTAGCCTGGCGGACCATTCTGCGATTGGGCCTTATTCCCAATACGCAGAAGTCGGACTTAGTTCCGTCAAAGAGGTTTACATTCGTAGGGATGACCTTTCTCACCGACCTAGCGGTGATTCGGGTCCCTTCGGACAGAGTCGATTCTCTTTTCTGGAAGATCAGACTCACTCTGGACCAGGCTATGGTAACAGCCCGGTCCATGCTGTCACTTCTGGGGTCCCTGAGTGCAGCAGCCGACCTAGTCAGTCCAGGCAGGCTCCACATGCGGCCCCTTCAGTATCTTTTTCTGTCCCGGTGGCGTCCGTCTGTGGACTCACTGGAACAGGAGATAGCTCTGACGGATTTCTTCAAGTCACACCTTCGGTGGTGGCTGGATCCGTTAATCTATCTACAAGGGGTGCCCTTGATCACATCACCTCCGGATCTGTACCTTTTTACAGATGCCAGTGCTGTGGGTTGGGGAGCTCATTTAGAGCCACAGGGCCTAACAGCCCAGGGCATGTGGACAGCGGAGGAACGTTGTTTGCACATAAACAACTTAGAATTGAGAGCAGTCCTGCTAGCTCTCAAACAGTTCTCTGCCTCCGTTGCGAACACAACTGTTTTATTGTCGACGGACAATACTACTGTTGTGTCCTACATTCGCAGGCAAGGAGGAATGCACTCCCATCTACTCTTTCTGGAGACATGGAAGTTACTCCTTTGGTGCCAGGCGACGTCGTTAGTAGTCCTAGTAAAACACGTCCCCGGCCATTTGAATGTCTTAGCGGACAGTCTATCCCGCCAAAACAAAGTTCTTCCGGCGGAATGGACACTGAATCAGAGTGTAGTAAACTCTGTATTCATGCGGATCGGGACACCACTGGTGGATCTTTTCGCCACCAGAGTCAACCATCGGCTGCCACTTTATGTGTCACCGATGTACGATCCTGCAGCCTGGGCAGTGGACGCACTGACCCTCGATTGGGACCGTCTATTCGGGTACGCGTTTCCCCCGTTCATTCTGGTCCCGATCGTACTACAAAAGGTTCTTCGTTCTCAACAGTGCAGAATCCTGTTGATAGCGCCATTTTGGCCCCAGAGGTCTTGGTTCAACGACCTCCTGGCCTGCCTGTCGGCACAACCAGTACGTCTTCCTCTTCAAGACGACCTTCTGTTTCAGCAACCGGGGCGGCATCTTCATACCAACCCGGCAATGCTTCATCTTCACGCTTGGACATTATCAAGCGATCGATCCGAGAGAGAAACTTTTCTCAAAAAGTTGCCTCTCGCATCGCTCAATCCAGAAGACGATCCACTAGAATCGTCTATGATTCCAAGTGGACAGTCTTCTCAGATTGGTGTCATGCTAGGTCGATCAATCCTGAGTGTCCCTCTGTAGCTAGGATTGCCGATTTCTTTCTTTTTCTTTTTGAAGATAAAGATCTAGCTGTTAGCACAATAAAAGGTTATCGTTCAATGCTTTCGAATACGCTTAAGTTCAAAGGGGGAGAGAGTATTGGTGCTAATCCATTTCTCTCGGAACTTATGCGATCATTCGAACTAGATAAACCCGTTTGTAGGAGTTTAACTCCAAAATGGGATTTATCTTGCGTTCTTTGGTCTCTTACAAAGGCGCCGTACGAACCTCTGTCTTCTGCTTCGTTAAAATTTTT
This sequence comes from Serripes groenlandicus, assembly GCA_031761405.1. Lineage (NCBI taxonomy): Eukaryota > Metazoa > Mollusca > Bivalvia > Cardiida > Cardiidae > Serripes > Serripes groenlandicus. The sequence goes on along the minus strand of JASEVX010000002.1, from coordinate 42,853,142 downwards.
AACTTACAAAACTGTCTTTCTTCTTGCCTTTGCGACCGCGCGTCGTAGAAGTGAGTTGCATGCGCTTTCAGTAGAAACCGGCTTTATCAGATTCAATGAATCTGATGGCTCGTTCACTCTACTTTGTCAGTCAGGTTTTTTAGCCAAGAACCAGTTACCTTCGGTCCTTCCTAAACCAATCACGGTTCCCAGTCTTTCTGCGAGCTGTGGTCCGTTGGATGCCGACAGACTTCTATGTCCCGTTAGAGCTCTTAAGCTTTACCTTAAGAGAGTTAAAGGGACAAGGGGCCGTAGGAAGAGGTTGTTTCTCCCTCTGATAGGATGTAAGGATATATCAGCGGCTTCTATTTCCCGCTGGATATCCTGTACAATTAAATTAGCCTACACTAATCTTTCAGTTCGCGATCTCTCGTTTTTACGGATTCGTCCACATGAAATTAGAGCACTCTCCGCTAGTTGGGCCTTTTCCAACAATGTGCCTTTAGAGGATATTCTTCGTGCCGCGGTATGGAAATCTCAATCGACTTTTTCAAATTTCTACCTGCGATCTATGTCTAAGCAAACTGAAAATCTTCACTCTCTGGGGCCACTGGTGGCGTCTCAGCGAGTTATATGCTAAATTACATATTAGACACAACAATAAAGTACTTAACGATTGAAATTTATCAATCCATTCTCCTACTTTCACAGGCTGTTGTGTCTCAGTACTAAGTAAATAAATTAAATAAAAATAACTACAATGTGCTGCATTACCTGTAGGACTAGAAGTGTTGGCAGATGCCTCCCGACCGATGCTGAAAAGTCATCAGGTAATAAATGACTGGTAATGTATTTTTGACATAAAAATGAAGTTTTTAAAGTAAAACATATTTTTATTAGAAAATACTTACCAGTCATTTCATATTCCCGCCTCCCAACCCCGCGTCGTCAACCAACACTTACTTGAAAACTAAAAGTGACACGTTGACCTCGTGCGCCGGTATTTACCGGTGACCGTGTATATCACACAGGCGTGAGGGATACGCTAGGCGAGTTCTTTTTCTGGATGAATTAAGGGTTAGGAGATGTATATATCAGGTAATAAATGACTGGTAAGTATTTTCTAATAAAAATATGTTTTACTTTAAAAACTTCATTTTTGTGTTAAAAACCTCATGTTGTTGGGAGGTCCATTTATGGGTAGGGATGGATATTTTTGTATGACCATCTCATACACATATATTTACGCTTATTTATATTTCATCATACTTTTTTCCCCATTAGCTCCCATAGAATTTGTTTCTACTTTCATCCTTTCCAATCATATAGTTCTAACAAACATAAACAATTTATTACTTCTCATGTATATTTTAATCTGCACTAAATAACCTTAGCTGTTGATGCGCCATAAACACTATACATTCATTCATTTATGTTAAACCATAGGCTTTCGGTACTCTAATAAGAATAATCTCACTGAGACAATGCTTTAGAGTATTTGTGGGTGAAAAGAATGATATTATAAAGAAAAGACATAGTCTGCTAGCCCTTTCCCACATACAACAAATCTGTAGCAGACAACTTTAAAAGCTTGTAGGCAAAATTAATTGCCATCTTAATAAATGAAATTAAAATCATTAAATAAAGTTGAAAACATTGTGGCGAATGGAGAAATTACTTGTTTTGAGCATTTTTTCCATTTGCCACAATGTTTTCAAAATTCATCTGCTGCAGAGGTGTCTATGTGGGAAAAGGACATGAGACACTTATTTTTCTTTTACTTTCAGAGCTCCGGAAGGAGAATTGCTGAAAAGGAAAAATCTCTCAACCCAGCAGAAGGATTTTGTATTGAAGCTTTCCAAATTTTTGGTATGTAATAATTAATTAACACCTTTATCCTGGTTTAACCCTTTCCCACATACAACAAATGTACAGCAGACGACTTTGAAAACATCTTGTTCAAAATGTGAAAAATATCTAAGAGTGAAAGTCTAATTATTGAAAAAGGTTAAAAACATAGTGGCAAAAGGTGAAATTGCTCGTTTTGAGCAATTTCTCCTTTTGTCGCAATGTCTTCAAAAGTAGTCTGCTGCAGATGCGTCAGAAAGAGTCTACAAGTGGGAATGGGTTAAATATCGATATGTATGGTGTTGTTTCTCAAAGGAATATATGAGCTTTTTGAATCGGGTATCCCTTCCAATTTAGTCTTTAAAAATCTCTATAGATACAACTTTTATAACATGTTTCCCTGAGTGCTTCAGACGGACGATGTTAATTTTGTCGCCTAAGCAGCAGCCTTTGTCAGTTAACTATTTCCCATTACAACATATCTACAGCAGACGACTTTGAAAGCAAAAATTGGTAAATCTATTTAATAGGGTTAAACAATATTGTGGCAAAAGAAGCAATTCATCATTATGAGCAATTTCTTATTTTGCTGCATGTTTTCAAAGGTTTTTATTTACACTGAATGTTTTCGAAGCAGACGTCTCTAAAAAATATGAAAACCAGTAAACTGCTTCTAATGGACACAACAGACAAGAGTGAAAACTGCAAGTGAAATATTAAAAAATCTGCAGCAGACAACTTTGATGAAAAAATTACTATTGGAATAAATCTTCAGCAGATGTTTATGAAAAGATCTTGGCAAAATTATTGAGAATATAAGATTGAAAAGAGTTGAAAACATTGCGTTGAAACAAAAAATTGGTGAACATGAGCAATTTCTCCTTTTGCCACAATGGTTTCAAAAGTCGTCTGCTAATGGATCTCGATACATTTCGGGGAGACTTTAACTATTTAACCTCTATTTTACAGGGTTTAGCAGAAGACTTGAGTTATGATTTATTTTTCTCGTACATATCCCAAGATTTCCATGGATCACAAAAGAATTTGCGGGTGAGTTTTATTTATTTTATACTTTTTATGTGAAAATTGTAGGTTTATATTTATATTTTTAATCCTTTATAACACAACTCCATGAACATTTGGTGGAAGCTTCATTGCAAAAAGGAGATTATTATCAGCTCGTTATGAAGGAGTTTTGGCTCTTTAACCCTTTCCCAGATGCAGTCACTGTTTGATGCATATGCAACAGATGATTTTTGAAAGAATTTTGGCAAATGGAGAAATAGTTCATTATTTCAATTTTTCCTTTTGCCATAATATTTTCAGCTCTATTTAATAGTCCTACTTTAAAAAAATTAGAAAATCTCCATAATTGAATGGATAACCTATGACTAAAAGTGGAAAACATTGTGGTAAAAGGAGAAATTGCTCGTTTTGAGCAATTTCTTCTTTTGTCACTATGTTTTCAAAAGGCTGTTTGCTGCAGAGGCTTCAGAAAGCGTCTATATGAGGGAAAGGGTTAAGAGAATTTCCATACTATTATAGCTTATTTACTTTCAAAACCCTGATAGGAGACTATTCTTTTGAGTATTCACAACATCATTGAATAATAAAAAAGGATGATGAGGAGAAAATACCAGTAAGTACCCTCATTATCTATGTCGGAAGTAAATCCTTACTATTACAAAGGACTAGATAAGGAAAACTAGATAAGGAAAACTAAACAGATCTTGCTTACACGATATTTTAGTTACCGTAGCACTTATCAAAACATATCTTGTTGGTACACAAACAAATTGTCTCACTGAGACGATTCTTTTGAGTACCCGCAACATAGGATTTGAGTTTCAGATAAGTATTTTTAGAACCTGAAAAATGCCCCTTGTCTATGAGCTCTGTTACTATTTTCAGTCATCCCTTTTGAATGAGAGACACAGTCACAGTTTGATATTAAAGATTCGGGATTATTACTACACAGAGAGGCTGTACCTACTGCAGTGTATTAGACATGTCTTACAATACTGGACTGAACAAGAAAATCATCCATATAAGGTAAGTATTCTGAATGACTTGATCTATTAGAGTTTAACCCTTTTTCACATAAAGATGCTTTCTAATGCCTCTACAGTAGACGACTTTTGAAAACATGATGGCAAAAGGAGAAATTGCTCATTATTTTATAATGAGTAATTTAATATTTTGTCACAATGTTTTCAACTTCATTCAATACTTGGTATTTTTTTTTTTCATTTATAGAGAGTTTTCATATTCTTAGATAAATGTTTATACAATTGTCTCCTGCAGGTTTATTGTATGTGGGAAAAGGTTAACCCTTTCCCTCATATAGACGCTTTCTGACGCCTCTGCAGCAGATGGCCTTTTGAAAACATAGTGACAAAAGAAGAAATTGCTCAAAATGAGCAATTTCTCCTTTTGCCACAATGTTTTCCATTTTTGGTCATAGGTTATCCATTCAATTAAAGAGATTGTTCTAATTTTTGACAAAATATGTTCAAAGTCGTCTGCTGCAGAATTGTTGTATGAGAAAAATGGTTAAGACTGATGGGCTGATGTCTGGATAACCTTCCTAGAAGTACCGGAAAGGGCTGAGATAAGGCTCAAATACTGTTAAATCCAACTTAAATTACCATTTAACTAGACTTTGTCCAATTTTACAGGATGAATACACAGACTTTCTCAATATATTACTGGAGAACAATGAATTGTCTAAGAAGCTGGTGGCCCAATTCAACATGATATGTGAGTCCCCATTACCTTCCTGGGAAACTCACGGAAAACTCATGGTAAGTATGCATTAGTCACTTTTACACTGTTAATATATCTAAAGTTGCTACCTATTTGCAAAAAAGCACTTTAAAGATCATGAATTTTGGAAGAGTCCATAGCCAATTTTAGGAAAATCAGTTAAGTTACAACATTAAGTCTGGCAGCCAGCAGCTGATGGCGTGCATGGTAATGGATTTGAAAGTGTCCCAGAGTACAGAAGTTGTTGTGGAGTGCCCTTAGGAGGCACATTTCCTTGCCTAGAAATGTTTTGTTTTCCTAAGGATCGCATGAATGAGTGTACTGTCGCCGCAATATAGACCTGGCAATAAAACAAACAAACAAATTCAGAAAAATTGTCTCACAAATGGGAATAATTATAAATGTTTGTTTATTTTTGTAAATTTCAGAGTGAAAGGCAAGCTGCAATATGGGCCATTCAAAATCTCAAAGAGCAGGTAACTACGGAAATTATGACCTGTTTTTGCTTTAATAGAAATTCTCTTTGTTTAAGAATTCAAGAAAAGGATTAAATTTATGATTGTTTTTCTGTTTGAGAGGAATTATGGACCTTTCAGAAGGGGAAAATATATTCCATAGAATACAAATAAGGGGGAAATAAGAATATGAAAAAAAGAAACAGTTGTTTTTGGAAAAATCTCACATCCTTTTTGGCTCAATTTCAAACACAGATCTGAGAAGAACTGCAAACTAATATCTCTATTTGGCATGATTTTTGCACAATTTCATTAATTCAAATCTTAACTTTATTGTTTTTTTTCCATTGATTGTAAGGGGAATTTTAATAGTAATAAGGGGGAAAATCTTCCGTTTTGGAGATTGGAAAAGGACCAAATGTCAGACCCAAAATCCCCAAAATGAGCCCGAGAAAAATCACTGCTTGCAACTTTATTGAGTTTTGTTTGCAAAGAATATATAAAAAGTTGTGAAAAAATGAAGACCAAGGTTAGACCACATGTATTTTTTAGAATATAGATTGGCGATGTCCGTCTGTCCGTCAACATTTTAGTTAAAGTTTCAGGTTGAGGCAAAATCTCAGCACTGGAAAGGGTTACAAACTTGAAACTTTGCCTGAAGGTAACCAGTAACAAGTTCTATGGTTACTTTGACCGTGACCTTGGTTTGTCGATTTTCAAGGTCAAATTGCCGACAATCCGGCCTTTATACCGTCTTCAGCGGTTTCTTGTATTTCAATGCTATTCCTAACACGATTTGCAAATGTTGTTTAGGTTCATACAACTACTTTATAAACTTTTTTTCAGCATGAATTACTGGAAATACTTCTTGTATTTTGGAAAGATTTTGAAGTATCGGTAGAAGACTTCATCTTAATGTTAGGAAAGTTCAAGGTAAGGGAATACCAGAAGATTCTTGTTTTGTAATAATTCTTTTTAGACTTCTGTCTGCATCTGAATGTTATTTCAGAAAAAATTCAAGGTAAAGTGATTCTAAAATCTTAATTGGTATTATTTTAAAATTATTTATTTTACATCGATTGCGAAACAAACTTTAAGCTTATATTCATTACACTCGATGTCTGCTTCCTGGAGATATAACCAGTCCTCGCGCTGTTTGTGTCGAAAAGAACTAAAGGCAGAACCTGCACATCACAGGATTTAAACCAAAGACCTTTAGTTCGAGAGGCAGACTCTCTACCAATGTAACCACTGTCTTCCATTTAATTGGTATTAACCTTTTCCCTCATACGACAATTCTGCAGCAGACGACTTTGAACATATTTTGTCAAATAATGGAAAATCTCTATAATTGAATGGATAACCTATGACTAAAAGTGGAAAACATTGTGACAAAAGGAGAAATTGCATGTTTTGTGCAATTTCTTCTTTTGTCACTATGTTTTCAAAAAGCCGTCTGCTGCAAATGCGTCAGAAAGCGTCTATATGAGGGAAAGGGTTAATTTCTATTTGTATTCATTACAACTACAATGAATAACCGTTTCGGAAGTGTAGTGGTCGGAGTGTCCACCCTACAAGTGGGATACCAGGGTAGTCAATGGCAGTAATGGCTTCGGTCCTTCAATGGCGCTCATAGTTGCAGGGATAGCAACCTGACTGTTACATCGTTGACTGGTCAATTACCCTGGAAAATGCCTGATATAGTTGAATACTGTTAAAAACGGCAAAAAACACTCAAACATTTCAGTTTGTATACATAACATCTGTAATGGTTGTTATATAAGAATAAATGTCACACAATAACTTATCTTCATGACTGCTACCAGCAAAAAATTCCAGATCGGCAGTAAAGATCTTCCCTGGTCAACATTTGGAATTGATTGATTGATTGTAGTTAAATGCTGCTTTCAACTGTATTTCAGTTGCCAGTTCACCTATCATGCTTTTCCTTGTTTTCTTGCACCGGTACTCCAAACAACATTCATCCCAGGCAACTGGCTACCTCCCCACATAGACTATTTAGCCATTTGGTGGAATACGAATGACACTTTGTCACAGTGACTTTTGTAAAATATCGGAAAGAATGAATGGCGAAGCTGAGATTCGAACCAACAACCTCTTGATTGATAGCCCTTGTCATTACCAACTGAGCTATCGGGGCTCTGTCCGTCATTTAGAAGCATAAGCCTCATGGAAGTATCTGGGGAATGATTCTGACTAAAGCAGTATAATTGCATAATAATAAATCATGTGAATCTTTTTCTTTTACAACAGAGACAGGGGTTTGGTCAAAACCAAATGTACAAACATATTCTGGATGAATCCACTGACAGACTTCTTAAAAGAATAGGGTATGACAAAATTAAAACAAACTGAATTATTTTCAACCATTTCAGACATGTCATGCAGCAAACAACTTTTGGAAACATTGTGACAAAAGGAGATAAATTGCTGCTTTTGTCACAATACTTTCATTTTTTTTCCAGTAAATTTTACTTTGTTCTAGAGATTTTTTATACATTTGCCTAGATCTTTTCAAAGTCATCTGCTTCAGATTTGTTGTATGTGGGAAATGGTTGATTTAATGTCTTCTTGTTCTCATGACTTTAATAGCAGGGTGACACATAGAGAGATTTCTTCTCAATTGTCTGTCTTTCCATTTAACTGATTTATTTGAAGGTCGAGGCATAAGCTGCTTTGATATAGCTAAAATATAATCATAAGCGGATCATAAATTGAATCTTTATTACCCTTTTCCACATGAGGATGTATTTTGATCATTTTTAGCTCGACTTTTGAAAAAACCAGAGCTATTGTCATGACCCTGGCGTCGGCGGCGTGGTCGTCCGGTTAAGATTTTTTGTTCAGCTCAGCTTTTTTTCTGTTTTCTATCAGCCGAGCGTCTCTGCCGTAAGCGGTGCTCTTGTTTGAACTCGGTTTAATAACAACATTTTATTTGTCAAAGTCATCTGCTTAAGATTTGATGTATGTGGGTTTAATCAATGTTTTCATTTTTTTTTTTTTAAATTTCATGGCAGATTACTGGAAAATTTAAATAAACAAAGGCAAAAGTTAGTCAGGATCTACTGTGACTTAATCAATAGCCTTGGGTATTTGGGCTTGGGTTAAATTTTGAGCTGCATGGTTTATAAATAATATTGATTTTCTTGTATTTTTCAGTTCCCTTGAAGTCCTTGTTATCTTACAAGCCCTTGATTTGGACAGTGTGTTAAGCAAGTGAGTTTTATGATATACATATTAATTTGAAATAATTTAAACAATGAAATGTTTCTGAGAATTTAGATCTGTTAACTTATGTGTGTTAATCGTGTTTTGTATATATTTTTTTGAAGACTAACTCTGATTTTGATTAGGCATCCTTGCTAGACTTTTTAAGCTTTTTGGTGTTAGAAACCTCAATTGTAGACCTACTGTGGTTATGTGGAGAAAAGAAACAGGATTTACAAATATGGTTTTATTAACCAGGTTTTCCGAAGGAAAAATCTGGTTATTAGTTTGGCGAAGTCGGCGGGCAGTTGGGTGGGTGGGCGGGCGTCAACTTTCCTTGTCCGGACCATAACTTTGCCATGCAGAGATATTTTCAAATAACTTGGCACAAACATGCACCATATCAAGACGATGTGCCAAATGCAAAAAAAAATTCTGTAGATTCAAGGTCAAGGTCACAGTGATAAGAAATAGACTTTAATTAAACTTTTTTCTTGTCCGGACCATAACTGTGTCATGCATAGAGATATTTTCAAATAACTTGGCACAAATATGAACTATATCAATATGATGTGTCACATGCAAAACTTTTGTCTGTAGATTCAAGGTCAAGGTCACAGTGATAAGAAATAGACTTTAATTGAACTTTTTTCTTGTCCGGACCATAACTTTGTCATGCATGGAGATATTTTCAAATAACTTGGCACAAACATGCACCATATCAAGACGATGTTCCAAATGCAAAATAAAAATCTGTAGATTCAAGGTCAAGGTCAGATTGATAAGAAATAGACTTTAATTGAACTTTTCTTATCTGGACCATAACTGTGTCATGCATAGAGATATTTTCAAATAACCTGGCACAAATATGAACTATATCAATATGATGTGTCACTTGCAAAACTTTTGTCTGTAGCTTCAAGGTCAAGGTCACAGTGACAACAAATAGACATCAGTTGAACTTTTCTTGTCCGGACAATAACCTTTTCATCCAAAGAGATATTTTCAAATAGCTTGGAACAGATATACACCATATCAAGACGCTGTGTCATATGCACAATTTATGTGTTTATCTTCCAGGTCAAGGTCACAGTGACAGAAAATATACTTTACTTGAACTTTTTTTGTTCAGACCATAACTTTACCATGCATATAGATATTTTCAAATAACTTTGCGCAGATATGCTCCATATTAAATAACTTGGCAATTTAAAAGAATATAGCATAGATATGAGTAATTTTCATAACCTCGGGCCCTGGATCTAGTCTGTTTGCAAAGGCATAAACGCTTTACTATCAAGTAAAGGGTTAAAGCAGATCACTGATTATCAACCTGGCATTAGGGAGCCTAAAATGCTGCTTACAACAAAAGGTTGCTTAATATCTGTTATCTATTATATGTTCCTAATAAATGAAGCCATCAACACACGATTGACTGTATTGAACTGATATTTGTTAGATAAAATTGTGATATATTTAATTGACAAAGTAATTATGATTATTCATCGATAGAAATATTCCCTGTTACTTGAATTACTAGCTTTGATTAACTATTAACAGAAAGATTTGACAGATCTGTTAATTCTTAATCAAACACCTTCAATTATAGAAAACCTGGTTTCATGGAATTTCCATGTCTTGTTTTAGTTTTAGCTGACCTTAGCACGAGGTGTCATGTTGAGCTTTTAGGGTCATTGGATTTTGATGGTGGGTTGTCAGTCTAACTCTGTCCGCGTCATCAACATTTTGCTTCAAACGATATCTCTTTCGTAACCATTTAGATTTTTAAATACTTTGACAACCATGTTCCTTAGGTCATGTACATAAATGCCAGGTTTAAATATAGATACAAATTAAAACTACAGCTCCTCCTGAACGTCTAAATAATTGTAGAAATTGTCTCCAACTTGCTACTCAGGTGAGCGATACAGAACCATCATGGCCCTCTTATTTATTTCATTTGACAAATATTTTGATTGCATAATATCCAACATCTTGTTTTGTAATGTCAACAGTTACAGTGAACACTCTCTACTTCGTCGATTCAAAGATGTGGATAAGACCATTAAACTTTTGGGGTCGGAACAGCCCCACAGCCCCATAATACTCAGTTGGGTTGTCATACGACAGATATACTTGACCGACCAGGACTCGGAAATAGGTGAAAGTGAATCTGTGATCACAAGGAAGCTAGGAAATCTGGCGCTTAAGTTGAATGTGTTCAAGTTTATCTCGGATATGCTGGACATGGAACCCTTTTGTGGGGAATCGGTGAGTTTTTAATTTATTACTAGATTTTTTTTTTTTTTTTTTTTGATCTGTTAAGTATGTTTTGTATGTTCACGTGCAACAAATCTGCAACAGGCAAATTTGCAAAAAAAGCCTTGGCAAAATATTGAAATCTCTACAAATGAAAATATAATACCGAAAAGAGACGAAAACATTGTAGCAAAAAGAGACATTGCCCATTTGTTTGCTGCAGATGCCTAAAAAACATTGTAAGTGGGAAAGGGTTGAGTTTTCACATTAGCATAGCTTTAGATAGTACTTTAACACTAATATAGACGCTTTCTGATGCCTCTGCAGCAGACGACTTTTTGAAAACATAGTGACAAAAGAAGAAATTGCACAAAACGAGCAATTTATCCTTTTGCCACAATGTTTTCTACTTTTTGTCATAGGTTATCCATTCAATTATGGAGATTTTCTATTTTTTGACAAAATATGTTCAAATTCGTTCAAAATATTGTAGCAAAAGGAGAGATTGCTTATTAAATTAAGACCCTTCCAAGGTCTTAGAGACTTTGGATTTTGGACAAGTATAGATCAAGATCACCATTTACATCCAAACAGATTAATTAATCTGAATCTGCACTTTTCTTCTATTAGTCTAGCCAAGCCCCGGTAGCTCTGTCGGTAGCAACACGGGTTGTCAATCCCGGCTCAGCCAACTTTCTTTCCGATGATTGACAAAAGTCAATGCGTCATTCGTCTTCCACCAATGGGCTAAGTCTATGTGGAAAAGCAGCCAGTTGCTTGGGAAGATTGTTGTGTGGAGTACTGGTGTGAGAAAACCAGGAAATGCATGAGTAGGTGAACTGGCCACAGTGATATAACTGAGAAATTGTTAAAAACTACATAAAACCCCAATCAATGAATCAATCTATTAGTCTATTATAATATTTATATCAGATTGAATTGGTGGGCAAACTGATCTTTATTTACATACGTCAAAAACACTCTCAGGTTGTTTTCCCTTGAGCACAACTTGCCTCACTCAGTGGTGCATTGGTAGAGCGTCAGCCTCTGTTTCGGGGGGTTGTTGGTTCGATCCCAAGCTGGGTCATACCAAAGACTTTAAAAATGGTAGAAATGACTGCCCTCCTTGGTGCTCAAGATAAAAGTGGCTGACGGGATGCTGTCAGGATTAATGGACCAGAAGCACTGGTAACTTAACCAGGAAATGCCGTGATATAACTAAAAGATTGTTGAAAGTGTCGTAAAACAACAAACAATCAATCAATCCATTGAGCACAAGTAATTTATTGGTAATCTTTTTATTTATTTATTGCAGATGACAGCATCAGTTGCTCATATAGTTGTGTATGCGTTATTGCTGGCTGCACTTACTGCATTTGATGAGTCCACTCTGGCAAGGAATGATGGCGAGATGCAAGTAAGTCATACTGAGTTATAGAGAATGATAATTTGTCATGATGTGAATAGCAGCCGGTTGTGTGGTTTACTGGTTTACTGGTTTGAGATAGAAAGGAATTATATGGGTAGGTGAACTGGCAGCTGTTATGTGAATAATTGGGGAAATGTGAATGATAAAAATAAAATGCCAGTTACCTTTGGCTTCAATATTTTCATGAATGGCAAAGTCACGAGTGAAACTATTAACGCTTAATAAGAACAAAAAAAAGTTGAAACATTTAACCCTTTCCCACATACCGATTCTTTCTGATGCCCCTACAGCAGAAGACTTTTGAAAATATTGCAGCATAATGAGGAGTACTCTGCCACCTGTCAACCTTACTGTCTGTCCATATTTCACTCCAACCGTTGTCTATAGATGGTGCTCTCTCTTACGGACTTATTAGCAGGCAAAACTTTTGTAATAAGTGATATGAGCACGGTTTTTCTGTCCAGCACTTTCTTGTTACATCCCACAAAAACTCAAATATTTCCCTACTTGATTACATGATAATACTTTTATTAATATGTTCAGGAAGATGAATAGATGTAGTGTTAATAAATAGTACAAATACTTGATTCAAATCTGACATCATTTGTCAGGAATACTTACAATAAATGTCAGGATTTTGGACAGAAAACGTTAACGTTTTTATCACCAATTGAAAATTCTATTTATTTAACATAAACCTGAAGAGTTGTCATTGGTATGTATCTTTCGAGTATTTCAAAGAAAGGTAACTCTTTGAGGTTATAACTTTAAAAGTGTCAAACAAATCACCAATTTATTTAGAAATGTTCATTTACTTTGAGTACATGGGGATGTAACTATTCGTTTCCCAATGGTTACGTCTTGACAAAATGCATACAAAATCATTATTTCTAAGAGAACATAGTATAAAAGACGTTTGAGGCCAATTATTAGTTGTACGAAACTCCTTGAGGACGAATCAATGCCGCTTACGCAATAATCTGTTTTAAAAAATTGCATCGACACAATGCAGCAGGGAAATCGATTCCAAAATGTTTCATCCCTAGAATTAATATAAATCTATCTATTCCAAGACACTGTTTAAATTGGCTGTTCTTGTTTATATGATTTAATATTGTAAGTCATCTGAAAACAATTTGGAAAAAGTTGTCTGCCATATTAGGCATTACGAGTCATATGCATCTGGGGAAGAAATCTTTTCCCAAAAAGGAAAAATCTGCAGCGGGCAATTTTGAAAACATTTAGGCAAAAGAACTAAAATAAATGGGGGAAAAAATGCAAATAGCTTTTCATGAACAATTTCTCCTTTTACCAAAATGTTTTCGAAAGTAGCTGCGGCAATCATTTCAAAATTTGTCTGCATGTGTCAATAAATTAATCTTATCTGTTTTTGCGCAGGTTCTGTATGACATCACAGCCAAGATTATAAAGAGACCTTCAATCGCTGAAAATGTTTGGATAAAGGTTTGTTACTATCTTGCTTCTGGCAATTTGGGGCCTTGATGCATATGTGTACAGTGAAGACTCGGATGACTGTGTCAGTCTGTATTTAATTTAGTTATATATGCATATTTTTGCTTAACAATTAGAAATGAAGTGCCATTAGTTTTATGCCAATGTACCTTTCTAAGATCCCATTACAGAGATTCCAAAGGAAACCGCTGTGGTCGAGTGGTTAGCATCGGGGATTTCGAAACCGGGTGTCCTGGGTTCGATCCCCAGTCGCAGCACTAGTCATGGTGGAGTGCCCTTGGGCAAGGCACATTTTCTAGCCTAGTACTGGTTTGTTTACCAAGGGATCATGAATAAATGAACTGTAGCTGTGATATAACTGACATAATGTTGAAAACGGCGTAAAACCCCAATAAAACAAAAACAAAACAGAGAGTCCATAAAGATCCAAATTTGTCACACCCTTGGAATACTTGTTTAAAAGTCCCAATGTGTTCTCTGGACCCTAGCTTGTGGGTACTCACAACATAGGGGGTAGGGGTATACAGGGTTCACCCTGGCTCATTTTTCCTTTGCGCCAACACTTTCGCCGAATTCAAAAAGTTGGTGCCATTTTAAAGACATTGGAGCCAAACTGGAGCCAGACCATTTTTTCTTTAAAACCTAAATTAAGAGTACTTTGGGAAATACTGGTACCCTCATTTCAGGTTGTTTATTTATCATGAATTACGGATTATTGGGTAGTATTAAAAACAATACACATAAATACACTTTAAATTTTATTAAGCATACAGTATATTATATTTCTTTCTTTTTTTGTATATATATATTAAATCTCTTTTTCAGGCACATTTTCAAGCACAGTATTGACTATTAACATTTATTGTTTATATCACATTAAAATTCTTCGTGATTTCATTGAAGCCCAGTGCTTGAATGAAAGTTTAAAATTAAAAACATCTATATCTGGCCCATCAATATGAATTCTCATCAATTGTTCCAAAGTGTTCACTTTCATTCTATTCCTGATTTCTGTCTTAATGAGGTTTTGTCTGCTGAAACCCCGTTCACACTCAACTGTAGACACTTTCTTAGCAGGTGGAAAATCCACGGACTCAAGAGATCGCTTAGCCATTCTTAGAATATCTAAAGTCTGACTGACATTTTTAAAAAAATACGGGTCTTATATACAGCCTTGTCGGTACTTCAAACATACTGGGATATATTTTTAAACAATGTAAAGTTTGTAGCTATATCTAAAAATACCTCTGAAAGACAAAATGTTCACAAACAGCTACAAAAATGCGAGAGAATAAAACGGTTTGCACTGTAATTAAAACATTAAACTTTCCTGTTAAAGACATCTAATTAAATCTCGCATCAGCATATAATTGATACATAACACGATGCCGATATACACAGGAACGTGTCATTGCTAACAAACTTACCGATTAACAGATAAACTGATCGACAAGGTGTGAAAAACAACCGTTATCGTATCGTAAAGCTATCGGACATCGATAAACAATGCTGGTACTCGCTACACGCATTGACTGATAAAGTCGTATCGCTGAATGCGGGAACCAGTCAAATGGCCGACTTGTTTCGATCGAAAGTTGATGTAAAATAGATTGGCGCCAGCCATTTTCCCCGAATCTTATTTTCTGGCGCCACTTTCTTATTTCTTGTGCCATTGGCGCCGTTTGCGAAGCCCAGCGTGAACCCTGGGTATATGAGAGATATTGTCAAGCAAAAAATAAGCTAATTCACTCTTGTATATATGTCTCTCTTGATCAGGAATAAACTGTTAGTCAAATGGGAAGTGTTAGTCCTGCTAGTTAAATTTTTACCTCAGGCCTTTATTCCTTTCCCACATATGACAAATCTGCAGCAGTCGACTTAGAAAACATCTGGGCAAAATTGAGAAAAAGACATATAATTGAAGGTATAATTATTGAATAAAGGTGAAAACATTGTGGCAAAAGAGAAATTGCTCATATTTTCTAATGTCGTCTTCTGCAAATGCATCTACAGGTGTGATGGAGTTTAACTGATGATAATGACAATTAGCTTTAATGCTCGTACACTTGATTAAGCCTTTGCCTCATATAGACGCTTACTGACGCCTCTGCAGCAGACAGCTTTTTGAAAACATCGTGACAAAAGAAGAAATTGCTCAAAACGAGCAATTTCTCCTTTTGCCACAATGTTTTCCACTTTTAGTCATAGGTTATCCATTCAATTATAGATATTTTCTATTTTTTGACAAGATATGTTCAAAGTCGTCTGCTGCAGAGTTGTCGTATGAGGGAAAGGGTTAACATTGCCATAACATTTTACAGAAACGAATATGTGTTGAGAAAACTTTGTTGCCATGCTTTCTTGTAATTTATTTGACATTCAACAGGGTCTAGAAAGACTTGCTTTATGTTGCCATGCTCTTTTGTAATTTAATTTTTGATATTCAACAGGGTCTAGAAAAAGGGATTGGGAACATGTTCCAAGTTGCTATGCTCAACTTTCCACTAGATTTCTCCACTCTGGTCAGACTTAGCACATCTCTAGCCTCGGCGACGGGGGAAAGTGCTTCTAAGGTATATATACATGCTTTATTTACTTTTCTCTTTATACTACAGTTAGTATAACTTATTCAGAATTATACACATTTTGATATTTTCCTTAACGAAATAACACAATGTACACATTAATTAAAATTTATGAATGTTGTGTAAATCATGCCCCACTACCGCATTTTGAATGACGTGAATTCATATTACAGTGACGTACCATAACTATATTTGATATCGGGTTAAATATGGAATTTTAATCTGTCTTGTTTGAATTGCAAGTGACAATCTGCTTGTATTTGCGCCGAAAAATGTGCAGGTATATATAATAAAAAGTAGTATTTGCTTCTCAAAGTTTGTCAGGGATTTGCCAGAATCACTATGTCAAGTTTTTACCCTTACCCACATACATAAAATCTGGAGCCTAAGACTTTGAAACCTTCTTGATAAAGATGTGACAAAACTTTGTAAATGTATTAAAGAATAATTATTGAATAAAGTTCAGAACTGCTTATTATGTTTTGTCAGAATGTTTTCAGAAGTTGTCTACTTCAATGGCCTCAAAATGTGTATATATGTGGGAGAGGGTAAAGGTATATTCTTAAAGAAAACGAGGTACACAAGATTTAGATCTGCAAGACACAATTTGGGATCCTTCTCTTCAACAGCACTTGGTCTGTCAATCCAGGGGTCATGAGTTTGAAATCTGGCTTGACCACAAAAAATCTTTACAATGATTGTCGTACAACAAACGCCTATGCTATACAATTGGAAAACTAGACAATTACATTTTTCCAATATTGTTTATTTATATGGGTTATCTGACCTGTGTATAGCGAACGGTTCGGTAAGCAAGAATTTGATTGGCTGACGCAAAGGTCAAACTGAGACGACCTGTATGGGACAATCATCAGATCTATATACGAGAAAGTGGTCTTTAGGTCTGGTTTTAACGAGATTGAAGTATTCACTACTCAATAATGACATGGATACAATGCAACACTGTCAATGTTTTCATTACAGGTCCTTGAGCTATGGTCAGAGCTCCCGCGATACACAGAATATTTAGACAGAAACAGAGCGCAGGATATTAAAGCTACACAAGATACAGATGTGTGGCAGCTGGCTAGGGACAAACTGCCTTATACCGCAGGTACAGTCAAACTTGTATTAGTGATCACCTCTATTAACCCTCTCTCGAATACTGAATATCTGCAGCAGACGACTTTGAAAACATAGAGACAAAAACCTGAAACATGTCCATAAAAGATAGCTTAATTGATAAATAAAGTTAAAAACATTGTGGCCAAAGGTGAAATTGCTTATTATGAGCAATTTCGACTTTGGCCACAATGTTTTCAAAAGTCGTCTGCTGCTATTGTGTCAAAATTTGTCTGCAGGTGGGAAAGGGTTAACCCTCTCCCACATACAGTAAATCTTAACTTTGAAATCATTTTGTCAAAAATAAAGAAAATATTTATAAATGAAAGAATTACTATTGCATAGAGTTGAAAACATTGTGGCTCATTATAAGCAATTTCTTCTTTGGCCAAAATGTTTTCAAAAGTCGTGCGCTGCAGATGTGTCAAATTGTACATGTCATTGGGAAAGAGTTTAGAAGCCAACTTGTATTAAATAGCCTGAGAAACATAATGTCAAATCTATGGTGAACCTCTTTAAAGGCTTTTCCAGAAAAAAATGTATAGGGGGAAGAAATGACGACCAATTTTTAGGGTACCACCTATCAAATTTTAATTATTTTTGGGGCTCTAAAATAAAATAGCTCACAGTTCCCTCCTCCTAGACATTTTTTCCTGGAACGGCCCTAAATGAAATAGCAAAAGCTGAAAAATTGTGACAAAAGAAGAAATTGCTCATTATGAGCAATTTCACCTTTTGCCACAATGTTTCCATAAGTTGTCTGCCGGAGAAGCGCCAAAAAGCATCTGTATGTGGGAAAGGGTTAACCAAATAATATTTGTCTTGTATATATATTGGCTTGTATTAAAAAATTAAAACAGCCAGAAGCAGTTTAATCAAATAATACTTGCCTTATATATTGACTTGTATAAAGCAGCCACCTGTCTTCCGTAGCTAAATTTCGACTTTCCCATGGCTGTTTGCCTTAGATGTTTGCAAAATGTATAAATTTACTCCTCCTTATTTGAATCTGGTCAAGTAATGAAGCAACAGATGTTTTTCATCCTTCAACACAGGTGGATGGGATATTGGCTTTTGTGTCTGTCTGGAGCTGTATCTAAGGCATAGGTTGACATTAAAACTATAAGGAAATGATACACACCAATTTCGCTAAGACTGCCTCAGAGTTCTGTCCCCTTAATCGTATATTGTATATGTACTGTATATCATGATTTATGTCAGGGTAATACCAAAGAATATCATAACAAATGGTAGTAATGGCTTTCCTTCCTAGTTGTCAGGATTGTAGGGTTTGCATTAGAGCTGACTTGCTGGTGTTGAGAGATAAGATAACTATACCAGTAGTACTAGTAACTTACCCTTGAAACGCTGTGATATAACTGAAAATATTGTTGAAAGTGGATTATAACACCATGCAAACTTTGTGAAACTCAGGTTATTTATCCTTTTTTTTCCAGGCGAATTCCGTATATCAGCTGGTGTCCATGGACAGCTCATATCCATGGGTAGAAAACCTGACTTTGAGATTCCTATAATACAGTGGGAAGTGACCTACGACGGCTGGCAGTTGCTGAAATGTGAAATACAGGAACTTCTCTCACAAATCTCAGGGGGAGCTGGTGAGATTTGTTTGTATAATTATTTGGAGTTTAATCCATTATTCTTGATACGGAATGTGTACCTTAAAACAACATTTGTTTATTCACTAATTCTTTAATTCATCTCCATGCCGAGTGGTTAAAGCATTCATCTTGGGATCAAGAGACTAGGGTTAGACCCTGGTTCATGTAATTTACCAAGAAATGTTGTGATATAACTGAAATACAAACTTAATTTGTTCTGATACAGAACACTTTGATACATATCCAGTAATCCGCAGAACTTGTGTGTTTTATCAGCTTAATTGGGTTTATTCCATTTCCCTGTTAGCTGATTGATGTCAGGTGTCTAAGGTTTAACAGGACGGTTTTCTACACTTGAACTGTAAATCTTTCTTTGCTATCATTGAAATTGTGGCGATCACCTAATAAGTAAAATTTCTCATTGTTATAGTTTTTCAAATGAAAATTTTGTTCACATTTATTTTTCAGGTAATGTTTCGCCTATTCAGTTGATGAGAGTGACACAGATATCCGAGTTTGTCCGAGCTATTTGTATGTCCCAGCCTGAAGCCACAGACGGTCTCGAGGACATTATTTCCTTATTATATACTGTTATACAAAGGTAACTTCTTTGTGAGTTGTATTCTTTTCAGGATCTTGTAATAATATTCGGCAATATTTAATGCTTTCCCATGTTAATCAAGTCTACAGTAGACTACTGAACAAATCCAGGCAAAATTATCAAAAATATTTTTAATTAAAGGATTAATTGTAGAATAGATTTGAAAAAATTGTGGCAAAGGCAGAAATTACTCATTATGAGCTGTTCCTTCTTTTGTCACAATGTTTTCAAAAGGCATAAGTACTGCAGACGCATCAAAATGCGTATATAAGTGGGTTAGGGTTAAATTAGTGTTAAAATTATCAGGATCTTGTACTAATATTCACCAATCATTAGGTATTCAGAGGTTTAGATAAGGAGGAGTATACAACTCTTTTCCCCACAATATTTCTTATATTATCCAACCAAACCCTATGATGTGGGTACTCAAAAGAATCGTCTCATTTAGACGATTATTTTGAGTACCCACAACATAGGGTTAGAGGGTTAAATGAAATTTAAGAACATGCAAAATGCCCCTTGTCTAGAGCTCTGGGTATTCATTGACCCTTTCCTACATGTAGACACTATATGCTGCTTCAGCAGCTCTTTTCTTTTGAATAAATTGTTGTGAAAGGAGAAGTCACTTGAATGAGCAACTTCCCTTTTTGACACAAAGTTTTCAACCCTATTCAATATTCATGCTTTCATTTATAGAGATTTTTCATCTTTTTGCCTCAATGTTTTCTTTTAAGTCATTTTGACTATCATCATGCAATATAACTAGGATTGCCTCCGCAAAAACATTTCTTACCGACTCCAAAAATGAAGTTTGACAAAATTAATGTCATAGCTACACATGTCGATCATCTTCCACCAATGGGCTAAAAGTGTATGTTGAGATGCAGTAAGTTACTTGGAAAGATTGCTGAGTTAGGTACATAAGTAAGAAAGCCAGGAAACACATGGGTTGATGAATTGTCTGTCTGGATTACATTGAAAAATTGTTCAAAACAGTGCTGAACTACAGATTATAGATAGTATAGTCAAAGTTTTAAAACAGTTCAATAATTGTTTTGAAATATTAGAATTAGAATTCTGGGATAAAATTTGAGTAATGATTTCACTTTCGAGTACAATAAACATCTAAATATTGATCGTTTATGCTTCATTTTTACTGTGTAACCATACCATATCCAGTAAGACAAATTTTGTACATTTTCTTAACTTTCAATTGACGGTTTTTCAACAGTTACTGCCAAAATAGTTTTGAACTATTTATTACTTACTTTGTTGTCACTATTTGCAATATTTGAAATTTGATCTCCGTCTGGAGTTCAACAGCAATCAATCAGTTAATCAATACTTAAAAAGGCACATACTGAGGTCTGTATTAAGCCCTGCCCAGCTGTGTCAAGTTATCCAGAGATTAGCATTTATAATCTATAATACTGTTTCAGGTTTTCTACATTCAACCCACCACCGTTAGAACTGCTTGCAGCAAGTGTTGACTGTGTGAAATGTGTGGCTAAACTCCATCCTAAACAGGTATGACTCTTTGATCGCGGAGATAGCATTACAATTTATATGTTGCTGTCAGAATAAACTGACAAGCATTATTTGTAATTATACTGAAATCATTGTGGCAAGAGGAGAAATAGCTTGTTATTTTTTCAATATTGTCTGCTGTAGGATGTGTCAATTCATTTGTCTGTGTTGTATCTGTTAGATATTCAATCCTGAATATGGCGGAGATCAGGGTCCAATCTCCTATTGCATCATACCATAGGTTCTAAAAGTGGAGAAGTGGCTTTCCTTTCTTTGAGCTGAGGGTTAATTGAATAGGTAGTATAGGCCACTACTGTTTTCACTGGAAGGGACTATATGTGTACTCGACAACCATCTGTCTTAAAAAACAGGATTATGTCAAAAAATACCATATCTTGGTTCCATAAACTCTGTAAAATGTGCACAGATAGAAGGTTTTGTTTTTCGTTCATCTGAATAATTATGAAGTGCTCAAAGTGTGCTATTGTGAATGGCATTTGTCTGGCCTCCAGCGTGCGTCGACATCTTCTTCTCTGTAGAAAATGGGTCAATTGGGATGAAACTTCACAGAAGACATCCTCTCAATGTCTTCAGCAAAATTCCTTTTAATTTTGTTTGATCCATGCAAAACTCCGGTTTTAATGGCAACCAAAAACCCCCCAAAAAAAAAAATTCTCCTCCCAAACCAGTTGGCTGATATTCAAATAATTGTGTAGAAATGTTCCTTGGGTGACCCTCTATCAAATTCCTTCAAGCCATGTTGATTGTTAAAAAAAAAAGTCAATGTGGTTGGAATTACAAATCACATTGCATTACTCAGGTTATATCCAGGACCACCTTGTTATTAGTTTGCGTGAAGGTCATGGTCCTGTTTCAAGCTGAAAGGTCAATATCTGGAAGGAGAATTAGTGTCTTGAATAGCACAGGTAAGAACCTAAAAATGCAGTGATATAACTGAAATGGGTCCAAAACATCAGTCAAACAATCAAAATTTCTGTGTATTGTTTAGTCATTCTTTACCTTTTCGTTATTTATTTTCAGGCATGGCACGACCTAAAGCAGACAGGGTTTTTGCCATTTCAAACAGAAAATGTAGACAACATGACAGAAGTGTTGAAGTAAGTTCTGTTAAAAAGCCTTCAAAAATGTAACTAGCATGTTCATCCTTCTAATAGTTTACTAATTGCTCTTTTTCAATTGCAACTAATCTAGAGCTAGATATTTTTGTAAATGTCGAGGCAATAACTAAAAATCTTTTAAATTGAAAGTATATTTATTGAATAAATCTGAAAACATTGTTACAAAACAAGAAATTGCTCATTTTGCTACAATGTTTTCAAAAACCGTCTAGTAAAGTTGGAAAAGGTTAGATGTGAAACAATACATAAAAATCATCATACAGTATACCGTCGAAAAAAGCTGTGGGGATAAAACATCATGGAAATGGATTTGGATCTTGAAATTACCTGTCATTTCTATTTTTTTAGTGGCCAAGGATTAAACCCAGGCCTGTACGGTGCTTTGTTGGCAGGATTTGAAACTGTCCAGGGAAAATATCCCATCACAGTTGCCTACCTTGATCTGATTGCTCAGCTAGCTACGGTACGTTTAGCCCCTTTCCGCTTACAACAAATCTGCAGCAGAGGCCTTTGAACATATTTTGTCAAAAAATAGAAAATCTCTATAATTGAACGGATAACCTATGACTAAAAGTGGAAAACATTGTGTCAAAAGGAGAAATTGCTCGTTTTGAGCAATTTCTTCTTTCGTCACTATGTTTTCAAAAAGCTGTCTGCTGCAGAGGCGTCAGAAAGCGTCTATATGAGGGAAAGGGTTAACCCCTTCCCGCTTACAATAAATCTGCAGCAGACTACTTCGAAATCTTAATTGAAATATAAGAAATCTCTATTATTTAAAATGTGAATAGAGTTAAAATTTAAGCATTGAGCCAAAAGGAGAAATAGATTATTATGAAGAATTTCTCAATTAGCCACAATGTAAAACGGTTTTCAAAAGTTGTCTGCTCCAAATACGTAAAAATGTGTGTGCAGTTTATATTGTCATATATAGTTTATAGTTTACATTTTAACAGGTGTTTAACCCCTTCCCTGATTCAGACTGGCGGAGCCTTGGTAGCGACGGGGGCTGTCAATCCAGGGCTTGTGAGTTCGAACCCCAGCTCGGCCAACATTCTTTCTGATGTTTGACAAAAGTCATTGTGACCAGCGTCATTCGTCTTCCTCCAATGGGCTATAATTCTATGTGGAAAAGCAGCCAGTTACTTAGAAAGAATGTTGTATAAAGTACTGGTGGGAGAAAACCAAGAAACATATGAGTAGGTGAATTGGCCGTTGTGATATGACTGAAATGTTTTGAAAACGGCGTTAAACTCCAAACAATCAACAATGATTCAAACTGGTCTGCTGCTGATATTTGAAAATATGGAGAATCTCTATAAATGAAAATATAATCTTTGAAAGGAGTTGAAAACATTGTGAGAAAAGGAGAAATTGCCACAATGTTATTTAAAGTTGACTGTTGCTGATGTGACCAAATGTGTCTGCTAGTGGGAAAAGGATTGATATAATGTCAGGGTATGCTTGAATCGTTGTGTTAGTAGGTTGTTCAGTCAGAAAAAAAATCCCCTACTTAAATAAAACTTGGTGCATTGAATAATCACAAATTGTAGTTGTGCAAAACATAGCCTTGGATCTTATCTATTCAGACAGTCTAGAGCAAATGTCAAGGAAATTAATGTAAGATCTTTTTTAAACACGTTTACATGCCTCTGCAGTACATGAACTTTTAAAAACATTGTGGGAAAATAAGAAATTGCCCCCTCCCCCATATAATGATTTAAGTTGTCTGCTTTAGAGGCTTGAAATTTTTTTTTAATTTGTAAATTTGTATTTTATTTATTTCAAAGTGTAATTAAACATTGATGATTTTTTTCAGCCATTATATGAAGCTAAGATGGAGAATGAGTTGATGCCAGCTGTGATGTACATGTTAAGGGAGACCCTACCAGTGTTCCAAAAATGGAGATATTATCACACAACAAAGAGAGAAATTATTGGTAGGATAAACAGGAGAAATTGCTTCTTTCCCAACAATATCTCTCTTATCAACAAATTAAACCCTATGTTGGGGTTACTTAAAAGTTTGAGCTTCAAATAAGGAGTTTTATTACTTAAATTACTTGCGTTGTCTAGAATTCTGTATTAAAGTCAATATGAAAGCTTAATTTACTAATTTTTAGCTCCACTGGCTGAAAGCCAGTCGAGCTTATGTCATGGCGAATTGTGCGTCTGTGCATCTGTAAACTTTTTGCTTCAAACAACTTCTCCTTGAATCATTTAGGAGAGGACGTGAGAGGATGCTTCCTATGAAGTTCCATCCCAATTGGCCAAGTGGTAAGGGTACCACTTGGCCAATTGGGATGGAACTTCATAGGAAGCATCCTCTCATGTCCTCTCCTAAATTCCTTCAAATCTTTTGGCTCCATGCAAAATTCTGGTTTCCATGGCAACTGAAAGAAAAAATAAATATTTGTGGAAATGTTCCTTTGGTGACCCTCTGCATAATTCTAGCTTCCATGGCAACAAAGATTCCTTCAAGTCAAAATGATTTGTCAAAAACATTGCGGACAGGGGGCGGGGCTATTTTGCCTTAAATGGCTATAGTGAAAACTTAAAAAATCTTCTCCTGAAATTGTTTGGCCGATTTTCAAATAATTTTGTTGAAATTTTACTTGGGTGACCCTCTATCAGATTCCTTTAAGCCATGTAGATTTGTCGAAAACTATGGCCATCACTGGGGGCGGGGCTATTTTGCCTTATATTGCTATAGTGAAAACTTAAAAAATCTTCTTCTCCGAAAGTGTCTGGCTAATTTTCAAATAATTTTGTAGAAATGTTCCTAGGGTGACCCTCTATCAGATTCCTTCAAGCCATGTTGATTGTTAAAAATATATGGCCACCAGGAGGCTGGGCTGTTTGGAGATTTAATATTTGCCTAATAGAAGTGGAGCGATACTGGCCATCTTGGGCCTCTTGTTGTATTTCCCTGTCTGGGCAGGTTAGCACATAGGAATCAAATCTCTATTGTCTGTCCGTCAATCTTTAATTTACTGACATGTTGGCCAACATGAGCTCCTTCGAACATCCTTGCTTTTTTATTCCAAATTCATCACAACCAGCGCTGTTGGTCTTTTAACAATTTGATAAAGTCTTATGTGTGAGGATCGCCAGTTCCTGTGGAAGAATGTTTACAAAGTACCGGTACAAGAAGTACTCAAAATACATGGGTTGATCAACTGGATGCAAAGCTATAACAAAATGCTGTAGAAATTGGCATTAAACATTGGAACATTGATTAATTAATCAATATGATTATTCAATTCAATATCGGTAGATATCTTAATAAAAAAAAATTACAAGTTCAAATTGAATATTTTTCATGTTGCCATTCTTATTCTTGGCAAGAAGACACTCCTCCATTATCTTGCTGTCTGTCAAACTTTCATTTAATGTGACGTATTAGAAGGTGACAAATGTGCTCCATAAAACATCTATGTTAGCAGGAGTCATTGATATAACAGTGCATATTGTATTCTGCTAATTAACCCTTCCCACATGCAGACAAAATCTGGCACCCCTGCAGCAGTCAACCTATGAAAACATTGTTGAAAAAGGCTAAATTACTGTTGATAAAGAATTTCTTCTTTTGCCACCATGTTTTCAACTATTCAATATTAATACTTTTATTTATAGAGATTTTCATCTATGTTTTCTAAGTTGTCTGCTGCAGATTTGCTGTATGTGGAAATGGTCTTATGTAAATCGATTGAATTATAATAAATATGTGCTTTACACTTTATAGGACAAAAGTGTTTGAACATAGCTCATAAGATACTAAACTACAAACTGACAAGAGATAGAAAGGAATCAAAAAGGTAGGTCTTTATATAAAACTATAGTTAAACCTTTATCACATGCAGGCCTATTTTGACATGTCTGCAGCTGACAAAACATAGTGACAAAAGAAGAAATTCCTCATAATGTTTTCAACTTAATTTAACAATTATTCTTACATTTAAAGAGCTTTTCCATAAAACTGTCTAAATGTTTACAGATTTGTCATATGTGTGAAAGGGTTTGCTTTAGAATCGGAAGTAGCATAAATTGAAGACAGTGTGGGTAGAATAGGAACTTTCTCATTTGGAGCAATTTCTCCTTTTCCCACAATATTTTCAAATATTTGCTGCAGAGCTGTCTGTATCAGGGAAGAGGATGAACTTCTGTATATTAAATCCCCATTCCCACATACCCGGCCGGGTAGCTCAATTGGTAGCGTATCCGACTTGTGATATGGAGGTCACGGGTTCGATACCCGGTTGCGGCGACATTCTTTCGGGCGATGTTTTCCATTGCCTCTCACCTCTGATCTATGTGAGAAAGTAGTCAGTGGCTTCGAAAGAATGTTGTGTAAGTACTGGTGTGGGAAAGCCAGGAAAACATGGGTAGGTGCACTGACCGCCGTGATATGACCAAAGCTGTTGAAAGCGGCGTTAAACTCCAAACAAACAAACAAAACCATTCCCACATATGGATGCATTTTGACAAATATGCAGGAGGTGATTTTTAGCTCGTCGTTTTTTTGAAGAAAAAAAGTCGGGGTATCATGATACACTTGGAATAGTCGTCTGCGTCGTCACAAAACATTAACCTTACCGCATAACTCAAAATTCATTCAACATTTTCAAATGAGACTTGGTACACATGTTCCTAGGAACAATATGCATGTCTATACCAAGTCACATAACTCTGGCTTTAGTAATAAATCGGTTATGCCTGTTTTTCGACTTAGAAAAAAGCAGAAGAGTGATGGTGTTTGCTTGCCATGCTCTTGTTTCAAATAAAACATTGTGGCTAAAGCAACATTTACTCCTTTTTAGCTCGACTTTTGAAAAAAAAAGAGCTATTGTCATGACCCTGGCGTCGTCCGGTTAAGGTTTTTTGTTCAGCTCAGCTTTTTTTCTGTTTTCTCCCAATCAGTCGAGCGTCTGTGCCGTACGCTGTGCTCTTGTTAATATTTTCAACTGTTATTACTTTAGTAGTTGTTGTATGTGAGAGAGGGTGAAGAAGAATGATAGTGTGTAATAATCATGTTTGAAATCTTCAGGCCCCACCTACATGATGTTTGTTTATACACGCTGTTGTACACAGAGGCAGGAAGATCTCTCCTAGAAATTATAGCATCAGGGGTAGACGCGGTGGAAACTCTATTGTCTCAACAATCAAGGTAAAAAAAACTTAAGCAATTGGAATGGCTGGTTCGATTGGTCAGTCAGTATGAAAAATGAACTTGTTGGAGAGAGGTAATTTTTCAATTTGTATGATAGTTATATCATTAAGTGTGCAAAATGACCTGCCAGTGAAATTATTGTTGAAACATCTATAAGTATAGTTCGATACCCGGTTGCGGCGACATTCTTTCGGGCGATGTTTTCCATTGCCTCTCACCTCTGATCTATGTGAGAAAGTAGTCAGTGGCTTCGAAAGAATGTTGTGTAAGTACTGGTGTGGGAAAGCCAGGAAAACATGGGTAGGTGCACTGACCGCCGTGATATGACCAAAGCTGTTGAAAGCGGCGTTAAACTCCAAACAAACAAACAAACAAATCTATAAGTATATAATCTAATGATATTTCACAATAAGCCGCCTACAAGCCTACAATTAAAAGTAGTACTTTTTCGTTCATAAAATCTATAAGTTAAAAGGGTGAATGCAAAAGTTTTCCCTCAAAGAAATTTTATATGAGCGGCCCTTTGTGAAAACCAACAGTCTGGCATATAATATAAAGTTAGAAAGTGAAGATTATGGTGAGGTAGTGTGGATGCATAGGTTTGCCTGAGTCCTTTTTGTACACAGATGCATTTAGACCCCACATATCTAGACAGGGCTTATATGTTTGCACAAAAGTGAATTTCAGGACAATTTATAGTACATTCTGAAAAACTAATTTCTTGGCTGGCAGGATACCTATTTTAATAAGTTCCTATCGATTGAAGGCAGGATTTCTTTTATTGAATAATTGAACTTATATCGTATTTATTTGCAGCCAATCTGAAGGTGGTGGCGAAGATTTAGTCCAATTAATTCAGATAGGATTTTCCGTAATGAACCGTCTGCTGTTGCTGAAGTCACATGACCAGAAAATGTCGCCTGTTGAAGTGGCTCTCTCCTCGCAACCAGCAGGATACCAAAATCAACATATTGTTGCTGTTATTGCTGGTACTGTTTATTTGTTTGTTTTTAGCTCTACTGGCCAAAGGCCAGAAGGGCTTATGTCGTGGTGATTTGTCCGTCGTCCGTGCATGTGTGCGTCCGTGCGTCCGTCCGTAAACAATTTCTTGTTAACACGATACAGTCTTCACTTTTGATTGTATATCAACTAAACTTATACAGTAGTTAGATATTTATGAGAGCTCGGTTCCTTTCGAAAACCAGCCAGATCCGCCCATGCATGACTGGATTATGGCCCTTGAAATGGTCAAAATTGCTATAAAAGAGCTTGTTAACACGATACAGTCTTCTTTTTTGATTGTATCTCAACCAAACTTATACAGTAGTTAGATATCCATGAGAGCTCGGTTCCTTTTGAAAACCAGCCAGATCCGCCCATGCATGACTGGATTATGGCCCTTGAAATGGTCAAAATTGCTATAATAGAGCTTGTTAACACGATACAGTCTTCACTTTTGATTGTATCTCAACCAAACTGATACAGTAGTTTGATATCCATGAGAGCTCGGTTCCTTTCGAAAACCAGCCAGATCTGCCCATGCATGACTGGATTATGGCCCTTGAAATGGTCAAAATTGCTATAAAAGAGCTTGTTTACACGATACAGTCTTCACGTTTGATTGTATCTCAACCAAACTGATACAGTAGTTAGATATCCATGAGAGCTCAGTTCCTTTCGTAAACCAGCCAGATCCGCCCATGCAAGACTGGATTATGGCCCTTGAAATTGTCTAAATTGCTATAATTCAGCATGTGAACACAATAGAGGCTCCATTTACTATCTGATCTTCACCAAACTTAGATAGTAGTTAAATATTGATGAGAGCTTGGTTCCTTTTGAAAATCAGCCAGATCCGCCCATGCAAGACTGGATTATGGTCCATGAAATTGTAAAAATTGCTATAATACAGCTTGTGAACACAAAAGAGCCTCCATTTACTAACGATCTTCACCATACATACATGCTCTGGATTGAAAATGACCAAAGAACCATACCAGTAGAGCATAGGCCCTCATGGGCCTCTTGTTATTTACTCTCGTCGTGCATAATTATTTATTCAGTGAGTAGTCAAAATTAGAAACAAGGGAGTCCGGGTGCGATACCCTAGGTCTTTCAGGGGAAAAAACTTGGTTACATCGATACCCGCAATACATACTGTTAACCCTTTCCCTCATACGATAATTTTGCAGCAGACGACTTTGAACATATTTTGTCAAAAAATAGAAAATCTCTATAATTAAATGGATAATCTATGACTAAAAGACGAAAACATTGTGGCAAAAGGAGAAATTGCATGTTTTGAGCAATTTCTTCTTTTGTCACTATGATTTTTAAAAAGCCGTCTGCTGCAGGGGCATCAGAAAGCGTCTATTTTAGGGAAAGGGTTAAAGGTGCTGAACTTCAAATGGAGATCAAAATTTTGAAATGTTGAGAAACTTCTACAAATATTGCAATTAGTGACAATAAAGTAAGTAATAAATAGTTTAAAACTATTTTGACAGTAAATGTAGAAAAACAATGGAAAGTCAAGAAAACGTACAAAATTTGACTTACTGGGTATGTCTACAGTGTAAAAATGTATCATAAACAATCAATATTTAGATGTTTATTGTACTGGAAAGTGAAATTATTTCTCTAATTTTATCCCAGAATTATGATTCTAATATATCAAGACAACTTTTGACCAGTTTTAAAACTTAGAATATACTATCTATAGTGTGGAGTTCAGGCAACATAAAACTCCATTCAATCAATAAATCATGTGGCAAAGATTTTTTTTATAATTAAGTTCCAATTGTGACATTGTCCAATTATGAAAACAATGTGTATTCATTAACATTAAATCATTTGCTTTACAGAATATATTTACCATCGATCAAATCCACTGTTGGCAAAGTTAGCTACCCTATTTCTGCGTCGACTTGCAGTCGTGTTACCAATGTCAATACTGGCTTGTTTAGGGAATCTGGCTGAACCCATACGAGACATATACCTGATGCGCCTGCAGTCTGCTACAGAGGTAAATAACATCTTCAATCTGGCTATAGCCATTCAACTATAACTCGGCAAAGAGGACTATATATAAGGGGCAGTAAACTGGTCTTTCCCCACAATATCTCTGTTTTTATTCAGCAAAACACTATGTTGTGGGACTGTTGTCACTGAGACGATTCTTTTGAGTACCCACAACATAGGGTTTGAGTATCAAATAAGTGTTTTTGCATGTTCTAAAATCCTTGTTTGACACTCAAACCCTTATTCTAGAGCTCTGTCAGCATACATCGGTAAAGAAAATCAAGATTGGTTAAAGTCTGATGAATTTGGAACATACATGCACATTTGTACCAGTGTTGCATCTAGATGCTTTAGATTTTGAATGTGATTCTGACTGAATTACTTTGGTTAACAAGTTTAATGTTTAAGATAAATTATTATCATACTTAAAGTATGAAATTACACTTATTTGCCTTTAATGTTTTAGATGTAACAGTCAAATGACTTTTATAGCATCACAATCTACATCTGATAAGCGTTGATGCACTTCAACACCGCCTCAGTTTTGTACTGGTTAGAGCATCTTCCTCTAGAATGGGAGACCAGGGTTCTATCCTTGGTCAGGTCATACCACAAATGGTAATCATGGCTTCCCTTCCATCCTTTGTGCTTGGGGTTGTGGGGATAGCACTTCAACTGATGTGCTGGTATCAAGTCATTGCTTACCAGCAGTACTTCTACTTTACTCAGGTAAGGTTGTGATAATACTGAAATACTGTTGAAAGGGGCTTAAAATACCATGCATGCAAACATTTTTGTTCTTCATCTTACAAGTATATCATTGAAATAAATCTGTTATTCTGATGAGCTTTGTAATCATTGATTACATCTATGTTCAGGATCTTAGTTTGAAGACCGGGATACTAGAGCTATTGTCAGTTTGTGTGGACACGCAGCCTGGCTTGATAGAGATGTTCTTAAATGTACAAACAACACAACCATCTGCCACGTCCAAGGTTAGTATGCCCAAATAAACCCTTTCCCACTTACAACATTTCTTCAGCAGACAAAGTATGTGACCACTTTTTGAATAATTTCGTAGAAATAATCCTTTGGGCATCCTCTATCAGATTCCTTCAAGACATGTTGATTGGTCGAAAACATGACCACCAGGGTACGGGACTGTTTTGCCATCTATGGCTATAGTGATTTATCTTTTGTGTAATGCATTTGATTGATACTGGGCCCTCTTTGTCCGCCAGTTCTTCAATGTTTTCAACTGCAATAGTTATACTTTGACTTTAAGGTACTTTAAATATTTTCACAGATCTTATATATGTGAGTTAATATTTATTTTCATAAGAAAAAAATATTCTTTTGTATTATCCCTAGATTTTTTATGTTCATTAACCCTTTCATACATATCACAAATCTACAGCAGATGGATTTGAAAGGTTTTGGCAAAACCATTGAAAAGAAATCATAAATAAAAGGGTTATTGTTGAACAGACAATTGTGGTAAAAGGCTAAATTACTTGTTTTTGGCAATTTATCCTTTCGTCACAATGCTTTCAAAAGTCGTCTGCTGCAGTGGTGTCAGAAAGCGTCCATATGAGGTTTAATCATTATGGTGTATCATTACAGGACCTGTCAGTTGGGCGTGTGAGTTGCCTGCAGACGGTTTTAGATCTGATGGATATCAGGAAACAGAACTCCTTCCAGTGTCCGCCCGACTTGTTGTGTGCCTGTACGGAGTTCATACAGGCACTTTGGACGGGATCACGAGAGACGGCCATGTCTGCGCTTAGACCTAAGTAAGTCCGAGCTGTAGAAAATCAGCGTTTATATTGGCTGCATCAGGTGATAAAGGGTCTTATTGTATACAGTTAAGCCTAAAGAGAGGCTTGGTCTCTCAGTGTCACTTAACTCTTTCCCATTTACAGCAAATCTGTAGCAGACAACATTAAAAACATATAAGCAAAGATATGGTAAATATTTATAAAAGAAAGTATAATTATTGAATGGAGATGAAAAGTTGAGACAAAGGGGAAAATTGCACAATGTTTTCAAAAGTTGTCTGCTGCATTGTGGTAAAAGGATAAATTACTCAAAACAAGCAATTTCTCCTTTTCTAGTGATGTTTTCAATTCTTATTAATACTTTATTCCAAATTGTTTAGATATTACAAAAAGTAAGTTCTCAAGATGTTTTCAATGCATTTAACTCTGAAATATCATAGCATGTAATAAATTAATCCTTTCCCACATACAACAATTCTGCAGCAGACGACTTTGAAAACAAATTGGCAAACATGTGAAATATCTTCATAAATGAGAGTTTAAGGTAGTAGGAGCCTAATGGGCAACATTTCAAATTATGATCAGCTTGATAATTTCTTAAAGTGTAACATTTCCTGGATTCAAAAACAAAATTTAAAAGAAATTTAACCTCAAATAACAATTTTATTTTAATTTGAATTACCCTTTCAGAATTTTCGATAAAAACGACATCACCCGAGAGACAAGAAAAATCCTTTATTTCATTTATTTTTCAACATTTTGGTAATACTTTGGTATCAAAGTAACAAGAAATATATTTGCTTTCAGAAATAATACATTATTGATCACATTACCAACAAATATAATCAAACTGCACTGGAATAGTCTGGTATTACGATTTTAACATACTATTTTGACCGCGTAAAATTGGAACATCGACATTTAAAAGCAAAATTCAACAAGTTCTAGAAATATTCATGACTTGTTCTTTATTGATAATTAACTTTAACCTTTTGGGAACATTATGCCAAAAAATCAAAATGTTTGAACCGTCTCATTTAAAAAAAAATAGAGTTTGAAATTCCCAACCACCTATTTCAGCCGTGACTGCAAATAATACAATCTTCAAAGAAGCTAATATTTATGTATATAAATATATTTAATTACTTTTTAATTCAAAGTACAATATAAACTTCTGTAAAAAGTGTTAGCTAATGAAAAGAAAGAAGAAAAAAAGAAAGAAAAAAAAATTGTGCTTTTGGAGGTATTCGAACCACTACCTTGAAACCCTCAAAAGATTTGAAGTCCTGCACTTAACAACATAGGCTAAAGCATTAAAATTGAAGAGTTTCAAGTGGAGGTTTTCATTATGCTCCTACTACCTTAATTATTAAATAGAGTTGAAAACACAAAAGTCGTCTGCTGCAAATGCGTCTGAATGCATCTGCAAGTGGAAAAGGGTTAAAGGGCATAGTAATAATCACATGATTAATTGCGTTATCTTCTGACAAAATACTGTGAAAATGGCGGCAATGGGTTTCCCTTATTTGTGCTCAAGATTGTGGGGGTTAACATTATAACTAATGCATAAGTATCAGAAATAGATGAACCAGTCCTACTGGTAACTTACCCAGGAAATGCTGAACAATTGTTGTAAAAAGCGGTGTAAAACAATATTTTAAACAAAACTAACGTCCGTGTCACCTGCCTTGGAAGGGAGATCACTTTACTGTCATCTGTTTAGTTCACTGTTTTACTTACTGACATATCGGTAGGGTGATACATGTGATCCTTTTAAATACTCTTTTTGTTTTGTGTTTTCCAGAGCCAACTTTTGGTCCAGTCTCTGTCAGCCCCTGATGAAGGACCTTGGAAGTCCTGAGGAGGATCAGGTAACGAATAGAGGTTATCTACCATTAGTCCTCTCCCACATACAGACATTAAGCCTTTCAGATTTTTTTAGTTTATCTGGGGTTTTTTGAAGAAAAAAAGTCAGGGTACTGTGATACCCTTGGCGCCGTTTGCATCCTCACAAAACTTTAACCCTTTACCTCATATAGACGCTTTCTGACACCTCTGCAGCAGATGGCTTTTTGAAGACATAGCGACAAAAGAAGAAATTGCTCAAAACGAGCAATTTCTCCTTTGGCCACAATGTTTTTACACTTTTAGTCATAGGTTATCCATTCAATTATAGAGATTTTCTATTTTTTGTCAAAATATGTTCAAAGTTGCTGCTGCAGAATTGTCGTATGAGAGAAAGGGTTAACCTAACCTCATAACTCAAATACCGTTCAACATTTTCAAAGAAACTTGGTACATATATTTCTAGGAACAACATGCATGTCTATACCAAGTCACATAACGCTGGCTTAAATATTTATTCAGTAATGCCCCTTTTTCGACTTAGATAAAAGCAGACTAAGGTTGCGTTTTAAGGCACTAAAATGAATCAATTTGTGACATTAATTCATATCATCAGTGCAACTGATTTTCTCCCATGAGAATTGCTTTTGAAGAATGTTTGAAGTCCTGGTGCATTATTTGATAGAGTTGAAAAATGAAGAAATTTCTCCTCTTGCAAAGATATTTTCAAAAGATTTCTGCTATAAATTTGTCTGCATTTTGAACAGTTTAGGTTCAGATCAGAATGTACATTTACTCAGTCATATCAGAAACTCCACAAATTGACATAAGTTAAAAAAAAAGTTATTTTTGTGTACAATGTAGATCTTGATCAAACTATGGTGATGCACAGACTGATTTGGAGCTACATTGTTCACTTGCCAACTTATACCTTTTGATATGTTCCGTTGAAAGGTCTTGTGGGAAATCTTTCAATTTGGGGCTTTTTCCTTATTGCCCTCAGAGAGTGTTTGTCTCTGTTGCAAAAGACTGAAATGGTTTCCCCTCCCTTCAATTATATCTCCATTTTTTGCCTAGATATTTTTTAAAAACCACCTGCAGATTTAACAATGTGATCAAAAGAATGAAGCAATATAAAGCTTTAAACCATGGATATAAGAATAATAATTTTGGAAACTAATATCTTTTTCAGATGCTGGTCTACAAATTGAAGACAATTTCGCACATATTTAAGATTCTAGCTCAAGAGATATATACAGTTAGAGGGTAAGCAGACAACACATTACTTCAACTATAGCTCAACCATATTGACCTGAGTCTGACCTCTATGCCTTTCCCACATACAACAAATATGCAGCAGATGACTTTGAAAACGTCTTTGCAAAAGTGTGAAAAATCCCAATAAATGAGAGTTTAATTATCAAATAATTTTAAAACACTGTTGCAAAAGAAGAAATTGCTCATTATGTTTTCAAAAGTCATTTTCTGCAAATGCATCAAAGTGTATCTATATTGAGATAAATTGAGGGTTACTCTGTGAAAGCCAACTGTAAGGCATTTGCAATCATTTTATGAAAGCACATGCATAAGAATATATATACATCTTTGCACACATTTCTGGATCTGGTCATTATTGTTGGGTAATACTATGAATTATAGTATGATGCCACTATCTCATCTTTTCTTTATTAATTATCATCGTCGGACACTCTGTCTGAGAGGGGTAGAGAACCCTTTGAATCCAGGGCCTTGATGGGTGGGGTCAGTCTTTGAGGGTTATAATCAGCCACATCGCTGCACTTGCTAACTGCTTTCCTACATGCAGACCAATCTTCAGTAGAATACATGGCAAATATTTTCTTTTAGCCACAATATTTTCATCTCAAATTAATAGATATACTTCATTTGTTTAGTTTGTCTGTTTTTTCAAAGAAGAAAAGTTGGGCTATTGTGATACCCTTGGTGTGGTCGGCGTTGTCGTCACAAAACTTTAACTTTACCTCATAACTCAAAAATAGTTACACATATTCAAATAAAACTTGGTATACATGCATAATTCTGGCTTGATTAAATATTTCAGTTATGCCCCATTTTGGACTAAGAAATTCATGAAAAAACAGAATTGTGTTCGCCCTGCATTGTTCTTGTTTATGATTTCCGATAATTTGTCTAAATGTGCTGTTTTCTGTAGATTTGTTTAAGATCAATGTGTTCAGTTTGAAGGTTATTGATGAAATGTGTAAAATCTTGTTTCACAATCCATGTAAAACAATTAGGTTTCTATCATTTCAATTATTATTATGATGATGTGGTAGAAGAAGTTTGCTGAAATTTAGCAATGATTCTTTTATTTATTGCTTTTGTAGCATTTGCATTTGCATTTGCCTTGGCAGACTTGATATGTAAGGATCACTTCTATATCTGTCTCTCTGTCCCAAACTGTGACTCATTTTTAGCTCTACTGGCCAAAGGCCAGAAGGGCTTATGTCGTGGCGATTTGTCCGTCGTGCGTGCGTGCGTGCGTGCGTCCGTAAACAATTTCTTGTTAACACGATACAGTCTTTTGATTGTATCTCAACCAAACTTATACAGTAGTTAGATATTCATGAGAGCTCGGTTCCTTTCGAAAACCAGCCAGATCCGCCCATGCATGACTGGATTATGGCCCTTGAAATGGTCAAAATTGCTATAAAAGAGCTTGTTAACACGATACAGTCTTCACTTTTGATTGTATCTCAACCAAACTTATACAGTAGTTAGATATTCATGAGAGCTCAGTTCCTTTCGAAAACCAGCCAGATCCGCTCATGCATGACTGGATTATGGCCCTTGAAATGGTCAAAATTGCTATAAAAGAGCATGTTAACACGATACAGTCTTCACTTTTGATTGTATCTCAACCAAACTTATACAGTAGTTAGATATCCATGAGAGATCGGTTCCTTTCATAAACCAGCCAGATCCGCCCATGCAAGACTGGATTATGGCCCTTGAAATTGTTCAAATTGCTATAATTGAGCATGTGAACACAATAGAGGCTCTATTTACTATCTGATCTTCACCAAACTTAGATAGTAGTTAAATATTGATGAGAGCTTGGTTCCTTTTGAAAACCAGCCAGATCCGCCAAGACTGGATTATGGCCCATGAAATTGTAAAAATTGCTATAATACAGCTTGTAAACACAAAAGAGCCTCCATTTACTATCCGATCTTCACCATACATACATGCTCTGGATTGAAAATGACCAAAGAACCATACCAGTAGAGCATAGGCCCTCATGGGCCTCTTGTTGTTGACAAGCAATGAAGCATTCCATGTGTTGCACTCTTGTTCATAAACAATAATCTTCAATTTCTTTTGCTTTTTTTTTTCATAGTGCAAAACTGGATTCCAACTTGAAGAATATACTGAAGGATGTTGGAGCGAAAGGGAGGTTAAAGTATTGGTCATCAGTAAGTCACATCTTTATGTAAATGTTCATTGATGTTGTCTATGAGTGAACATGCCTTGTCCATCTTTCCTTCTTTGTGTTGAGATTGTTTCACATAAATTTCAGACTGAAAGTGTGTGAAACTTCATTGGTAGCTTTAGTCTCAAGAGGACAAAAAGTTATGCCATATAACCAGCTTTTAGATTATAGACTTTACTTTTTTGTGACTGAGTTATGGCCCTAAAAATAATTGCAAATATTCTTTTTAGTTGTATGATTTGATGATGTCTCAGAAAAAGGTTATTTCTCAGCAATTTCGGACTGAAGCCGGACTGTTTTGCATTGCAATGTTCCTTATGACTCTCAACCATTACATCTTTGTAATAATGAAGTTAGATAACTCTATACTGCATATAATGCTATTATGTCCCTTTTTATTTAGAAATTCTGGTTAACGGTTTGCATGCAACTAGATTAATAGTCCATGTCTCAGTGACTACTTGATGCAATGCATTGAAACTTTACTTTATACAACCCCATTCAACAATCAAACCTATGTAAATAATCAAGTTAGATAACTATATTAGTTAGAAATGTTGCATATAATGCAAATAATGGTTCTTTAATATTTGTTTTAGAAATACTGATTAAGTGTAGGAATAATAGTCTAGCACCAGTATACGTGTAACTTACCCAGGAAACGCCGTGATATAACTGGATTATTTGATACATGTATTATAAGTTAGCATTGTTTTATCCTATTGCAGTATATCACTGGATGTCTGAAGGGTATTGGCGATGGATCATACGACATGCTACAGGAATCCGGTGTTGGAGTCACTGACCAACCAGCTCATAAACTACTAGTGTCCTGGAAAAACTTCTGTATTGTGACAGCTAAAATCAATGTGAGTAGCTTATTTACTACTTGTGGCCTGAAAAAACTTCTGTTTTGTGACAGTTAAAATCAATGTGAGTAGCTTATTTACTACTTATGGCCTGAAATAACTTCTGTTTTGTGACAGCTAAAATCAATGTGAGTAGCTTATTTACTTCTTATGGCCTGAAAAAAACCTTCTGTTTTGTGACAGCTAAAATCAATGTGAGTAGCTTATTTACTACTTATGACCTGACAAAACTTCTGTATTGGGACAGCTAAAATCAATGTGAGTAGCTTATTAACTACTTATGGCCTGAAAAAAACCTTCTGTTTTGTGACAACTAAAATCAATGTGAGTAGCTTATTTACTACTTATGGCCTGAAAAAACTTCTGTATTGTGACAGCTAAAATCAATGTGAGTAGCTTATTTACTACTTATGGCCTGACAAAACTTTTGTATTGGGACAGTTAAAATCAATGTGAGTAGCTTATTTACTACTTATGGCCTGAAATAACTTCTGTTTTGTGACAGCTAAAATCAATGTGAGTAGCTTATTTACTTCTTATGGCCTGAAAAAAACCTTCTGTTTTGTGACAGCTAAAATCAATGTGAGTAGCTTATTTACTACTTATGACCTGAAAAAACTTCTGTATTGTGACACCTAAAATCAATGTGAGTAGCTTATTTACTACTTATGGCCTGAAAAAACTTCTGTATTGTGACACCTAAAATCAATGTGAGTAGCTTATTTACTACTTATGACCTGAAAAAACTTCTGTATTGTGACAGCTAAAATCAATGTGAGTAGCTTATTAACTACTTATGGCCTGAAAAAAACCTTCTGTTTTGTGACAGCTAAAATTAATGTGAGTAGCTTATTTACTACTTATGGCCTGAAAAAAATTCTGTATTGTGACAGCTAAAATCAATGTGAGTAGCTTATTTACTTCTTATTGCCTGAAAAAAATTCTGTATTATGACAGCTAAGATCAATGTGAGTAGCTTATATACTACATATGGCCTGAAAAAACTTCTGTTTTGTGACACCTAAAATCAATTTCAGTTGCTTATTTACTACTTATGGCCTGAAAAAACTTTTGTATTGTGACAGCTAAAATCAATGTGAATAGCTTATATACTACTTATGGCCGGAAAAAAATTCTGTTTTGTGACAGCTAAAATCTTTGTGAGTAGCTTATATACTACTTATGGCTTGAAAACACTTCTGTATTGTGACAGCTAAAATCAATGTGAGTAGCTTATTTACTACTTATGGCCTGAAAAAACTTCTGTATTGTGACAGCTAAAATCAATGTGAGTAGCTTATTTACTTCTTATGGCCTGAAAAAAATTATGTATTATGACAGCTAAAATCAATGTGAGTAGCTTATTTACTACTTATGGCCTGAAAAAAATTCTGTATTGTGATAGTTACTAAATAGCTCTTGGCATAAATCACTTCTGTATTTTATAGGTCAAATAAGGATTAAAAGCTTTCCCACATGCAGAGGTATTTTGATGCAGCAGTCGACTAGATGTTTTCAAATCAATCTGCTGCAGATAATTTGTATTAACCCTTTCCCTCATACGAAAATTCTGCAGCAGACGACTTTGAACATCTTTTGTCAAAAAGTAGAAAATCTCTATAATTTAATGGATAACCTATGACTAAAAGTGGAAAACATTGTGGCAAAAGGAGAAATTGCACGTTTTGTGCAATTTCTTCTTTTGTCACTATGTTTTCAAATAACCGTCTGCTGCAGAGGCGTCAGAAAGCGTCTATATGAGGGAAAGGGTTAAGGAAAGTGTTAGGAAAATGTAAAGCTATTTCGATCAGCACGGCTCAAATACTGAGAAGAAGGCTGTAAAAACTATAGGAAGACTGAATATATTTGGTAAAATTTTACACATATCTCTAATTTCAGGTTCCTGAATTGAAACTTGATGATGGGCTCAAAGAATTTATTTCATTTGACCTCTTGGATGCTTTACATGCAATGGTAAATATGTATTAGGTCTAGCATGACTCTAAACTCTTTCCCACATACAGCAAATCTGAAAATCATCTGTCTCAGTTGTTTTCTAGCTCACCTCGTTCATGAAGTGCTCAAGGTGAGCTATTGTGATCACATGTGTCCGTAGTCCTTCCATTGCCAACAATTGCCTTGTAAACACTCTACAGGCAACATTTTACATCCAATTTTCATGAAAGTTTATCAGAACATGCATATCTATCAAATCTTGGCCAAGTTCGAAACTTGGTCGTGTGAGGTCAAAAACTAGATCACAAGGTCAAATTGAAGGAAAATCTTGTTAATAACACCTTTCCAACAGTATTTCAGTTGTATCACAGCAATGGATGACTAACCAGTACTAGTATAGAAAACTTGGCCACTCCTCCATGATCCCTGTGAGCAGGAATTGAACCTAGAATACCTCTGCTCTAACTATGATATAGATTTGAAAATTTGGAAATCATTTTTGAAAAAAAAGGAGACATTTTTCTTAAACCAGTAATTGTCTTTTTTCAACAATGCTTTCTAAATGTTAAAATCTATATAAAAATGTTATCCATATTCAAGATAGAAATTTTAATTCTCTTACCCTTAGAAAGATGGTCCCTACGGCATCTGTAGCAGATGTCTTTTGAAAACATTGTGGCAAAAGGAAAAAATTCTCGGAACGAGTAATTTCTCCTTTTGCCACAATGTTTTAAACTTGTTTAAGTAATCATTCCTTCATTTATAGAGATTTCCATGTTTTTGCATAAATGTGTTCAAAGTCGTCTGCTACAGAGCTGTTGTATGTAGGAAAGGGTAAATGATTTTTCCTCGGATATTTTCAAAGATTGCACTTCTAACAATATCACATCAAGTTAAACCTTGAAATGATGATTCTCTTGATGCTGAAAGATAAGGATATATGATGGTTTTGTTGTGTCACCCTGCGTAGCATAGTAGGCACTTAGGGATTACTTTTTAGCTCACCTGAGCTTTGCTCAAGGTGAGTTATTGTGATCGCCTTTTGTCCGGCGTCCGGCGTCCGTCGTGCGTCGTCCGTCAACTTCTTCTCCTCAGTAACCAGTGGGTCAATTTGGATGAAACTTCACAGAAAGCATCCTCTCAATGACCTCACCAGAATTCCTTCAAATTTTTGGGATCCATGCAAAATTCTGGTTTCCATGGCAACGAAACCGAAAAAACTTCAAAATTCTTCTTCTCCGAAATTGGTTGGCAGATTTTCAAATGATTTTGTAGAAATGTTCCTTGGATGACCCTCTATCAGATTCCTTCAAGCCCTGTTGATTGGTCGAAAAACATGGCCGCCAGGGGGGGCGGGGCTATTTTGCCTTATATGGCTATAGTGAAAACTTAAAAAATCTTCTCCTCCAAAAGTGTAAGGCCGATTTTCAAATAATTTTGTAGAAATGTTCCTTGGGTGACCCTCTATCAGATTCCTTCAAGCCAAGTTGATTGGTCGAAAAACATGGCCGCCAGGGGGGGGCGGGGCTATTTTGCTTTATATGGCTATAGTGCAAACTTAAAAAATCTTCTCCTCCAAAAGTGTCAGGCCGATTTTTAAATAATTTTGTAGAAATGTTCCTTGTGTGATCCTCTATCAGATTCCTTCAAGCCATGTTGATTGGTCAAAAAACATGGCCGCCAGGGGGCGGGGCTATTTTGCCTTTTATGGCTATAGTGAAAACTTAAAAAATCTTCTCCTCCATAAGTGTCAGGCCGATTTTCAAATAATTTTGTAGAAATGTTCCTTGGGTGACCCTCTATCAGATTCCTTCAAGCAATGTTGATTGGTCGAAAAACATGGCCGCCAGGGGGCGGGGGCTATTTTGCCTTATATGGCCAAAGTGAAAACTTAAAAAATCTTCAACATCTTCTCCTCAGTAACCAGTGGGTCAATTGGGATGAAACTTCACAGAGAGCATCCTCTTAATGACCTCACTAGAATTCCTAAAAATTTTAGGGATCCATGCAGAATTCTGGTTTCCATGGCAACGAAACGAAAAAAACTTCAAAATTCTTCTTCTCCCAAACTGGTTGGCAGATTTTCAAATAATTTTGTAGAAATGTTCCTTGGATGACCCTCTACCAGATTCCTTCAAACCATGTTGATTGGTCAAAAAACACGGCCGCCAGGGGGGCGGGGCTATTTTGCCTTATATGGCTATAGTGAAAACTTAAAAAATCTTCTCCTCCGAAAGTGTCAGGCTGATTTTCAAATGATTTTGTAGAAATGTTCCTTGGGTGACCCTCTATCAGATTCCTTCAAGCCATGTTGATTGGTCGAAAAACATGGCCGCCAGGGGGGTGGGGGGGGGGGGGGGGGGCGGGGCTATTTTGCCTTATATGGCTATAGTGCAAACTTAAAAAATCTTCTTCTCCAAAAGTGTCGGCCAGATTTTCAAATAATTTTGTAGAAATGTTCCTTGGATGACCCACTTTCAGATTCCTTCAAGCCATGTTGATTGGTCAAAAAACATGGCCGCCAGTAGGCAGGGCTATTTTGCATTATATGGCTATAGTGAAAACTTAAAAAATCTTTTCCTCCAAAAGAATCTGGCCGATTTTCAAATAATTTTGTAGAAATTTTCCTAGGGTGACCCTCTATCAGATTCCTTCAAGCCAAGTTGATTGGTCAGAAACTATGGCTGCCAGGGGGCGAGGCTTATATAGCTAAAGTGGAAAAAAAAAAAAAATCAGGTGAGCGATTCAAGGGCCATCATGGCCCTCTTGTTTTTTTGTCCGGCGTCTGTCCGTGTTTACGAGAGGATACTTGTTGGTCAAATGTATGTACAAATGGGACTTAATGGCCGTCTGTCTGTCTGTCTGTCCGTCACACTTTTTCGTCACACTTTCAATGAGCAAGTGCAGGTGACACATGTGCACTCCATTCTAGTTAGTTTGCCAATCACAAGACAGAGTTACTGATAGATAAAATATCATCTTCACTTCAGTATACTGTAGATTTAACAGAGCTGACTCACAAACTATCACAGACGTGCAGTGCCTTCTTCTTCACCCTTGTCAAGAACTGGACCAGGTAAAAACAATATACAGTCCAACCTATGCTTAACCCTTTCCCTCATATGACAATTCTGCAGCAGACGACTTTGAAAGTATTTTGTCAAAAAAATAGAAGATCTCCATAATTGAATGGATAACCTATGACAAAAAGTGGAAAACATTGTGGCAAAAGGAGAAATTGCACGTTTTGTGCAATTTCTTCTTTTGTCACTATGTTTTCAAAAAGCAGTCTGCTGCAGAGGCGTCAGAAAGCGTCTATATGAGGGAAAGGGTTAAAGACCACCCATGGGAAGAGAACAATCTTGTCTTTGTTTATGCAGAAAAGTAATTGGGAAATTAAAAATGTGGTCGCTATAGACAGAGAATTGCTAAACAAAGGTGGTCTTTAGCACAGGTTTGACTGTATATGTACAAGTCAAATTACGCCAAATACATCCACAGCTATGCTGATCCGATAAAGTCCAATAGTTCCTAAAAATCCTTGGATTGCGTAGAAATAATTGTATGTCTTCACCAGAATGCATTGAATATATGACATTGAGTTCAAATTCATTGTAACTATGTATAGGATGCTCTGGAAATGTTTGAGTTGAGCATTCTTAGTATTTTGACCTTGTTTGAAAATGAAAATACAGTATGTGAAAAAAACAGTTTCGTCCAGTCCAATTTCGTTCACAGTGACACAGGTTGAATTCTTTCTTGTTAAAATATATGAACCCCCATTTTCTTTGGATTATTCTAAAGCTTAGAGGAAATTCTTTTCAATGATATAGCGTGTTTTTTCTACCTGTAAAACGCTTAGAAAGTGTAACAATTGAGGTTTGAAACTGGTTGATTTACATGGAAACAAGGAAGGAGTTTATTTGGTGTAACGTCACTAACGTGACCTACTGTGTACTTTAAGCCTTCT
Source organism: Serripes groenlandicus (assembly GCA_031761405.1). Lineage (NCBI taxonomy): Eukaryota > Metazoa > Mollusca > Bivalvia > Cardiida > Cardiidae > Serripes > Serripes groenlandicus. The sequence continues at coordinate 42,809,034 of JASEVX010000002.1, read as the reverse complement.
CCACATACAACAATTTGAAAACATCTAGGCTAGAATATGAAAATTCTCTCTAAAAGAAAGTTTTATTATTGAATACAGTTGAAAACATTCATAATGTCAGAGCAATTTCTCATTTTCCACAATCTTTTCAAAAGTAATCTGCTGCAGAGGCTTCTTATGAATTCTTCTGCTCTGAAACTGCTGGTCTGATCTTAAGATTATTTTGCAGTAATGTTCCTTAGGTGAGCCGGTATATCAAACAATCAAGGGATAAAGATTTGCTTAATTGGCAAAACTTGTTGGAGCAAAAATGTAAAATTGTTTGAATGAATCAATTTTTCAACATATTCATTTGTTTACTAAAACATTATTTTGAATTTAAATTTTCAAATAGTTTCAAAGAAAATGGTTCAAAATACTTTATCATGTGAATGATTGTAAGAGGAATCTGTAATCAAAGAATTAATTTTGTATGTAGATATGTTGTTGGTATACTTTGGTGAACTGTAGATCCCTTTCCAACATACAACCAATTTTCAGCAGACAATCTTGAAAGCATTTGAGAGAAAAATGGAAAAATATTGTTTTGTATTAAAGTATTAAACGTTGTGGCAGTGCTTTCAAAAGCTGTCTGCTGCAGATGCATCAGAATGTGTCTACAGTTGTGAAAGGGTTTAACCCTTTCCCTTATACATAAAATCTGTAGCATGTACTAAGTAAACCTAGATTGAATATGAAAAATCTCTATAAATGAAAGATTAATCATTGAAAAAAAGCTAAAAACATTGTGACCAAAGAATTGACCTGTTAAGCGTAATTTTCCTTTTGCTACAATATTTTCAAAAAGTGTCTGGTGCAGATGCACCAAGCCGTGGCTGCATGTCAGAAAGGGCATCAGAGCATTTCTGTTTTGTAGTGTCAACAACACCCCCCTTTGGAGCAGGAGACCTTGGTTTGATCTCCAGTTGCATCATATTCATACCAAACACTTGCAAATAGATACTAATAATGGCGTCCTTCCTAGGTGCTCCAGGCTGCTGTCATTGCATTGCGCCTGATTTGTCGATGGCAGGATAAATAATAGTGATAGTACTGGTAACTTACCTAGGAAACACTGTAATATAAGTGAAATATTGTTGAAAAATTGATTAAACACCATTCAATCAAACGGAAAGGTTAACCCTTTACCTCATATAGACGCTTTCTGACGCCTCTACTGCAGACGGCTTTTTGAAAACATAGTGACAAAAGAAGAAATTGCTCAAAACAAGCAATTTCTCCTTTTGACACAATATTTTCCACTTTTAGTCATAGGTTATCCATTTAATTATAAAGATTTTCTACCTTTAGACAAAATATGTTCAAAGTCGACTGCTGCAGAATTGTCGTATGAGGGAAAGGGTTAAGTGATAAGTATCTTTACATTGTCTGTTCATTTTGCAGTTCCATTAAGACTTGGCAACCTATGTTGGACAGAGCACTGGAAACAGTGGCCTTGACCTGTATGTGTGGTGACATTACAATACCCTCGGTACAAATTGGATTATTGGGTGCCATGGTAACAGTATTACAACATTTACGAAATGACACTTCTAAAAGTAAGTAAAAATCTTCTAAACTGTTTATTTATATGATTAGCTATTTGTTGATTATTGTACTGTGAAAACAACAGATATAAAAGATATATACCTTGTCTGCTACAGATGGGTCCGAAAAAGTCTGTAATTGGAATGACTTTAAGCTCCATATTGTAGAAGTATACATGCCAATATTATTATCAGATGCTGACTATGTGAAGACTAATCCATTAAAAACAATGTCTATATTTGGATACATGTATCTCATATTGTACAGCATTCATCAGTGTCGTCAACAAACATCCTTTTGGGGATTGTATTGCCAAAGCATTTAGATAATAGTTTTGAAGAGAAGATAATTCACTGAGAGTATGTCAGAGGTCTAGATAAGGTGGAGTAAACAGGTCTTTCTTCCATGATATCTCAGTTAGCACTCATTGAAACCTATGTTGTGGGTACTCGAAAGAATCGTCTTACTGACATAGGTTTAGGAGGTCAAATAAAGATTTTAGAGCAAGAAAAAACACTCCTTATCTGGAGCCCTGTAAGTTATATTAGTCACAGAAGTGAAAGTGTTATCTTTATACACTTAAATGTGTCTTATTTAACACTTTCCCACTTGCAGACACATTTGCAGCAGATGTCTTGCAAAACATTTAGTTTATGATATGAAAGAACAATTAATGAATAAAGTTGAAAACATTATGGAAAAAAGGAGAAATGGCTCAAAACAAGCTATTTTTCCTTTTGTTACAAAGTTTTACAAAGTTGTCTGCTGGAGAGGCATCAGAAAGAATATCGATGTTGCAGAGGGTTAAGAGTTAACACTTTCTCACATGCAGACCTATTGATGCATTGTTCCTCTTAACACTTTCCCACATATGACAATTCTGCAGCAGATGACTTTGAAAACATATTGGCAAAAATGTGAAAGATCTCAATAAATGAGAGTACAATCATTAAATAGAGTGGAAAACATTGTAGCAAAAGGGGAATTTACTCATCATGAGCGTCTGAATGCGTTTGCAAGTGGCAAAGGGTTAATTAACAGTTGTCTTCATATGAAATTTTCAGAAGTGGAGATGAGCAAGTTGTGCCCCATGCTTTCATCAATGTGTGAGATTCTGTTACAAAGTACGAGAGAACTACCCACACCCAAGGAACTCTGCCAGACATCTGATAAAGTTGACAACACATTTGTTGGAACAGACATCAAACTAAAGGTGATGGTGATACCCTTGTTATTTCAGTAATATTAAATAACAAGATACTCAAAAAAGTTGAAACCTAGTTAATAGCAGAATTGTTGTGTTGGCGTTCAGGCAGTCGGTTTGGTGTTCAGAAAGTTGGGCTAGTGGCAAACTTTTCGTTTCCGCTCAATAACTTTCTTAAGACTTGACTGATTCTATGGAAAAGAAGCCTATTATTGATTTTGGGATTATTATATCAAGGTCAGGGTCACTTAAAAAAAAAGTTACTGCTGAAAACCTGGTTTTGTGGTTATGCTGCCTTTTCTTGTATTTAAAACCAAGAATATTACTATATATAGGTTTAATGAAATGATTTTGAAAGGTATTTAAAATATCTCGAAAATATAGAAAAATATTATTTTCAATATTAAATATATTAATAGATTTTCTATATTTTTGCCTAGATGACTACTGCATATGGGCTATCTAGTTATTTAAAAATCAAACTTTGACATTTACTTACAGTTACAAACAGTGTGTTGTGTTTTAATGGATGAGCTCATACTCCACATCAAAGATGCTGCAATATGGCTTCCAGTGCTCCAGGAAAACATGGTTGTATCAGCACTTCTGTCATCTGCACAGCAATACATACAGGTACTTATCTTATTTAAATATGATACTATATAGTTATGTAGTCCAGTGATCTGTTTCTTAACCCTTTCCCTCATATAGACGCTTTTTGATGCCTCTGCAGCATACAGCTTTTTTGAAAACATCGTGACAAATGAAGAAATTCATCAAAACGAGTAATTTCTCCTTTTGCCACAATGTTTTCCACTTTAAGTCATAGGTTATCCATTCAATTATAGAGATTTTCTATTTTTTGACAAAATATGTTCTAAGTCGTCTGCTGCAGAATTATCGTATGAGGGAAAGGGTTAAGTTGACATTTTGGGACCAACTCGGCTGGCCCCATTCCTCTCTCCTATAAGTAAATTTTCTCCCCTATTTCTGATTTGAAAAAATTCTTGCAAATAGAAGAAAAGGAAATTATAAAGTGGGGGTAAAATGACAAAAACTTGCAAGACTAATAAAGATATTGAACAAGATTTATAAGTATGTAGTTCTTCTCTGATCTGTGTTTGACATGAACCGTAATGCTTATATGACTTTTCTATAGGGGGGAGGAATGACGAGCTATTTTTATTTGGTTCCCAAAAAATAATTAAAATTTGATAGGTGGTACGGTACCCTTAAAATAGCTTTGAAGCAGACGCCATTTGAAAACATTGTGGCATATTGAGCACTTTCTCCTCTTGACACAATGTTTTAAACTCTAATCAATAAAAAAAATAACCATTTAACCCTTTCCCTCATACAACAATTTTGCACCAGACGACTGAAAATATTTTGTCAAATTTTTTTAAATCTCTTTAATTGAATGGATAACTGATGAATAAAAGTGGAAAACATTGAGGCAAAAGGAGAAATTGCTCGTTTTGAGCAATTTGTTCTTTTGTCACTATGTTTTCAAAAAAACATCTGCTGCAGAGCCGTCAGAAAGATATAATACAACTGCAGCAGATAACTTTGAAAAGATCAGGGGGGAAATATAGGAAACCTCTTTAACCCTTTCCCTCATATAGACGCATTATATGTGTGTTTGAAAAGGGGTAAATGGCTTGAGTATCTTTCCCTTATAATTGTTCATAACTCTCAATCATTTTCAGCATCAAGTTGGCCTGCATTACATCCAGCCACTCTTCCTGGTATTGCTCACCATTGCTCAATCGGATAAGGTAAGATTCTAGTAATACAGTAAAACTAGTGTTAGGGGTCACCTTTGTTAAGCAGCCACTTGAAGATTTACAAAAACTACATTTTCTTCTTTATTTGACTTGTATTAAGCAGCCATCTTTGATCGGCAGCTAAATTTTGACTTTTCCTTGGCGGCTGCCTAATACAAGTTTGACTGTATATAGAGTTTATTATTAAATGGTAAATGAATAAAAAATTACCTGTTAGATCTAAATTTATGTCAACTCTCGTAACTTACGTTATGTTTGAGACAGCCCCTGTAATATAGTCATGCAATAAACTGTGAATATATATCTATTTCAGGGTGCAGAAACCTTGAGACAGCCCCTGTAATATAAGTTGTGCATTAAACTGTGAATAAATAACTCTTTCAGTGCAGAAACCTTGAAACAGTCCCTGTAATATAGTCATGCATTAAACTGAATAAATATCTCTTTCAGGGTTCAGAAGCCTTGGCGCTTGCTGGTATAACAAACTTCCTATGTCTACCCATTACCAAATGTTACCAAAATGGAGATACAGTTTATGCAAATGGGTCCTCACAAACACAGGTGAGTTCTCAATTCATGCTGTGTGTTTAACCCTTTCCCTCCTGTATATGCATTTTGACACATTTGCAGCAGACTACTTTTGAAAACATCATTGCAAAAGATGAGCAATTTCTCCTCTTGCCTCAATGTTTTCAATTCTATTCAATAATTCATCCTGTATGTATATAGATTTTCCATATTTAAACATGAATGCATCAAAGCTGTCTGCTGCAGATTTGTTGTATGTGGGAAATGGTTAACTCATTTTGTTGCCTCTAATGCAGATGACCTTTGAACAAATTCTTGAAAGCAAAGCGTGCTTTCTCCCTCAAAATAAATTGTAAAGATGGCGATAGAAGTACCTGTATGACGTACGAAGATCTGATTGGCTAATCTTGAACATGTTATGTAAATCCTGATATAAATAGTTTTAAGTTTATTTTGTGGTATCAAGGTACTTAGAGTAGTACCCTGAACCATGCATAAAATATTTTTATGTTTTAACATAAAACGTCATTTATAGACTTGTTCCATATTTTTATCTAGATGTTTTCAAAACCATCTTTTGCAGATTGTTTTAACTCTTTCCTAGTTAAAACTGACAGCTGATGGTCTATTAAAAGTGAACAATCAAACATCTGCTTGCATAAGCCACACTCAATGCTCAAGTTGATGCCTTCACTTACCAACATGTCATGAGATGGAATTTCATACAATTGACCGATATATTCAACATAAAATGTAGATCTACATTTAACATGTAATATAAAAAATTAGAGATACATTATTAAAATTGATATGGATAAGTTAATAAAGCAATGTCAATCAACATTACATCTTAACACTTTCCAACATACATACATCTATACAAAATCTCTATAAATGATGTTAGAAATATTTAATAAAGTTGAAAACATTGTGGCAGAAGGGGAAATTTCCCCCTTTTTGCTACAAGTTATTCAACAGTTGTCTGTGGCATGTCCGCAGATTGAAGGGTAACAAAACAGAGTATAACTATTGCTTTAATCTTTTCCCACCTGCAGACACATTTTGACACATCTGAAGCAAACAACTTTTGCAAATATTGCGGCAAATGAAAAAAATTATGAGCAAATTTCTTTTTTTGTCACAATGATTTCAATCAAAACAATAATTATGCATTTGTTAATAGAGAGATGTTTTCAAAAGTTGTCTGCAGCCGATTTTGTATGTGAAAAGGGGTTAATGTATATACATGTATTCTGTTTCAGGTTAAAAAGTTGACGACCAGTCCAGTATCGTGGCAGAATGTTTACTGTCAGTTTGTCGAGCTATACACGATCATGTTAGAAAGACTGAAATACTCCTTCCTGGAAGATGCCTTTAACTTTGTGGGTTGTCATCAAGATAGACTGCAACAGGTGGGTTTGTCTTTTTAACTTGACAGGAGAGCAGGCCTTCATCCTCTGGTCCGGTCATATCACTGACTTTTATAATGGTAGTAATGGATTCCCTCCTTTGCATTACGGGTTAATGTAAATTTGTTCAAGGAGATAAAAATGACATGTCAGTTTATATGTCAGCTGTAAACTTGTTTTCATTACAGTTTTTAGAAATAGCCAGACATAGTTTTGTACCTGAAGTGTTCAAGGAGGTAGAGATGACATGTCAGTTTATAAGTCAGCTGTTAACATGTTTTCATTACAGTGTTTAGAAATAGCCAGACATAGTTTTGTACCTTAACCCTTTCCCTCATATAGATGCTTTCTGAGGCCTCTGCAGCAGACAGCTTTTTGAAAAATAGAGACAAAAGAAGAAATTGCTCAAAACAAGCAATTTCTCCTTTTGCCACAATGTTTTCCACTTTAAGTCATAGGTTATCCATTCAATTATAGAGATTTTCCTTTTTTTGACAAAATATGTTCAAAGTCGTCTGCTGCAGATTTGTTGTATGTGGGAAAGGGTTAAGTGTTCAAGGAGGTAGAGATGACATGTCAGTTTATAAGTCAGCTGTTAACATGTTCTCATTACAGTGTTTAGAAATAGCCAGACATAGTTGTGTCACCTGCGTTGCATGGTAGGCACTTAGGGATTACTTTTTTTTGTCCCCCGCTTTACGAAGTAAAACGTCGGGGACATTAAATCTCATTCGTCAGTCCGTCAGTCCCTCCGTCACGCTGTCACAAAAACTTTAACCTTGGTCATAACTTCTGAACCGTAATAGGTACTGCTTTCATAGCGGGGGACCATAATTCTCTGAATTTGCTTGTTTTTTTTGTCCGGCGTCTGTCTGTCACACTTTTTCGTCACGTTCCATCTGTCCGTCACATTTTTTCTTCATGTTTTCAAATAACTTTTTTTCTGCTCAAAGGATTACATTGAAACTTTTGACAAATGTTTATATCAATGTGTGTGATTGGTTCACAGAAGGGGGATAATCCAAATATTTTTATATATATAGAGTTATTGCCCCTTTTCTGTCAAAAATTAAAATTTTCTGACAAGGCCCCGGAAGGTGACACACATGCTCCGTGGAGCACTCCATTCTAGTTTTGTAACTTAATTGTTCAAGGAGGTAGAGATGACATGTCAGTTTATATGTCAGCTGTTAACATGTTCTCATTACAGTGTTTAGAAATAGCCAGACATAGTTTTGTACCTGAAGTGTTCAAGGAGGTAGAGATGACGTGCCAGTTTATAAGTCAGCTGTCACACTACAGCAGGGAATGGCGGCTCAACTTGCCTGATTCAATGAACAATATATTGGTGAGTCAGCTTTTCTGTAAAGTTTGCTAGAAAGGTCAACTTGGTTTAAGTTCTAGGATGACAACTATATTTCTATTTATCGCTGAAACAGTTGTAGCCATGCACAGTCAGTAACATGCTTAATTTTATATTTCTTGTAAGCAGCTGCAGTTCTAAATATAATATTTATGGTTAAACGTTGTCTTGATTTCTTTTCAAGTTATATTGCATAAATTCTCTTGAAATTTCTAGATGATCTCTGCTTTTGCCAAATTAAAATTTTGTGTCCTTTGGCAGGAGAAAGATAGGAATCTCTTGTTACTATACCCTTATTGCACATCTTATAACGCATCCGTATCTTTTTACCCTTTCCTACATGGGGGCAAATCTGCAACAGATGACTTCTAATACAATTTTTTAAACTGTGGTTTTACTAAAAGTTTAATAATTGAATAGAGTTAAAACATTGTGAGCAATTTCTCCTTTTGCCACAATGTTTTCAAAAGTTGTCTGCTACAGAGGCGTCAGAAAGGGTCTATATGTGGGAAAGAGTTATCAGTTTATTATGGTGTGTAATATGTGAGATATTCTTGGCTTACCTATTTTATATTCTATATGTCGGATAGTTGTTTCCAACCAGCCTTTTCATATGACACATCTGTATCTCTTAACCCTTTCCCTCATATAGACGCTTTCTGACACCTCTGCAGCAGACGGCTTTTTGAAAATATAATGACAAAAGAAGAAATTGCACAAAACATGCAATTTCTCCTTATGCCACAATGTTTTCCACTTTTTGTCATAGGTTATCATTCAATTACTGAGATTTTCCATTTTTAGCTCACCTGAGCTTTGCTCAAGGTGAGTTATTGTGATCGCCTTTTGTCCGGCGTCCGGCGTCCATCGTGCGTCGTCCGTCGTGCGTCAACTTCTTCTCCTCAGTAACCAGTGGGTCAATTGGGATGAAACTTCACAGAAAGCATCCTCTCAATGACCTCACCAGATTTCCTTCAAATTTTTGGGATCCATGCAGAATTCTGGTTTCCATGGCAACGAAATGAAAAAAACTTCAAAATTCTTCTTCTCCCAAACTGGTTGGCAGATTTTCAAATAATTTTGTAGAAATGTTCCTTGGATGACCCTCTATAAGATTCCTTCAAGCCATGTTGATTGGTAAAAAAACATGGCCGCCAGGGGGGGCGGGGCTATTTTGCCTTATATGGCTATAGTGAAAACTTAAAAAATCTTCTTCTCCGAAAGTGTTTGGCCGATTTTCAAATAATTTTGCAGAAATGTTCCTTGGATGATCCTCTATCAGATTCCTTCAAGCCATGTTGATTGGTCAAAAAACATGGTCGCAGGGGACGGGGTTATTTTGCCTTATATGGCTATAGTGAAAACTTAAAAAATCTTCTCCTCCGAAAGTGTCAAGTCGATTTTCAAATAATTTTGTAGAAATGTTCCGTGGATGAGCCTCTATCAGATTCCTTCAAGCCATGTTGATTGGTTGAAAAACATGGCCGCCGGAGGGGGGGGGAGGGGGGGGGGGGGGGGTTGGCAGGGCTATTTTGCCTTATATGGCTATAGTGAAAACTTAAAAAATCTTCTTCTCCGAAAGTGTCAGGCCAATTTTCAAATAATTTTGTAGAAATGTTCCTTAAGTGACCCACTTTCAGATTCCTTCAAGCCATGTTGATTGGTAAAAAAACATGGCCACCAGGGGGGCAGGGCTATTTTGCCTTATATGGCTATAGTGAAAACTTAAAAAATCTTCTTCTCGGAAAGTGTCAGGCCGATTTTCAAATAATTTTGTAGAAATGTTCCTTGGATGACCCACTTTCAGATTCCTTCAAGCTGTGTTGAATTGTAAAAAAACATGGCCGCCAGTGGGCAGGGCTATTTTGCATTATATGGCTATAGTGAAAACTTAAAAAATCTTCTCCTCCAAAAGTGTCAGGCCGATTATCAAAAAAAATTATAGAAATGTTCCAAGGGTGACTGACCCTCTATCAGCCAATTCCTTCAAGCCAAGTTGATTGGTCAGAAACTATGGCCGCCATGGGGCTTATATAGTTAAAGTAAAAAAAAAAAATCAGGTGAGCGATTCCAGGGCCATCATGGCCCTCTTGTTTTACAAAATATGTTCAAAGTTGTCTGCTGCAGAATTGTCGTATGAGGGAAAGGGTTAACAGGTCACTGGTGAACATGGTGTATGTATGTCAGATAATTGTGTCGTACCTAATTACATATTTTAAATTCTATGTGTCAGATAGTTGTGTCCTAGCAACCTTAATGCATATGACATCTATATCTTTAAACAGGCGAACATGGTGTATATGTGTCAGACGTTTGTGTCCTACCTAATAACATAGTTTATATTTTGTATGTCAGAAAGTTATATATAGATATGCCATCTGTATCTTTAAATAGGTGAACATGGTGTGTATATGTGTCAGAAAGTTGTGTCCTATATATATATATATATAGTTATGACATCTATATCTTTAAACAGGTGAACATGGTGTATATGTGTCAGACGTTTGTGTCCTACCTCATCAGACCAAGATATCTTCAGCATACACTAGAGGTAGTATTACCTATTTCATTTCACAGAGCTCTTACACGTTCTTGAAAACTGGAAACATCCTTCAACTTTTTGTCCAGGGGTTGTGAGTTCAAACCCCAGCTCGGTCAACAGTTAGGAAACACATTGGTAGGTGAACTAGCCGCTGTGATATGACTGTGAAAGGGTTCTAAATGCCCTTTAACTCAAATCAATGTTTTTGAAAGAGGCACATTTGGGTTATAATAACGCTCTTGTTCATTCATTTCCAATCCACTACAAAACCATTGAATACAGCATTAAACTCCAATCCACTGTACAATGCCATTGAATGTCACTTCGTCGAACAATTTATTTATTCATGATATACCTAACTCAAATTCAGACAACCGGGCCGGAGAGAGGTCCACCAAAACGAAGACACGAATCTTTGTTGATACATCATACTTCTGTGGATGACATAGATAATCCGTCGGATCAACTGATACAAGTACAAATGGGGTATGTAGCACCTGTCATGTTTTAGATAACAATGGCAGCTCGCCAAATGGCTTTATGCCGAAAGGCAAGGGTAAATAAACCCAATACGACGACGACATGTATTGATTCATTTCAGATAAACCTTTTGCTGGCAATTAAAGGCTTTTTGCAAACAACGCAGTTTCAGGTGAGACAGCACGTGACGAGCTGTCACTGCTGAAATCTTTGTTGATTGCCGCTAAGACATTTTCCAAATTTCCTGCTGGATGAAGAATGGAGTGGTCCAATATTTTTCAACATGAAATAGTTGACTGTGTGAAATTTTGGTAATGAAAGAGTTTAGCAACTTCCCACATACTACAAATCTGGGACAGACCTCTTTGAAAACATTCAGTCAAACATATGGAAATTCTCTCCAAAATAAAAAAACAGTTATTGAAATAAGGTTGAATAAAGCATTGTAGCAAAAGGAAAATTTGGTCATTATACATTGAAAACGGTGTTAAACTCCAATCCATCAATTTATATACATATCTACACATAAAGTTGTATTTCATTACCTGCATACATGGTTAGCTTTTTCCCAAAAATAGACACATTAATTAGTCTTAATGTTAAAAATAAATAAAATGCAAATATTTTTTGGATTCATATTGTTTTACGTCAAGTGAGCGCATATTTATGTTGAATTCTTTATTTCATAGAATGTTGAAGTCTTTAAAACACAGTATGGCAGCCTTGAGAATGTTCAGCCCAGATCTTGTACAGATTCTTCTAGATCAGGTAGAGTAGCTGTATGATTTTAAATTACTCTGGGGGAATTTGGAACCAGACGTCCCAAGTTCTATAACGAATCTTGGCAATCATGGTGGAGTACCCTTGAGCAAGGTACATTTCCTAGCCTAGTACTAGTTTATTTACCAAGGGTTCATGAGTAAGTAAACTGTTGCCCTGCTGAAACTGAAATAATGTTGAAAAATGATGTAAACCCCAATAAAGTCATTTATTTTGATAGTTCTTAAAAGACTCATCTCTCTGCTTTACATTTAAAACATTTTTTTAAAAAAAAATCAATATGAAGTTGAAATTGTCATACATTCAATTATAGAGATTTTCTATATATTTGCATACATATAAGTTGTATTTATTTGTAATATGTTGGAAAGGGTTTTAAAGTTGCAAGACAGTAGATTCTACTTTTTTTACACAACATGGAATGTGAAACCAGGCGTCCCATGTTCAATCCCCTGTCGCGGCATGACGGGAATGGTGGAGTGCCCTTGGGAAGGCACATTTCCTAGCCTAGTACTGGTTTGTTTACTCTGGGATCATGAGTATGTGGACTGTCACCTTGATATAACTGAAATAATGTTGAAAACTACGTAAAACCCCAAATAAAAGAAGAAAAAACCCAAATTGTTACACAATCATAACATCTTGATACTTACTCTTATAGGTAAATAGCTGCTTTTCTATACATTTTCCGTGAATAAAGGACTGTCTGATACTTTTACTTCAGAGTTACTGTATCAGTTGTGTAGTGGTTAGAGCGTCCAAAGTGGGATTGTGAAACCAGGGTTTTATCTGCGGTTGAGGCATATCAAGGACTTCAAAAATTAGTAGAACAGCTGCTTTGCTATACATTGTCTGTGATTAAATGACTGTTTGATACTTCTCTGTCCGAGTTACTTTATTTGTTTGTGTAATGGTTGGAGCGTCCAATCGGAGTTTGATCTCCGGTTGAGGCATACCAAAGACTTTAAAAATAGAAGTAGTGGCATCCATTCTTGGTGCTCAGGGATGCAGGGATAGTATTATTACTTTCCCATATAATGACGCATCTGCAGCAGACGACTTTTGAAAACATTGTGACATTTCTAGAGATTTTCACTGTTTTGAATAGATGCTTTCAAAGTCTTCTGCGGCAGATTTGCTGTGTGTGGGAAAAGGGTAAAATGCTGGTGTAAGTATAGGCTTATCCAGGAAGTACTGTGATAGGACTGAAATTCTGTTGAAAGCTGCGTTAAACACCATACACTTCATGTTATTATTTCAGAATATGGATATAGGAGATTACAATGCATTCCTGTCCCTTGGTTTTAGCACGCCCCCGGTTGATCAAGACACGCCCCCTACATTTGGAATGCTTCTATCATGTGTAACAGTGTGTGTAAGGCTTTTATCAAAGGTATGTTATTAAATTCGGGTGCAGGAGGTCATAGGTTCGATCCCCAGCTGGGTCATACCAAAGACATAAAAAAATTGTAGTTATGGGGCCCTACTTGGTGGTCTGGGTTGTTGGGTTAGCATTATGAATGACTGGGTAGTGTCAGGGAAAATGGACCAGAAGTACTGATAACTTTTTTTGAAAACTGCATTAAACACCAAACAATCAATTATCTTAAACATTTTAGAATGAGCCATGCTCTCCCAAATCCAACCATAAGGCATTTGCAACCTTTGTAGATTAGATCAGCCAGTCCTTCCACACCGTCGATGTAACTCTGCACTGTCTGTTTGCAGATGTGCCATAGATTTCAAGAAACTTCTGTTAAGCAGTTGCCATTTGGATTCTTAGCATTTTTGTGCAGGAAGGTCTTTTTTCACGTTTATAATTATTGTTGTAGATTGATTCAAGAGCAGTTTCCCCACAACGAGGAGCAGACCAGACGCCGTCCCCATCTACAGATAACACACTGGCACAAGCTGTACCAAAGTAAGCCCATTCAATATTGGTTTAATCTGTTTGCTTATATAATATGCCAAATTTAACTTGCCCTAATTAAAACTCTTTCTCACATACCTCTGCAGGAGACAATGTTTTTTTAAACATTGTGACAAAAGGAAAATTGCCAACTCTATTCAATAATTATACTTTCATATTCAGAAACTTTTCTTAAGTTTGCCTAACCTTCAGATTTTTTGTATATGAGAAAGGGTTAAAATATCAAGCCCCGATATATCAGTCAGTAACGACAAAGTCTATTAACTCTTGGGTCGGTCCTTCCATCCATCCGTCCGTCCGTCTGTCTGTTGGTCTGTAGACATTTCTTGTGAACACTATTTCTCAGCAACCCTTGGTCAGAATTCAATATAACTTTACAAGAATGATTGATACCAAGCCTAGTTGTGCATATTGTCGGCGTGTTACACTGGAATTGTTTTTTAAATTAGTTATGGCCCCTTGAATTTCTCATACATATGTATATTGTCAGGCATCACCTTCAGTGATATTTCTAGTTTCTGATAAATTAAGAAAAAAATCTAGAAATAATCATATAAAAATTAAATAGGGATGAATATATTATTGCAAAGGAGAAATTTTCCATCATAATCAATTTCTCCTTTTGCCACAATCTTTTCAAAAGTTGTCTGCTGCAGGGGCGCTAAAAAAAATGTGTCCACATTTAGGAAAGTGTTGATATCAATTACAAAAGAACTCCTGTATGGTAATTTAAAATAAATCAACCAATTAAGTAGTAAATCAACAAATTCAACGGTAAATCAACCAATTCAATAATAAATCAACCAATCCAATGGTAAATCAACCAATTCAAAAATAAATCGACCAATTCAATGGTAAATCAACCAATCAAATGATAAATCAACCAATCCAATGGTAAATTAACCAATTCAATGGTTAATCATCCAATCCAATGGTAAATCATCCAATTCAATGGTAAATTAACCAATTCTATGATAAATCATCCAATTCAATGGTAAATCAATCAATCTAGTGGTAAATCAATCAATTCAATGGTAAATCAATCAATCTAGTGGTTAATCATTCAATGGTAAATCAACCAATACAATGGTAAATCAACCAATCCAATGGTTAATCATCCAATCAAATGGTTAATCATCCAATTCAGTGGTAAATTAACCAATTCAATGGTAAATCAACCAATTCAATGGTAAATCAACCAATCCAATGGTGAATCATCCAATTCAATGGTAAATTAACCAATTCAATGGTAAATCAACCAATCCAATGGTAAATCAACCAATTCAATGGTAAATCAACCAATCCAATGGTAAATCAACCAATCCAATGGTAAATCAATCAATCTAGTGGTAAATCTATCAATTCAATGGTAAATTAACCAATTTAATAGTAAATCAACCAATTTAATGGTAAACAAACCAATTTAATGGTAATTAAACCCTTCATTTCAGGCCTTTACTGATGTTTGTGATGGAGAATGTTCTGTACCTGACCATGTCACAGGGGATGTTGTACCTAAAGGACCCTAACGTTCAAACCAGAGACAAGCAACTGTTGAAGAGAGAGCTGGCTACGGAACTGGTATATTATACTTTTAGAAAATCTGTGACCTCTTCACACTTATGCAATAACATTATAATGCATTTTTAGAAGGTGACTTTTTAGATCGTCTGTTTTTTTAGCTCACCTGAGCTTTGCTCAAGGTGAGTTATTGTGACCGCCTTTTGTCCGGCGTCCGGCGTCCGTCGTCTGTCGTGCGTCAACTTCTTCTCCTCAGTAACCAGTGGGTCAATTTGGATGAAACTTCACAGAAAGCATCCTCTCAATGACCTCACCAGAATTCCTTCAAATTTTTGGGATCCATGCAAAATTCTGGTTTCCATGGCAACGAAACCGAAAAAACTTCAAAATTCTTCTTCTCCCGAATTGGTTGGCAGATTTTCAAATAATTTTGTAGAAATGTTCCTTGGATGACCCTCTATCAGATTCCTTCAAGCCGTGTTGATTGGTCGAAAAACATGGCCGCCAGGGGGGGCGGGGCTATTTTGCCTTATATGGCTATAGTGAAAACTTAAAAAATCTTCTCCTCCAAAAGTGTAAGGCCGATTTTCAAATAATTTTGTAGAAATGTTCCTTGGGTGACCCTCTATCAGATTCCTTCAAGCCATGTTGATTGGTCGAAAAACATGGCCGCCAGGGGGGGGGCGGGGCTATTTTGCCTTTTATGGCTATAGTGCAAACTTAAAAAATCTTCTCCTCCATAAGTGTCAGGCCGATTTTCAAATAATTTTGTAGAAATGTTCCTTGGGTGACCCTCTATCAGATTCCTTCAAGCAATGTTGATTGGTCGAAAAACATGGCCGCCAGGGGGCGGACTATTTTGCCTTATATGGCCAAAGTGAAAACTTAAAAAATCTTCAACATCTTCTCCTCCGTAACCAGTGGGTCAATTGGGATGAAACTTCACAGAAAGCATCCTCTTAATGACCTCACCAGAATTCCTTCAAATTTTAGGGATCCATGCAGAATTCTGGTTTCCATGGCAACGAAACGAAAAAAAAATCAAAATTCTTCTTCTCCCAAACTGGTTGGCAGATTTTCAAATAATTTTTTAGAAATGTTCCTTGGATGACCCTCTACCAGATTCCTTCAAGCCATGTTGATTGGTCAAAAAACACGGCCGCCAGGGGGGCGGGGCTATTTTGCCTTATATGGCTATAGTGAAAACTTAAAAAATCTTCTTCTCCAAAAGTGTCAGGCTGATTTTCAAATGATTTTGTAGAAATGTTCCTTGGGTGACCCTCTATCAGATTCCTTCAAGCCATGTTGATTGGTCGAAAAACATGGCCGCCAGTGGGGGGGGGGGGGGGGGGGGGGGGGCTATAGTGCAAACTTAAAAAATCTTCTTCTCCAAAAGTGTTGGCCCGATTTTCAAATAATTTTGTTGAAATGTTCCTTGGATGACCCACTTTCAGATTCCTTCAAGCCATGTTGATTGGTCAAAAAACATGGCTGCCAGTAGTCAGGGCTATTTTGCATTATATGGCTAAAGTGAAAACTTAAAAAATCGTCTCCTCCAAAAGTATCTGGCCGATTTTCAAATAATTTTGTAGAAATGTTCCTAGGGTGACCCTCTATCAGATTCCTTCAAGCCAAGTTGATTGGTCGGAAA
Source organism: Serripes groenlandicus (assembly GCA_031761405.1). Taxonomy (NCBI): domain Eukaryota; kingdom Metazoa; phylum Mollusca; class Bivalvia; order Cardiida; family Cardiidae; genus Serripes; species Serripes groenlandicus. The sequence goes on along the minus strand of JASEVX010000002.1, from coordinate 42,792,273 downwards.
CTATGGCTGCCAGGGGGCGAGGCTTATATAGCTAAAGTGAAAAAAAAATAAAAAATCAGGTGAGCGATTCAAGGGCCATTATGGCCCTCTTGTTTAAGAAAAAAGGTCTGGCTATTGTGATACCCTTGTAGGCATTGTCGTTGTGGTCTGCGTCGTCACACAACTTTCATCTTACTTCATAACTCAAAATCCTATCAACTTTTTTGAGATGAAACTTGGTATGCATGTTCCTAGAAATAATAAACATATCTATACCAAGTCACACAACTCATGTTTGCTCTGCGGCACTCTTGTTTAAACGATTTCAACTATTCTTATATAATATATTTGTACAGATTTTCTATGGTTTTGCCTCCATGTTTTCATTTAATATTGTAATCTGCATACTTGTATTGGGGAAAGAGTTAAACAATATACGCATGCTGAAAATACATTAACCCTTTCCCTCATATAGATGCTTTCTGAGGCCTCTGCAGCAGACGGCTTTTTGAAAACATAGTGACAAAAGAAGAAATTGCACAAAACGTGCAATTTCTCCTTTTGCCACAATGTTTTCCACTTTTAGTCATAGGTTATCCATTCAATTGTAGAGATATTCTATTATTTGACAAAATATGTTCAAAGTCGTCTGCTGCAGAATTGTCGTATGAGGGAAAGGGTTAATGAATTTAGCATAAATTTAGAGATAGATCCAAGTTATTTTATGGGTACCTTTCAACTTATAGTTATCTCTAGCCCACTGTAAATCGTCTTACCTACCACTTCTCTGTCATCTGTCTCTCTATCTTTGAGGCTTTCACTTCCTTATATATTGCAGGCTACACATGTGTTCCTTAGAACACTCTTAAGTTGGATTTAACCCTTTCCCTCATATAGACGCTTTCTGACGCCTCTGCAGCAGATGGCTTTTTGAAAACATAGTGACAAAAGAAGAAATTGCTCAAAACGAGCAATTTCTCCTTTTTTGCCACAATGTTTTCCACTTGTAGTCATAGGTTATCCATTCAATTATAGAGATTTTCTATTTTTTTGACATATGTTCAAAGTCGTCTGCTGCAGAATTGTTGTATGTGGGAAAGGGTTAATGTTTACCCTTTCCTTTCCCACTGGCTTATGCATTTTATAACTTCTGAGACGGGGGACATTTGAAATTGTGGCAACAGTTGAACAATTTCTCCTTTGACCATAATATTTTCAATTCTAATCAACAATTTCATCATAATTTATAGAGATTTTCAATAATTTTTGCCCTAACCCTTTCACTCATATAGACACTTTCTGACGCCTCTGCAGCAGACGCCTTTTTGAAAACATAGTGACAAAAGAAGAAATTGCTCAAAACGAGCAATTTCTCCTTTTTCCACAATGTTTTCCACTTTGAGTCAGGTTATAGAGATTTTCTATTTTTTGGCAAAATATGTTCAAAGATGTCTGCTGCAGAATTGTTGTATGAGGGAAAAGGTTAATGTTTTCAAAGTTTTCTGCTGCAGATTTGTTGTATGTGGAGAAATGATTAAAAAGTTTATTTATTTTTTCAGAATTCCATTCTCACTAGTATTAACAGATATTTTAAAAGGGGCGGACCTCAGTCCCCAGCTACCAGTATAACACAACAAAGTCCAAGGACTCAACAGTCTCCAGGGGGAGCCACATTGAGTAGATCAATGTCTCAAGTCTTTTCAACCAGTCAGGAACAAGTTATTTTTAGACTGGTACAAGAATTCTCAAAACAGGTGCTAAGATGATTGTGGACTTGTTCAAGAGGTTTTAAAACAATTGCTTGCTAAAAGTACCTCTTTCCAACAGGCAACAACTCTCGAGCAGACATCTTTGGAAAAACAATCTAGATAAAAATGTGAAAAATCTCTATAAATGAAAGTATACTTTTTCGATTTTCAGTGTTCAAAACAATTAGGCAAAAGGAGAAATAGCTCATCATGAGAAATATATGTGCCTGTAGGAAAGGGGGATTAAACTATCTGTGCAGATAAAAATGCATGACGGTGTTCGTAGATTATATAATTGGGACTGAAATTATATTACAAGGCAACATGTGCATCTTTTAAATATGAAAAACAATTGTAATAAAAGAGGATATATTGTTGCATTTCATTTATGTTCATAATTGATGCAAAAATAAATATAACGGCATGGGTTTATTTGTTCTGCATTAATAGCAGTTTACCACATACGATAAGTCTGCAGGAGTCGACTTTGAAAACGTCTATGCAAAAATATGGTTTATCTATTTAAAAAAAAAAGAGGACAGATTTTAATATTGATTAGAGTTGAAAACATTGAGGCAAAAGGAGAAGTTCCTCATTATGTTTTCAAACGTAAAATGCGTCTGTAAGTGGAAAACAAATAGAGTTTAGATAATTGTGATAAAATTATCTGCATTGAGATACTTCTGTAAGCAGAATCAATTGGAGCTTAATCCCTTTTCAACAATTTTTCATTAATTTCCCGGAGGCCAGTTTACTTATATTCGCTTTCACACCAGTACTCCATAGAGTTTTTCCAATCAAATGGCTGCTTTTCTTCAAAGAATGTTAACCTTTTGGTGGATCACACTTGTCGCATTGACTTTAGTCGAAAGTCAGATGGAATATTGATCCAGATGGGGTTCGAACTCACAACCGCTATATTGACGGCCAGCAGCACTACCAAATGAGTTACCAGGGCTCCATCACTAAGCAGAAATGAATACATCAGTATGATTTTATTGGGCTGTATTATCAACCCTTTCCCACATACACCAAATCTACAGCATACCCCCTTGAATACATCTAGACAAAAATATGGAAAATCTCTATTTATTGAAGTATCAAACATGAGTAGAGTTTGAATCATTGTAGCAAAAGACATCTGCGACATACTATTGAATTATGTTAAAATGTTATCAAAAGTTGTTGCTACAGATATTTTAAAATGTGGGTTAACCCTTTCCCACATACATCAAAATTGCAGTAGACGATGTGGAAACATGTACGAACAAATTTCTATAAATAAAAGTAAGTTATTATACCCCCAGATACATAGTATATGGGGGCTATATAGGAGTCGCGCTTGTTGGTCTGTGGACATTTCTTGTGAACACTTTCTCAGCAACCCTTAGTCAGGATTCAATATAACTTCACAGGAATGATTGATACAAAGCCTAGTTGTGCATGTTGTCGGCGTGTTGCACTGGACTTATTTTTAAATGAGTTATGGCCCCTTGAATTTCTCATACATATTTGGTCTGTAGACATTTCTTTTGAACACTATTTCTCAGCAACCCTTGGTTAGAATTCAATATAAAATCACAAGAATGATTGATACCAAGCCTAGTTGTGCATATTGTCGGCGTGTAGCACTGGAATTATTTTAAAATGAGTTATGGCCCCTTGAATTTCTCATACATATGTATATTGTCGAGCACCAGCTGGGGGTATTCATCACCTTCAGTGATATTTCTAGTTGATTATAGAGTTGGAAAACCGTGTGGCAAAAGGAAAAATTGCTCATTATGAGCAATTTCTCCCTTTGCCACACTGTTTTCAAATATCGTCTAGTGCAGATGCGTCTTCATGTGGGTATCGGAGAGTAGTTTAATGCTCGGTCTAGTCTTGAATGATGTTAAAAGATGTGTGCAACACCATCAAATAACAGAGATAATCAAGGCACTTTTTATGAAGAGTATTTTATTGGAAGCAGTTTATTGCATTTAACTAAGTTACAACAACCGTTTAGTTAGTTCATAGACCGAAAAGGTAACAGTAACTGGTCTCTGGTTCATAGACCAAAAAGGTAACAGTAACTGGTCTCTGGTTCATAGACCGAAAAGGTAACAGCAACTGGTCTATGGTTCATAGACCGAAAAGGTAACATTAACTGGTTTCTGGTTCATAGACCGAAAAGGTAAAAGTAACTGGTCTCTGGTTCATAGACCGAAAAGGTAACAGTGACTGGTCTCTGGTTCATAGACCGAAAAGGTAACAGTGACTGGTCTCTGGTTCATAGACTGAAAAGGTAACAGTAACTGGTCTCTGGTTCATAGACCGAAAAGGTAACAGTAACTGGTCTCTGGTTCATAGATCGAAAAGGTAACAGTAACTGGTCTCTGGTTCATAGACCGAAAAGGTAACAGTAACTGGTTTCTGGTTAGTTGAATAATCGTACGAAATTCCTATCCGTGCCTCACAACAAGGGTGGGATTGGGAACTGCAATATGTTTAGGGGCAAAGATGTCTCATGGGACGATCATGACCAGTCCTTTCACTAGTACAAAACAAAACTTGTGTAAATTAAATGCCGAGGACTGAATACATTAATCGGTTCACTGTACTCGAAAAAAAGATAGACACGTTATCATCGTGAAAGTTCAGTTCTTATCTATGTCCCTGGTTCAGTCGACTGGTAATCTCATTAAAATCGGACCAAATACTTTCCTGTACGTATATTGTAGCTGGCGATACAGCATAACTTGTCTCGAATCTAACCTATACATTTAAATATTCATTTTGTTTTGTCCACTGAAATCCACCGAAATCGCAAGATACAAGATATTTCTCGTTTATAGTTAAAGGGCAGGCATCCGTCGGTGATTTGGAAACGGGCGTCCCGGGTTCGATCCCAAGTTTCGGCGCGGCGGTCATGGTAGAATGCCCTTTAGTACTTGTTTGTTTACCTAGGGAACATGTATACGTTAACAGCCGTCGTGATATAACTGAATTAATGTTAAAAACGGAGTAAAACTAATTTATACAGGTTATGCCTAACGATTTTGTTTGTGACAATTTGATCTGCTGACGCAAATAACCAGTACCACTGGTCCATTTATCATGTCACCAGCAAGCTAAGCGCCAAGGAGGAAAGCCATTACTACCAAACGTGTTTGGTATGACACGGCCTGGGATCGAACTCGCCACCGAGGCGCTCTGAAAACATTAGAAGGCCAGTTTACCAAGAAATATATTTGCCGAACATAACGAGGTATTGTGTGTTTTTCCCCATTGTCTTCTGTGATGGAAATTCGGACGCCTGCAGTGCAGATTAGCTTGTGTGAACATTGTTAGAACCAGATACACACTTTTCACATATTACTAACAAAAACGTGTTAAAAACTTTTGTCAACTTGTGTAGATCCTGGTAAGACAGCATATTGAACTTTCTTCGATCGGAAAAGTCAACTTGTACCTTTTAGCATGGACTGGCTAATATAGTAAACTGTTCAAATTACACCGAAAATCATGTGTCTATTCAATGTTGTAACTGATTTGCAGGATCTAAACTCGTAGGCATTTCTTATCTATGATTCATACAGGACCCTTCTTTCCTTTATACAACAAATCCTCACTTGAAAATACACAAAGAAGAATTAAATGTTTAGGAAATAACATTAAATGAAAGTACAATTTTTAGAATAGAGGTTTAAAGAGTGTGGAAGAAGGAAGGAATTGCTCGTATTCTTGACAACTTCTGTATTTTGTCACAATGTTTTGAAAAAATCTGCTGCAGTGGCGTCGAAAATGTATCGGCACTATTGAAAGCATTACGCTAAACCCTTTCCGACATACACCAAATCTGCAGACGTCATTGAAAACATTTAGACATTTAGAAGCATATGGTAACTCTATACATGATTGAATAAGGTTGAAATTATTGCGTCAAACGGTGAAATTGCACATTATCATGATTATGAGTAATTTCTCATTTTACCCCCATGTTTTCAAAAGTCACCATGTTACAGAGATGTCAGGAAGCGTCTATATGTGGGAAAAGGGTTAAAGATAAAAACATTCGATACTAACATTCTGTTGCGTGAGATTAAAGGAGATCTACGTACAAACATATTTGTAAACGCTATATAATTGCTACCGCGATGTTAGAGGTCTTACTAACAACTTTATTGGCCGTTACGCTCCTGTCGCCGACCAGTTCGTTTATCGTGGTCCATAATGCGCCCCGGAAGGTGACGAAGATACTGTCGATCAGTAATGGCGGTCCGTATGGAGACTGGGAAGCGCCCCATTTCTGTGCCGATGGCTCTTACGCTGTGGGATTTGACATGAAGGTATTCGATGATTATTTATTTAACCCTTTTTCGACTTATAGTATAATATTTCAGATTGGCTAAAGGAAAACATATACTACAAAATACAAGTACTCTCTAATAAAAGCAAAGCTATTGGAAATTTGAAAACATTGTGGCAAAAGGCGAAATGGTTCGTATGCTGTAGGATTTGACATGAAGGTATTCGATGATTATTTATTTAACCCTTTACTACTTATAGTATAATATTTCAGATTGGCTAAAGGAAAACATATAATAAAAAATACAAGTACTCTCTAATAAAAACATAGTTATTGGACATTTGAACACATTGTGGCAAAAGGAGAAATGGGTCGTATGCTGTAGGATTTGACATGAAGGTATTCTGACGATTTATTTAACCCTTTCCAAAGTACAACAAGACGAATTTTGATGCAGAGCATCAAAGGACGCCGCGCATGATTTTGAAGCATGACTTAAAGGAAGCAGATGTAGTTCAGTACATTTAAATAACGTGTGAAAACAGACAGGATGTAAATATTTCGAACAAGAAGGCCAAATGTCCCTTTATCATTACCAAAAAGGCCAAGATGTGCCTATATTGCTCACCTGGCTACCATAGCCTATAATAAAAGGTTACCATACAACAAGTTTCTTTATTTTTTACCAATACACGGTTTCAAATCTGCTCTAACTAGATCAATTAGATAAAGAAAAACATCACATAGGTGCTTAAATATTAACATGTAATGTCTCTAGTTATAAATTAAGTGTGACACAAGCTTTGGAAGGAGAGGGTGAAGTATATTCTCCTTCGTGTTTATCAGAAGTATGATAACAACAAGAGGCCCAAGAGGGCCAGTATCGCTCCACTGCCAATTAAATCTTCAAACAGCCCCGCGCCCTGGTTGCCATGTTTTTTACCAATCAACATGGCTTGAAGGAATCTGATAGAGGGTCATATATATATATATAAAAGATTTTTAAGTTTTCACTATAACAATATTATAAGGCAAAAATAACTCTGCCCTCTGGCGGCCATAGTTTTCGACCAATCAACTTGGCTCGAAAAAATCTGAAAGAAGGTCACCCAAGCAACATTTCTACACAATTATTTGAAAATCGGCCTGATACCTACGGAGGAGAAGAAGATTTTTTAAGTCTTCACTACTACACAATTATTTGAAAATCGGCCTGATACCTACGGAGGAGAAGAAGATTTTTTAAGTCTTCATTGTTTTTTCTTTCGGAAACCAGAATTTTGCATGGATCCCAAACAGTTTGAGGAACTAAGGAGAGATCATTGAGAGGATACTTCCTATGAAGTTTCATCCTAATTGCTCCAGTGGTTAGGTAGGAGAAACAGTTTGAAACAAAACGTTTACGGACGGACGGACGCACGCATGCACGCATGCACGCATGCACGCACGTACGTCCAAAAGGCGTTTGTTGGGTGTTTTCCTTTGATGTTCTCTTGTTGGGTATACCCAACAAGGACATGGTTTATTCCGTAATTATCCCCCCTTTACGGAATAAATAGCAATAATATGTTAATTAGATACCCATAACACAATTGTATAAAAAAAAACACTTATCAAAGTGTCTTATAAGGGTGGTGGCTGGGGTTTACGAAAAAACACTATCCAACAAGATTACTCTCGTAAGTACGCACTCACGCACGCACGAACGCAGGAAGGACGATTCCCCATGACATAAGCTCGACTGGCTTTCAGCCAGTGGAGTTAAAAACGGAAGTATATAAACAAAAAATACGATATCGCAAATTTCTGAGATAACGAAAAAAAAAAATATCAAACAAAATAATCGAGAAATCGAAATGTTCGAACATATTGATATCTTTTTTTTTTTTCGATATCTCGAACTTTCCGATATCTCGAACTTTTCGAAAAAGAAAATTATATTTTTTTTTCGATATCTCAAACTTTCCGATATCTCGAACTTACCAATTTTCTTCCATTTTTTTTCCGATATCTCGAACTTTCCGATATCTCGAAATTTTCGGTATCTCGAACTTGTCGATATCTCGTACTTGTCGATATCTCGAACTTTCCGATAAAGTTCGAGATATCGAGATTTTTTTTTTCTTTAAAGATATCGAAAAGTTATTGGAAAGTTCGAGATATCGAGAAGAAAAAAAAAAAAAAAAAAAAAATCAAATCAATTTTTTTTTTGAGATATCGGAAAGTTCGAGATATCGAAAGTTCGAGATATTGGAAAGTTCGAGATATCGAAAGTTTCGAGATATCGATATGTTCGATTTGTCAATAAATGTTCAAGTTGAAAACATTCGTTTTATCAATGTATTCGAGATATCGATGTGTTCGAGTCATCGGTATGTTCGAGATATCGATATGTTCGAGTTATCAATATGTTCAAGTTATTTGACCAATAAGACATTCGTTTTTTGCGTGTACAATGACCTCAGACAAATTTCGTACCTAAACCTCTTAATTTGCGAATGTCTAATCGAATGTCTAATGTCTAACTGATCAATTAGACATTCGTTTTTTTAATGTACATTGATCTCTGATGAATTTGGTACATAAAACTCTTAATTTGCGAATGTCTAATCGAATGTCTAATGTCTAATTGACCAATTAGACATTCGTTTTTTTAATGTACATTGATCTCTGATTAATTTGGTAACTAAATCTCTTAATTTGCGAATGTCTAATCGAATGTCTAATGTCTAACTGATCAATTAGACATTCGTTTTTTGCATGTATAATGACCTCCGACGAATTTGGTACCTAAATCCCTTAATTTGCGAATGACTAATCGAATGTCTAATGTCTAACTGACCAATTAGACATTCGTTTTTTTAATGTGCAATGACCTCCGACGAATTTGGGTTATAGATCTTGTAATTTGCGAATGTCTAATCGAATGTCTAATGTCTAACTGACCAATTAGACATTCGTTTTTTTAATGTACATTGATCTTTGACGAATTTGGTACCTAAATCTCTTAATTTGCGAATGTCTAATCGAATGTCTAATGTCTAACTGACCAATTAGACATTCGTTTTTTGCATGTATAATGACCTCCGACGAATTTGGTACCTAAATCCCTTAATTTGCGAATGACTAATCGAATGTCTAATGTCTAACTGACCAATTAGACATTCGTTTTTTTAATGTGCAATGACCTCCGACGAATTTGGGTTATAGATCTTGTATTTGCGAATGTCTAATCGAATGTCTAATGTCTAACTGACCAATTAGACATTCGTTTTTTTAATGTACATTGATCTCTGACGAATTTGGTACCTAAATCTCTTAATTTGCGAATGTCTAATCGAATGTCTAATGTCTAACTGACCAATTAGACATTCGTTTTTTGCATGTATAATGACCTCCGACGAATTTGGTACCTAAATCCCTTACTTTGAGAATGTCTAATCGAATGTCTAATGTCTAACTGACCAATTAGACATTCGTTTTTTTAATGTGCAATGACCTCCGACGAATTTGGGTTATATATCTTGTAATTTGCGAATGTCTAATCGAATGTCTAATGTCTAATTGACCAAATAGATATTCGTTTTTTGCATGTACAATGACCTCCGACGAATTTGGTACCTAAATCCCTTAATTTGCGAATGTCTAATCGAATGTCTAATGTCTAACTGACCAATTAGACATTCGTTTTTTGAATGTACAATGACCTCCGACGAATTTGGGTTATAGATCTTGTAATTTGCGAATGTCTAATTGAATGTCTAATGTCGAATTAGACATTCGATATTTAACATTTGCGATTTTTCTGAATGTCTAATTGAATGTCTAATGTCTAATTAGACATTCGATAATCAAAATTAGCGAATGTCTAATCGAATGTCTAACGTCTAATTAGACATTCGAATATTTTTTTTGAATGTCTAATGTCTAACGTCTAATGCTCTGCCAACTTCACACACTTTTATAAATAGGCAAAAACATCCGGCGAATTTTGGGCCCGTAAACTAAACAATTAAAAACGCGTAGCCTAGAAAGTTTGGGAAAAGTGAACTTTTTCTCTGAGCTTTGATGAATTGGGTCAGGGCCGTAAACCAAACAATCAAAAACAGCGTAGCCTAGACAGTTGGGGAAAAGTTATTAAATACAAATTAAATGTGTATAAAGTTTTGTAATAACGGTAGAAGACAAACGTATTTTGTATCTTGTTGTTTCTTAAATCAGTTAATACAATTTATTGATTCATAAAGGTTGTTTTTTTCAATCAAACAACAGAGGATTTTTTAACAATAATAACATTGGTTTCTCCCTTTTCGATTACGTCACCCCATGGTACAAAATTAAAACCTATCCCATACTGACGCCGCGCTCCCACGCGGCGTCAACAAATCTGCAGCGGACGATTTCTAGGTAAAACTATGGAACATTTCTATAATTGGAAGCATAGACATCTAATAAAATGTGAATAATCTCTTCTGACGCAATGTTTCAAAATTGTGTGGGGAAAGGTTAATTGTGCTTCAAAGAATGGGGATTCATTGATGGATTTAATCTGTTGTGATGCTGCTTAACACAGTGTTTAAAATATAGACCATCGATAATACTTAACTATGATCGATTGGTGCCATGACTTACTTGGTTTGGAAATGTGCCTTTCACAAAGGCCCTCCTCCATCGTAGCAATCGCGGTCTGAAATTCCCTATGCTAACGGGGGAAATGGTACTCGAACGATACAAACAATAACTTTTACTTGATGAAGATACGAAATTTAGACGTCTTTGAAAACATTGTTGGAAAAAAGCAAAATTCGCTGACAACGACTCTTTTCTCCAATTCTCACAATGTTTTTCAACTACATGTGTATACCAAAATAGTTATATAATTGATTGAATGAGGCTTCTTACCGCGAAGGGCAGCCATGTAAGAAACACTGCGTTTTAAACGACTTGATCTCGAGCACAAAACTCTGCTAGGCAGGTTTATCTGATATTATAGAGATCGCCAATTCCCTTCGTTGGGTTTTCGCAGCGCGCGGCTCAAATGTGTCAAGTAATGCAAAAAGGATAGTTATATGAGCCGTCCCGCGAGAAAACCAATATTGTGGACTCTGCGTAAAGTATCGACCCGGATCAGCCTTACCATGTCGCACAGGCGAACACGGACAGACACTGTTCGTCTCCTGTGGATTTTCTATTTCAGGAATCATTACTTTAAACCTCTATCCCCCTGAGACGGAATGTGTCCTTCGGATTAGCCTGCACAGGCTGATCTGGGTCGATACATTACGCAGAGACCATAATGTTGGTTTTCTCGTGGAACGGCTCATATGCTTGGGTGTACGGTTGAGATACATGTATATGGTCGCTGAGTGATTATTTATAGGAGTGTCAGGCGGGACAAACCAACTTCTTAAAAAATGGTAGTAATGGCTGCCCTCCTTGGCGCTCAGGGTTGCGGGGTTAGCATTACGACTGACTGACTGGTGTCATGATAAATGGACCATTAGAACATGATAGCCCTGATAAAACTGAAAATGTTGAATGCGACGTAAAACACCAATCAATCAATTGATACGAGTGCCCTTATGCCTCCAGTGAAATGAACGGTTTAACAACTGGTTAAGGAGTGCAACTTATTACATGATAAATCCACTACTTGAAACAATGATTATATCGGAATATAACCCTTTCCCTCATACGACAATTCTTCACCAGACGACTTTGAACTTATTTTGTCAAAACATAGAAAATCTTCATAGTTGAATGGATAACCTATGCCAAAAAGTGAAAAACATTGTGGCAAAAGGAGAAATTGCACGTTTTGTGCAATTTCTTCTTTTGTCACTATGTTTTCAAAAAACTGTCTGCTGCAGAGGCCTCAGAAAGCGTCTATATGAGGAAAAGGGATAATGTAATTTTTATCTCAATAACCATACGAAAGCCATATAATAAAAAGAAATATTACACAGGTTGAGGCGTATCAAGGCGGCACTGTCGACGACTCGGGACTAAATGGAATTCAACTTCGGTGCGAGTCCCTTGATGGATCACATTACGGCGGGGACGTTGTATCCGGTCAGGGCCCCTTCGGAACCTGGGTAGGACTAACACAGTGTGATAACCAAATAGAACCCCATTACCTTTCATCCTTCTCGCTACAGGTTGAACCGCCTCAGGTATGTATGCATATACAACGAAACGTAAACTGTTTCCTGTGGGGAAATGATAAACTGCTCAAGGGGACTTTTAACAAAACTGTTGTCAATTTTAAATATAAATGAATCAACAGTTTTCCAGACGCTCCCTAATTATGTAGAACCTCTAACTCATCTGATTATTTTTTTGAAAATAAAATAAAATAATTAAATATACGCGATATTGATCGTCTTTTCAATCTTGGTCAAGTTTTGTGTTAATCTCCCCTTCATTCCTTAACTATAAACGCTATGGCATTGGCAATTATGAAGAAAACAAACAACATCCTTTGATCGGCGTCTTCGTCCGCATTGCAATCTTGGTTAATTTCCATTAACTTTAAAAGCTATGGCTTTGAAACGTTAAACACTTAATCGTTATTATAACAGAACTGTATACTGCAAGAGCCATAACTCTTACCACAATTAGTAATTGATGTATGTGAACGCCTGTCTTTATACTGTTAGCCGAGCACCGATAGTTCAATTGATAACAACCAGCAGGAATATCGATCAGTAATTGTGAGATCGATAACAACCCGGATTATCGATCAATAATTGTGAGTTCAAATTTCGACCCGACAATTCATTATTTTCAAAGACTGACAAAGTCCTTATGACTAGCGTCATTCGTTTTCCAACAACGGGTTGAAATGTGGGAAAGTCGACAGTTCCCTGGTTAGAATAGTGTGTGTAAAACTGTTTCGAGACAGCCAGGCCAAACATAATAATGTGATACAACTGAAACATTATTGAAAACGGAGTACAATTTTAGTCAATCAATCATGTTTAACCTTTTACCTACAACAAACTATTGTACACTTAACAGGGTGATTTCAGCGACGACACGGCGGCTAACTGGGTCAAGTTCCATTGCCGGGACTTTGCGGGTAAAACCCAACAGTACGAGATTACAAAGGCCCCGGGGCACGGGAAATTTGGTACCTATGGTGACTGGAGCGACAACTGTGATTCTGACTCGGCCATCTGTGGACTGTCGACTAGGATCGAAAAAGATAACTCCGAAGATACGGGGTTGAACGATGTGAAGTTTTATTGTTGTAGTGAGTAAAAAATAAACCAACCGTTAGGCATTTGCGACCATTGTAGAACCACGTATTATCATTTATCAATGCGCCGTGATCGCTTACTAGTAATAATCGGTTTCAAGGAAAATGATGTACAGCTCTTTCCATTTGAATCATTTTCGATTGCTGGACAGGCAGTTAATTTTCCACAATTATATGTTAAGTTTGTTTATCATAGAGCACCGCTAATATACATTCTCTGGAATATTTGTCATATCAAAACATAATATGAGCATGAGAAAATGTACAAGTTGGCTTTTGTGAACAGTTTAGACAGTATAGATCCAATATACACTGTTCACAGATTACTTTCACACGCTTCTTCAAAAAGCCTGTCAACTTGTGTAGGACCTGAATAGATTAAGCAGGTGTTCAAGATGATCTGAACCTACACTGTTCAGATTATTATGCACACACTTACCTATTCCCAACACTGGCTTATATTTATCAAATGTCAACATGTAAAGATCAGTACCAAGCCCCGCCCTGACATGCCAACTAATCCAGACAATATTCGTTTGTCATGAAGCAAGTGGAACATTGCATTTAGTGAAGGTCTACTATTGTGTTTCTTGAAGGTTTTATTAATTGATTGTTTGGTGTTTTACGACGCTTTTACTAGGGCTGTAACGAATACACTAGGTGGCGAATACGATATGTATCACGAATACAGGGTAACGAATACGAATATTTATTCACGAATATTGTCATGCATTTAACAACATGTAAACACAAATTAATTCAGAAAATATCAACCTAATATTTTCAGTACTTTGATTTTATAATAGGCTTAAGCAAAGGAAAGAAATTGTGAATTTAGTGTTGCGTTTTAACGAGTTTTACCTGAAGTCATATTGTGAGATGGAATGTCTACCTTGAATCCTTTCGGAAATCCGAAATGTTGACATACATTCGACGTATATTTGGCCGGAGATTCAATAATTTAAATTTCCGTGTGGTTCGCTATTTTTTGTTGACGGGTTTTTGTTGTCATTAAATGAGAATTCTCTATTTTCAATCGAATTATAATTCAAAATTCATTAAAAACACATTTTAAACACACAAAAACGTATGTCAAAATAAATCTTAGCGAACACAACATCAAATATCTTTTTTTGAGAAAATGAAAAAACAAAACATGTCGCTAAATCAGTGGTCAGTTGTTGTGGGTGGGGTACTATATAAATATAGAAACTAAAGAGGCTTTCAAGTGTGACAAAGTTGTTATGTTTGTAGTTCAGTTACATTGAATTTAATTTAAATCATACAGTTTTTGATTATATTCGTAAATATTCGAATATAGATGAGGCGAATAACGAATACGTGTCGTACAGACCTATATTCGACTATAACGAATATTCGAATGTATCATTACAGCCATAGCTGTTATCCCCTTCTTCAGTTATATCGCACGCTTCTTCAGTTATATCACGGCATTTTGTGGATATGTTACCAGTACTACTGGTCCAGTTATCCTGACACCATGAGGTCCAAGGAGGGCAGCCATTACTATCATTTTTAAAGTCTTTAATATATCCCGGCCGGGGATCAAACCCGCGACCTCCCGCAGCCGATGCGGACGCTTTACCACTACACCACCGAGGCCGTATTAAAAAAACCAGGGTTGATGATACCAGGTGCAGACTTAGAGCGGGAAAAGAGTTGATTTTAAGGCTTCTGGGACCAATGCTCCAAACAACATTCTTCCAAGGCAACTGGCAACCTTACAACATGGACAAATTAGCCAATTGGTGGTAGACATTTGTTGCTATAAAAATTATTTTTGACTATTAGCGAAAAGAATGAATGGCCGAGTCGGGGTTCGAACTCATGACCAATTGATTGATTTCCCTCGTCATTACCGACTGGAGCTATCGGGGCTCGACGGGACAATGGTTTACATGGCGTCTCCTGATAGATAGAAATAAAAGACAGATGAACGTGTATTTTCAAAAATGTATTTTATATAAGTTCTTGGTAACATTTCGATCTTATCACAAGTAAAAAATACACGAAAACACACATGAGAACGAGTACATGAGAATAGGTGCACGTTGGCATTCCTGTACAGTGTATGTTCAATCCGCCTGTCCATCTGCTAAGTCTTGTAGGACTCTACACAAGCTGACAGAAGCTTATTACAAACTTATGTATGTACATGCATTAAGTGAGCGGTGCAGATCTTTACCGGACAGGCTGATGTGGGTCTACAATGTTTACAAGAGTCAACTACCATGTACTCGCGAAAACTCGAATTCGAAAGTGACCCATACATTACTTCAAGTTATCGACGTGTTCGAGTATACTAAATTAATTCATACCTTTAAAAGTGTAAAGAAGTAAGCTAGTGATAAATATCATATCAAGAACAATAGAACAGGAGCTGTTCTGACTGCTCGAAAGAGCAATCAGAACTGCTGCTGCGCTGTTATCAAAAGACATATTCGTTCCTAAAACGAGTTAAACGATGTTTTCGATGTATAAGACACATTCGAGTTACAAATATAGTATTTTTTCACAAAAACAAGTTCATAATGAATAAATAAAAAACAACAGAACGTTTTATTTATTTACAACATCTGACCGATGGTCGTATATGTACTTTCGATATAACCCGGTAGGGTATTCGCACAAGACACCGATAAACAGCTCACGTATCGGATCTTCGTTGAAGTTGGTATCTGGTAGATTCACTTCCGTATCGAGTTCAACAGTGTTGTCAATATCTGCAAGGTCAGCATAGCCTTTCCGGGATCCCAGAGTTACGTCAAAAGTGCACGAAAACATCGGGTGGGGTTGGAACACGTCCTGCCAGTTTATCTTCACTCGTCGACCTGTACGCACTACCAGAACATTTTGGCCTGTTAAATACACACAAAACAGTAGGCAAGTTTTATGCAACTCTTGGAGATTTCCGTATGGAGTCTCGGCAATTAGCACTTTATTGTTCATAAGCTTGTCGCTCATGATCGGTGGGAAAGTCCGAAAAGTACCGTTCTCTAACAATCTCTTACGGAAATCGCTGAGCGCGTTAGATATGTTCTAAGGCCTTGTCAGATATTGCAATACGTCGACTGTGCGCTGGTGTCAACTTACCAACAGTACTGGTAATTGACCCAGGAAACGCGGTGATATAACTGAAAGACTATTGGCAGCGACACAAAGCATCATTCAAATAATCAAATATATTTCAATGCACGTCGTTATGTTGAACGATGTCGATACGATTCGGTATAATAAGGTTATGCGTAGCGGACTACAACGAAACACGACGTCAAAGTCGTATGATACACGTACAGTGTAACCTCTTCAGATCAACTATGGCGAAGGCAAACAAATGCAGTCGTTCTCGAACAGTGTTGTTCTTAAGAGGGTAAAGCTTTATTCTGGTAGAAAAGCATATTGATGAATAGAGGCACCTTTGGAAACTATTGCGGAAAAGGAGAAATTGAATGCTATCAAATTGAACTCAAAATTAATTTATTTCCACATTTTCCAAGAGCTATTTCGCTTTTCATTGTCATAGGGAAGTATGAAATTGTCGTTCTAAAGAGGGTATCGCTCTACAAAGGTGTCGAATCTAGAGGTTACACTGTTTATGGTAGCTACTTATCAAATTATATAGTGCAATTCTCACCAGTTAATTTCGGCTCTCTGTCATCTACGAACACATACGCCTTTGCTGACACGCTCTCCAATTCATTCTTATTAACCGCCTTGACCTCTGCTGTATATGTCTGACCCGCCGCTAGCAAATGACGTTCATAGAAGGGGACATTAACTGAATGTTTCTTAGTCTCTGTCCATTCAATGACGGTTTTCTTCTCTTCGTTAGTTATTCTGTAAGCATATCTATCTATACCAGTAACGTCGTTAAAACCGTTCCATTCGATGGAAAGTGTATCGGTTCTCGACTGAATATAATACTCTATATAGTCGCTTCCATTTGACAGATGCAACACAGGCGTCGTCTGGCCAGTACTTAGTTGCTGTTGTTGCAAGAAGCTAACTTTCGATTCATTTGCTGATGGCAAAAGATAGATTATTGCAATTCCTTCAGTTGCGATGTCCGTCTTAAGCTCAACGTTGTTAACACATCCGACTTTTCCATAGACCGTGGTCCCGTGTGGCAGATATAACGTATCTGATGTACATAAACTGTTTGAATCGGCTTGTGTATTAGTCATCAAATCCTCCGAGCCTGGTAAATACCCTGAATAATAAATACAGGTACACGACTTAAAACATGCATTTATAAAACGTAAACTGTATAAAGTGTGCCAACCAGTATTAAAACACCAAGGAAACTTTATTTATTAAAATGATTTCTGTAATGATCATGTGCAATTTCCTTTAAAAGGTGTGTTTGTGTGCTGTAGTGGGACTTCACGCCGTTTGGAACAATATTTCAATTATAACTCGGCGACAGCTCCTGCATTCTGGTTTCCTGGGTGACTAGCAAGTACTAGGCTAGAAAATACGTAATCGGGTACTCCGCTTAAACCAACCATAGGCCATTTCCGAGCAGTGTAGATTGATATGATTCTACATTGTTCTCCAATGGGTCATTACTTTCAAGACGCAGTATTCATTTGTAACATAATGACGCCATCGTTCATGCAACATGCATGTCACAGACAGAAAAGCATAACACATAAGAAATAACGCCAGGATGTTAACTGGGAAACAATCATGCAAGTCCATAAGTTTTGGAAAGGGTTGAATGTTTCGATTAACTTTAGGAGGAGATTGCCAGAAGTGAGAGATGTAGCATTGCAGCGATAATTCGGAGTGTTTCGTAGACGTAGAAATGTGATTTTATGTTTTCAGTCTATGTATTTAGCAGTAAATAATAATGTAGAAAATCACAACGCTAATATTAGAGTATTTATTGCGGTAACCTTTTTCTGTCACAGCAGGCAGATCTTTCTCTCCACGTGTAATATTTATGCTAAAGCTGGCTTTCCTTGAGCAGTGCTAATTTTTATAAGAACAACTTACCAAACGAACAGTAACATTGTAGTAGGCCACTTTCTCTGTCTATAGCTGTCCAATTCACACGTAACTTCACACCTAATTCATCTCCGTCCTCCTTTCCTTCCAAAACTGTAGCATAAGCTTTCTGCAGTACAATTTCAGGTCCTGTGTGATCCAACACAATCGGGTTGGAGTGGAATGTTGCCGTTTGACCCGCGTAGTTTTCTGCTATTGCCGTGACGTATACACGTGTGCCATGCTGTGTGTCCACTTCAAGAATGCCGTTATTGCCCCCGGAAATAACATGTAGAGGTCTGAGTTGGAAACCACCTTTCGTGGAGCCTACACCGACTTGTACCTGGTGCAAAGAAATTTAGTGAAAATAATATATGAAAGACGTCTTCAGAGCATGCACAAATAATTTTGAAAATTTAAGCCAAAACGAGACAATTCATTATCAATCTTAACTAGTAGTCCTTAATACATCTAACGAAATTACTGACCTATCTGAATGGGAACAACACCTCATCACAATGAACAAAGGACTGAAAGTATCCGGAGATATAATACAATTATACAGAAAACATCGCTGATGAAGAAGAAATAACACACAATGAAACTTTTTACCTGACCTACAATATGTGATGTGCGCGCAAAAAGTTTACTTTATTAAATCTTTCGAGGCTCATTTCCAGTGACCTACTTATCATCTTGTAGGTTTTGCTTATTTTATATGTGAAACAATTTAGAATACTGCATTCCACTTCATATGGAGATATATTCCTACTAAAATTTCTTTTTTGTTGTATATTACCAAAAGGTAGAATTAGGCTTTAAGTTCAGTGTAACATTCTTACCTTATATATCAAACTATCCTTATCCTGAACCAGAATAGTAACTGCTATTATATTTGGACCTATTTGCTGGACATTGACAGCTTCTCCGTTTTCAGGTGTGGTTCCATTACATTCAAGTAGAGTTGCTAAACCTGATATGGACGCTATGGATCTGAACATCAGGGAGGTGTTATGGATTCCATTCATTTGACTTATAAAATTGAACTCGAATTGATCGATTCCTTTGTGGTTTTCTGCCGTTGATAGACGTAACCGATAGTCGCCATTTGTGAAAAATAGCTCAACGTCTGATCCGGTTTTGTTTATTTCTCCCTTGACTTTATATAATCCGTGTATTCGGTAATTTGTTTCAAAGGCAATTAAAACGTCATCTCCATTGGGTTTTGATACATTTTCACTTTCGATTTGTTCGAAGGAAACGCATTTAAAGCCCACGGGTATAGTGATATCAATAGTTACTCCAGGTGAAATTGCAGCGTCGCTTTCATGATCGGCATGGTCTACCGCCTTGACGACACCGTAGTAATGTCGTCCATGTACCAAGATGACATTGTCAAATGAATGCTGTGTTTTTAACCCAACATTAACGAATGATTCATTAGCGACAAGTCCGTCTTCGTTTTCAACTAATGCGACGAAATAAGACCTGATTCCAGATTGTGTATCCGTAAATCCGTGCCAGGATATCGACAACAGTGAGGTTTCACTTTGAAAATAAGCATTTCGGAATCGTTTGGTGTTAAACACGACTCCCTTTCTGGGGCTGTCCATGTCGATTACAAAACCATCAGATGAAAGAGTTGTATGCAAACCCACGTTGTTATACGCAGTGACCGTGGAGAAATATTTCGTTCCGTGCTGCATTGATATGTTCGTTACTGTCAGAGAAGTTTGTAAGCCAATGTTTGTTGAAACAATAACATCATCAGCTGGAATAACAAAGGATTCATCAACTATTATCTGATATATATTTAGGTGTTTCTTTTAAAAAGTTTGATCAAAGTTAATTGGTTGGAGTTTAACCCATTTTCAACAGTATCTCAGTTATATCATGGCGGTCAATTCACTGATCTGTGTCTACTTACTCGCACCTTTCACTCAACATTTTTCCTAAGCAACTGGCTTCCACCCCACATAGCCTTTAAGAAAATATGTAAAGATGAATGACACTAGACACAATGAATTTTGTCAACTATCGGAAAGAGTGAATTGACGAGGCGTCATTTAAACTAAAGACCCCTGGATTTAACGCCTTAGTATTTTCTGACTGAGATATCATGGCTCGACTGGTTATAATTAATGATAGTAAGCTTGCAACATAAAATAGGTACATGTTTTATGGTATCAGTAAACCAAAAGATAAAAATGTAAAAACCACAAGCCAGATAAAATGTTTATATATAACAGTGATGCATTATATCAAGTGATTTACCATTCTCCGAGGTACCCAGAGCCGCTGTATAGTGTATAATGTGCCCTTGTTGTTCCATGAACACGTTGTACCAGCATGCTGTGATAGTATCCATCCAATCAATAAGGTCAAGGTCGTTCTGACACGAACTATCAGAATCTTTTATATAGGCTCCTTGCTTAATGCTTGGCGGTGTCTGATCGATTGTTATAACACTTGAGTTGAATGTGTTGAAAGTATCCCTGCTGAACCAAGTTCGTACGTAAAACACGAATTGCTCTCGATTCCGAAGGTGCGTGTTTCCTGTCAAACAGTGCACCACCTCTTGCCGCAGTCCCACATCGACCCAGGGTATTCTATCCTTGCTGAATATCCCCGCACCATATTCTTCTCCAGCTAGACCTATACTATATTCGAAACGTAAAATGACTGTTCCCGTGTGATAGGCGTCTGATGTGACGTTCCAATGAGCCGCTAGACACGCCGTGGAAGTTGTTATTGTTTGTGTCATGTTAGGCAAGCCCCAGTATATGTCTATATGTGGCGGCGTGTCTTCTTGGGGATGTGATGTGTTGGATGAACAAGTAGATTTCTCACAAGGTTTTCCTACAACTGCGCATGTGCAATCACCTGAGCAGTATTGTGATTGACACGAATACTTTTCTATTTCTAGTATTCCTTGAACGTTTGCCTTGTCGCTCGAGGTTACTAGTGCGTTAACGGATATTCTCGAAATGGAACTATACAATCCGGCGTTATTTTTGGCCCAAATTGTTAGAAAAAGTGCATCATCTCGATCTAAGCTTTCAGTGAGGTTGAATGAACCTTGCTGTATATTTGAATCGTTATCGAATTTCGTTATTATTATTCCTTTTGAAAGTTCGGATCCGCTATAATTCCTACTTATCGTTATGTAAAATTCCCGAATGTCAGATTCCACATCAATAAAAGAATGCCAGGCGAGGGAAACTTCAGCAAATCCTTCATCTATATTTCTCCATGTCAGATCCGAAGTAAATCCGCCTTGATGTGGACTTGTGTAATCGATCGTTATATCATCCGATTCAGCAGACGAACAAAGTCCCGCTGCATTGCATGCCGTCACAATGACGTAATAACTATCGCCATTGTGTAACCAGTCAACCTTATCAAGACTGAATGTTACCCTGTCAGTTGATCCAAGGTCAAAGTTATCTATAGGTGAATGACCTTCGTGATGCGTTTTCAAGGTCACATGGTGATTAACTATAGGACTTTCTGAATCACCAAAGCTCCACTGCACACGTAACACGGACGGGTCGTACTGAAAACCTTCATTGTCCACATAATTATACAACATGACTATTGCTGGTCTTTCGACCACTGTAGGGGCTGTGTTATCAATGCGAAAACCATCCGATGAAGTCAATGTTAATTTTCCCACCCTATTTATAGCTTTTATAGTGACGTAAACGTCCCTATCTCCGGATATATTAAGCTCCGTTTTAGTTATGCTTGACGAAAGGAGACAGTTGAAATAAGGATGGATATCACATGATTCAGCGACAGAACCAATGCAAGCCTCGAAATGATCAATACCGGATTCTGGATCGGAAAATCCTACCCATTGCATATGAAGTGAAGAGCTGTAAAGACATTCAAGCAAAATACAATTAATTAAATCCAAATTCAAGAAAAATACAATGTTTTAAATCATATCAAAGGAGTTCACCAATTGTGAAGTAAATATTTATAACTCCAACATAAAGCCAGACCAGCATGTGTATCGATTCAACCTTTTTATCTTTATAGTCCTAGAACTGGCTATAGCCTCTCCGAATGCAAAGTAGGACAAGTCCATTTAAAAAAAAAATCAGCATTGAAAAGATTATTCATTGAAAATACATTTATGGTAAGGAATAACTAGGAAATCTACCAAAATGTCAGCAATCATTTTTGAAGCTAATAGAAAATATTGTATATATGCTGCATATCACTTTCGTTATAATCATTTCGTTTAAATAAAACAAATATTGGATACTTTTTTTAATATGCAATTATGTCAATTTACTTTCGTATTTAGGAAATAATAATTTCGTTTAAACGAAATATTTAATAAACACTTTTAAAAAGAGTTGAGCAGCAGTTCGGCTCTTCGGTAAACATTGAACTTTTTTCTGTTAATGATCGTTGATGAGTTGATGTTAACGAAGTTTATACTATTTGTGTTCTGTTCACATTTAAATCCGTTTCCGAAAACTTTGTTCCAGTATCCCATAAAACATTTTATCAAGGCAATTTATATTTTTTTATATAGACGATTTACCCCAAATGCTGGCCCAAGCCGTCAGTCAATAACGACTTGGCCATTCATTCTCTCCTGTGATTGACTAGCGTCATTCGTCTTCGATAAGGTAGCCAGTCGCCTGGAAGGTATGTATGGAGTGCTCTTGCGGGAAAACCAAGAAATCGAACAATCATTCAATACCCAGTGCTTTAGGACGAATAGCGCATGTCAAAATGACTTTCTTTTTCAATCATCGAAAGAAATAACAAGCCAAGTTAGTGTTCGCCCTTCTGACTCCTCGATCGATAGACATTTATTCAAAAAAAAAAAAAATCATTTAATCGAAATAAAACAGTTTGTTGAATGACACTTTAGGGGCTCCATATGGTTCCAAGAAAAGTACTTTTATATTTCTTCTTATTTGATATACATGAAATTGAGTTATCAATATCAACACGCGAGTTGTTACCTTTTGGCGTGGTATTTTCCATGTGTATCCGAATGCCCAACTCGAACAGTTCCAGTTATCGGGCTAGATGTGTCTAATACAATTCCATCTGACGAAATTTGACTACATAGGCCAGCTTGATTACATGCCTCGACAGTGATAAAATATTTCGTTCCTGGTGTAAAGTGTTTCTTCCAGATAACATCTAAAATAACCGAAGATAAATTTAAGTAATCTTTTAATTTAAGGTGATTTTCCTGCGAAATTATTAAAGCTTAAGAGAGCCGCGTTCTGCCAAAAACAAACTGTAAGGCATTTACGATCAGTGTTGATCTAGATCCAGTTTTTCTACACTTACGGTTGATTTTACGTAAAGCATGATTCCAATCATCCTCGGTACCAAGGCTATTCATAAAATATATGATACCCTGGGCAAATTGGCTAGCGAAACTTCGTAAAGCATGCACCACGATTTCCTCGGAAACTATACTGTGATGTTCGTATCGCATGAGGTTTGTGTCATGCGGCTAATCAAGCGGCTGCATTTCACCTCATAAGTTATTTATGAGTACAAGATTTTATAGTCAATTTGCCCAGGGTATCATATATTTTATGACTAGCCTGGGTACCGATAATGAGCTCCAATACACATGACAGTTAAGTCTTTGGGAAATTAATTATCTAGATATTTAACAAGACTCAATAACTCGGATCAAAGCGAGGACATTTAATATAGACATCGCATCATAATTAATATATTGTTTTGTTAGTTTGTTTGTATGTGTTTCATTTTCGAAATTATATCACGGCGTTTCCTAGGTAAGTTGCCAGTACTACTGGTATATTTATACTGACACCAGTCGTAATGCTAACCCCACATTCTTGATCTGCAAAGAATGAAAGCCATTGCTACCAGTTTTAAAGTATCTTGTATGACACGGACGGGGATAGAACCCGCGACCTCCCTCACTCGAGGCGGACAATTTACCACTACACCACCAAGGCGGTATAATAATATATAAATATCATATGGCAGCATGTGTGACATTGATATTGTCAACCCGAGAGCAGAATGTCACCCGAGGCGTAAGCCGAGGGTGACATTCTGTTTCGAGGGTTGACAATATCAATGTCACACATGCTGCCATATGATATTTATTTTATTATACCGAACACAATTAAGTGACGTCACTGCTGTATGCTGTCTGCGTCACTGCTGTATGTGTATAAGGGAGGCAATCACGTCATGATTTAGCTAAAATATTGAAGCAGTTAATTGCCCTTATATGACATTCAAAATATCACTGCGGTCACATGACCTGACAGTCAATTTTCGCTTGGTCACGTGTCAAAAAGGTTGAAAATGTTTCTGATAGTCAAAATATCTCTTTTTCGGGTAATGGGATTTTACCATTGTAGACAAAAGTGAGGTATAATAAATATATATATTGATAGTATTCATTATAAATGGGCAAGTATTCCCAACTTCTTAAACTTCATATTCTTGTAACATGGTTGTTAAAAGAACTTCAAATAACAGGGAAATGGTCAAAGGGAGATAATTCACAGTTCGAAAAATAGTGACGAATATACATGTATATCTATAGAACATACCGGTTCGGAGTCCTACGTTCATGAACGTCTCTTCATCATCCAAGAACACGCGAGAACCCAGCCCTACTCTGTAATATGAGATACCAGAGTGATGATCAGTGAACCCGTACCAATGGCCAGCTATATAGGTATCATTATCTTGGTAATCCAAATCGCCCTGAAAATACATTTTTGGTGTTTACGACGGTTTCAGCATTATTGCAGTTACATTTCGGCGACAAACCACTTAATTTTGACCCCCGGTTGCCTTATACCTACTTTTCTAGGAAAAGTGCTTTTTCAAATGGGTTCTCCTACATAGCCGCCGCTAACAACACGTAAAACCAGAGTTGGTGTTAGTTCTTGGCAGAACGATAGATACTTGCACTATACGAACACTTTCTTTCAACAAGAATTTGAGAGTAAATAATGTTATAATAAAAATCATAAAAATTATATATATTACACACGCGTGCTAACATGTATTAATGATAACACATACTTGAATGAGTGTGCCGCATTTAATGAGAAACACGCACATGCAAGGGTCGTGAGTTCGAACCCCTGCTCAGCAATTGATCATTTTCAATGACTGGCAAAAGGCGTTTTTCGGTTATCCCAAATAGACTGATGTGTACAGCCTGCAAGTTGCCTGGGAATAACAAAAGGAATACATACTTATGTGAACTGGCTTCCTTTGAGGTTACTTGAGTACTGTTTAAAACGACGTTTAACTCAAATCAATTAATAAAACACATATTAAAAGGAAACTATAATATGAGTAGTAGTAATACTACCCTTAATAGTCCTTCTTGCTGATCCTGCACAGCGCACTGCCTGACCCTAACCTGTCAAACATGATGGATGAGTTCGTGTTGACCCGTCATCGCTGACACTTGATGGATGAGTTACCCCGTCATCGCTGTCACGATCTATCAACTCGATTATAAATACCGACACTAAATGTCAACCCGATGATTACTTCCCTACACTATCGATCACTAACCTGACGAACGAGTGATAAATGAGTTCGTGTTGACCCGATATCCCGACAGTGATTGATGTAAAATCTACGTATTTTATGTATGAATGTAATAAATTACGTGACGGTTAATGACATTGTTGTAGGGGGAAATAGCTTTGAAATCGTTATAAATTCGCGTACGTAATTCAACAAGTTAAACCAAAGTCGGAGACGGAGAGATAATAAGGAAATTTCGATCTGCGTAAACTTTACTTGATTTTCACTATGTCCACGAGTTACAAATCAGATTTAGAATCGGTCAAAGTGGAGCTGCCAAAAAGTCTGAATCCAGATGAACACAGATTTAGTGCACGTTTGGGAGACGACACTACATTCGTTACGGTAACCGACTTTATGAACGACGTGTTTATACACATTAGAAAATACGAAACCAACAAGAATGGACAGCTTTTTCCAACAACGAAGGGCGCTGCATTAATTCCGTGTAGATGGAATGAATTTTTGGGATTGATCGATATTATAGAGGAAAGTATTAAAAAATATCGAGCTTACGATTATGAGACATATACAAAACATCTGGGTGGAAACTGGTACGTTTCTGTGTCAAAGAAAATAGCCCGTGTTGACATCCGAAGATTTTGGTTACCCGAGGGAGCGAATGATATTAAGCCTACTCGCAAAGGCATTTCACTAACCTTTAAGCAGTTTTCTGAATTACTAAGGATCTTAGATGAAATAAACAGCTACGTTCCTGAATTATCCGATGTTATTTCTTGTATTGAACGAGAAGATCATCAAAATCAGATCGGAGCACTTCAGTGTCAAGAATGTAATCCGAATGATTACCAAAAACTGGTGAGTTGACTTCAAACAGCAAATAAAACATACGCTATTGAATCGCATTATGTTTTACATAGACATCAATATTATTAAAACTATCTAGGCAGTACTTTTTACTTCAGTTTACTTTTTGATACTGAACCTAAAACATGAGTAATGAACATCATTGTCAGGGAGATGACTCTCAAGACCAACATGATGTATCTATGAGTATGATTGTTGAACCCGATATGGAGGTGTACAATATAGAAGAGGATCTATTATTCAGAGGAAATAAAATTAAACGAGTACTTGGGGATATTAAAAAGTTTGGAATTTTTCTCATTTGCATTGCGACCTGTGCATCACCTGGATTCATTATATTATCGCAGAGGGTTGGAGATCATTGTACTACACTTTCCAATTCAGAAAGTTCAACAACCGTCTTGAACAGTTCTGCTTGCGTATTTACTAAACAGTTCAATCTACATGACAACATTTACGCGACAGTGTGTAACCAAGACGGATATATATTTCTGGACTTGCGAAAATTTGCAAATGGAACGGCTACAATCATTGGAGTTGATTTCAGTCTTTCGCAATGGTACACGCTGAAACAGTTATCGTCGAATATTGACACCGCTATTTCCGAAGCTCGAATTTATTGGAACACTTTGAAAACGTACGAAGGTTAGCGACATTTTTTGAGAACGCTTTTAACTTCGACGAATCATGGAAGTTGCTTTATTGGAATCCTATTTCCATTTCTTTTACGCTAACTCAATTATGAAAAACATGTTCGACGTGTTTAAAACGAAGTGTTTTGGGTGCGTCAGCGAATGTCTATCACAAAAGAATCACACCTGCTTATTGCTATCGAGGAAAGAACAATTAGAGCTTTATTTTGAAGAAGTGCTGCAGCAAGTTGATGAAAATGAAATTCTTATGAAATGGGAGGAAGCTGTGACTACAATGGAGAATTCAGCATTGGTGAACATGTACAAACTAAAGATTAACTGTCGCGATTGGAGGGAGACCGACATGAAGTCCACCGAATGGAAATCAAAAATGATTAGATTGACTCTACAATTATTACGATTACATCACAGATTTATATAGAAAATCTATGAACAACTAATATTTCAGCTTTAAACATATTCGTTTCTGTATTTCAATCAACATCGGCATTCCTTTCATTTCTTTCAATTATGCTTTCTGTATATAAAGGACTAAATAAATGATTATAGACCATTTATTCGTTGATTTATCCCTTTTCTACAAATGATTCTATTACCAATTATTCGTTATTTTTTCCTCACTCCACAGTTATTCACAAACATCAAGTCCAGTTTTAACTCGGTATTGATTTTTCGAAAATATTTGGAAAGTGAATATTTTCGTGACTTTATATAGTTGGGAAATTATGAATAAAGACAAATTGTATTTTTATTTATTTTATTACGTACAAATATACAAACATGATCAGCTTGCGAATAATTGAAAGAGACTTATTCAACTGTTAATTATTGTGTCAATAAAGAACAACAGATCTGACCATGATGTCTGTTATCGCTTACACATTGCGAATACGCAGTTGCGGTGATATAATACACAAAGTTATCATTTGATGCTCTGTTTGAGACATCGAAAAGGTTAATGAAGTCCTCCATATTGTTTCCCGAGAGTATATATCTCAGAAATAAAATACAGTACAATCCGCACACATTCGAAATATCACTTTGAACTTGAACGGTGTTATAAGATAACGTCTTATCGCGTGTATTTATCCACTCAGATATATAACCACTATTTTCTATTGGGGATCTCCCGAATGAATCAAATAGATTTATTCTTCCAGCACTATCGTCATGGATGGCTAGCCAGTGCGTTCCTGGTTTTGTATGAATGTCAGTATTTACTATCAATCCGTAAGGTCTATTCACATTGGTTTGCGGAAGTTGATCAGCGGCGTAAACTCCAACAACATTTTCACGAAGTATGGGATCGCAACGTATCATACATTCCAACTGAGTCGTATTCATTGCGGTAGAAGCACGTCTCGTTCCTTGGTTATCTCGACGAGTCCAAGCGATTTGCTGTAGACGATGCAGCTCATGGGCTCTGAAAAGATAACAAGTTTCGTTTAAAAGATTGCAGATTAACTTCGCTGTTTCATAAGTTAACACATTGGATATATAGTAGTCATTTTTTAAAAATAATCGATTTTCTTAAGAAAGTAACCAGAGCGAAGAAGTATATGTACATACCCGTTAATCCGGTTTTGAACTGGACTTCTAGCCTAACGTTACCATTCTTCACCAAGGTCATATATTCCCCATGATGGGAAAAGTCAGGCTCCAACTGAAATGCGAATAGCGTGCTGCCGCTTATGAAGTGATCTCTGTTCAAACCGTTTCCCTCATTTTCCTTCCATTTTCCTGCGCTGAGTAGCAAATTCGTATACGCACGCACGTCTGTCGTTCCATCTGCCGTTGAGAAATCCAGCTTTAATGGGTTTCCACCTACTGGTAATCCATCCACGTAAATGGCGATATGACGAATCCCGCAGTTTTCGAAGTTGAAAGGATTGGTTGTGTAATCCCCATTCACTGCCTTGCTTTTTACGAAACCAATAACGATTTTTTCGGGACGTCTTCCTTGAAACATGTTTTCCCAGTTAAAAGAAGTGCTACCCGTAGCAATACTTTGAGAACGACATTCTACCTTATCGTATGGGTATAGAGCATTCTGTTTCTCCAATATTTTTGAATGACCGTAACTAACAGCTGGGTTCACTCTAACCTTTTTGGCTAGCACGTAGATGTCCTCGAATACGATTTTAAAATCTGTTGCAGAATCAACAGCGAGCAAAGCGAAACTCGCAGGATTTCTGTACAACTTGATTTTCACGTCCACTTGATTCAACAGGTAACGATTTATGGAAAACAAATCGTGGAATATGGGTCCCTGCAAATCCAAACTTTTTGATTGTTTTATCAAAGTCGCTCTTTCAAACAATCCATTATTAGAAGCAGATGGATCCGTCACACCGGGAGAATCAGAATCATCCAACAACCATACCTGGGTTTGCAGTTGACTCGATAATGCATCTTGTCCGTAATTTAGCAACGTATGAATATAGGCTCTATATGGATTATAGTTGCAGGTGATACTCGCCTTGTTCTGTAAGCTGACTTCGACCGCAGAGAATAGGCTTTGCAAAAACAAATTAGAAGGACCAACTTTCTCTGTAGTGAGAGCAGTTCCATCCAGTTTCTCTACTTTCAGCCTCACGTAAATTTGCGAATTTTTTAAATCCAAATAATCCATGGAATTTTGCCCACTGATTCTAAACTCAAAAGGCCCATCTCCGGATACTTGCGACATTGGACGAATTTCGTCATAATGTATATCTGTTACACTCGTTTGCGTACTCGGCAACTCAAATACAGCTAATTCCGACACAAGTCCCTCTTTAAATTCCTGCTCGTTAAACACAGACATCTTGATCGAAAACGTCTTTTTTTCGAATGACTTTAACTACGGAGTTCTTTTGACGTTTGACAGCTACGGGTTTCTTTTGACGTTTGACAGCTTTCTCATCCAGAGTCGATCGCATGCGCTTTCTTGCACGTCCACTGTTAGACTGATTCGTATTCACAATACCTCTCGAGTTTATATCTTGACGTTCCAACTCCGATTTTGCCTGTGCGGTCGTTTGTTCCGCTGGTAACACCGCTTTAATGGAAATGTGCTTACTTTCCTCTGGTTTGACTTGGATCACAGGTATCACCCGTGGTCTTCTGCCGCTTCCTGTTTGGTTTCTTGATGTTTTACTACTGCTAACTCTTTGAAAGAAATCAACCCACGTTTGCGGATTAGGCACGTATAGTTTCATAATTTTCAATAAAATGGACTGCGTTTTAAATGTAATGTTAACCGCACTGGTTTCTGTAGTTCTGAAGCGTCCGTGTCGTCTTCTCGCTTTATATGTATTTCGAATTCTCGAAGTTCTTTCTTTCTTACATTGACGTAAAAGGGACAGTCGATAATATAGTCCCATTCGTTTTTCTTGTTTTTTTCTAAACGTCGGAGAAGTGGACGCTCCTCACTTTTCACGATGCTTTCTCCGCAAATATCCGAATAAATGTATAGTCCGGAACTAGCTTTCGATTTCGTTTTTTCAGAGGCATGAAATTGTACTAAAGCCACTTTCCATAAACCGTCTAAATATAGAGGAACCTTTAAATGAATTTTGAAATGCCAGGTTTTGTTTTCCGAAAAATAATTAGCACTTTCGTCACTTTGCACGTAAATGTATTTCTCACTCGTCATCGTTTTCTGAACATGTCAATCACCGGCTTCAATAATAACGGTAACAGGTGTTGGTGTTTTTTCAACAGTCGTCGTTGTTGTTTTAGTGTGAGTTCTTTAGACAACATTCGTCGAATGATGGCGCTATTTGGTTTCAATTTTCTTTTATCCTTCGTGTTAATCGAACAGGTTCCAAACAAGACGTTGTATATAGCTTCAAGTATGGCTTTTAATTGCGTTTCTGATACAGTTTTCAATAAGACCTCACGCTGTTTGTCCGTTGATTGAACGAGAACATCGAACAATGACAAATGTTTCCGAACCATTCTGTTTGATTACTGAAAGAATTTTGATCATTCAGTAATCGTATCGCCCTATTTTAAACTTTTCATGTCAGCTTCACTAATCCATGTGTTGAATTTTGGAGCCCAACCTTTCCAACGCACTAAATATTCTTTTGTTTTCCCTTTTCGCCGCGTTCTCAATACTTCATCTACTAAATACATCTCCTGGTCGTAGGCTTTAATCAACTGGTTTTGATAAAACGTGCCAATAACTAAATCTCCGCCGTAATCTTTCAGTTGATATTGAGGGATTGATTCTTTCATCAAGCGTTTATTAATCACGAACAATTCACGTGACCACCTCTCGTCGTACTCTCTCTGGAAAGATCTTCGTATGAAGGAAACCCTTACGAGATCACCTACTTTGAATTTATACGTTCCAATTTTAATTGTTTTTTCAAATTTCTTGGGGTATGATTCATATTGTAGTTTCCACAACGCAACCGAATCTTCCTTTCTCACACTGTTCGGGGTACGCTTGATTGTTCGATGGTAAGTCTTGTTATAGCTTTCCGTGACATCTGAAAGAATATCTATCCAACGCTTGTCTTGCTTATGCGTTAAGTAACGAGCAATGCGCGATTTGATAACCTTAATTGATCTTTCCGCAAACGACGCTTTGACCACATTCTGTGTGACAAAGTAATTCACATCAAGACTTTTGAATAACTGTTTAACATCCTTATTCAAAAATTCAGTTCCTTTATCGCTTCTAATGTTTGTTGGTTTTCTACCTTGTTCAAATACTTGCTGGAAAGCTTTCTTCATTTCTTTCGCCGTTCTAGTGCGTAATGGTACGGTCCACACATATTTTGAAAGGATGTCCACTGCCAATAAGAAATAGGCATAGCCAGCATTTTCTTTCTTATAAAATTCCATGTTTGCCGTATCCACATCCCACTGGTAATCGACGTAGGGGGCTATAACTCTACGGCGTTTAACTTTACTGCGTACTTCTCGGTGTACGGCATAGTCCTCTTGTTTTAGTAACCAATTCCGAATTTTAAATTTTCCTAACACAAATTTTCCTTCTTTTCTCACAGCCCTGTATAATTTATCGACTCCGCTATAGGCTGCTGCATGTTTAGGGTCGAAATAAATGCTTGCGAGGTAATTTTCGTACTTCACCGTTTTAGCCATTTCACTTTAGGTTTCTTCGTTATTACTGCCTGTTTTTTGACCGCGATACCGGGAGGTGGTGGTATTTTTCCTTGTCCGATTTGCTCTCGTCGGGATAGCGTCAGCAGACTGAGAGGAACGTTTATGTCTTTAAATAAAATTTCAAATTTGTCCACTCCCGAAGGACGAAAGGCTCTGTAATCTTTCAACTGCCCTCTAATAAGATCAACAATGTTAGAGTTAGGTATAAACTCTCCAGAAATGGCCACCTCTCCTTTCTCGTTCCAGGTAATATAAGGCAGAATGTAGGTTAAT
Source organism: Serripes groenlandicus (assembly GCA_031761405.1). Classification (NCBI taxonomy): domain Eukaryota; kingdom Metazoa; phylum Mollusca; class Bivalvia; order Cardiida; family Cardiidae; genus Serripes; species Serripes groenlandicus. Next base: position 42,759,528 of record JASEVX010000002.1, on the reverse strand, counting down.
AACGCACGTGCACGAGCTTGTAATGTCTTTGGAAACAATGGAATTAAATTTTCAATGTCTTGAGAAAGTCTTTTCTGTGAAGATTCTTCAGTTTGCACCATATGTATCGGCGAATCGTTTTCTGAAATTATATCCTGATGTTGTACCGCGTTAGGTGCTGTTGATGATGTACATGACAGGTCTTGTTTATTCGCTAGAAGTCGTTGATATCTGTCAAACGGCAACAATACCATTTTCTGCATGTTTACTCGAACCTAGCTGACAAACGAATACGGATGAATAAAACGAGTTAGCCTTTTATTTGCTTTGATATACGATGGTGTCTTCGTCTGGAAACACTTGAGTTCTCACTCGATACGATTCCTCTCCCGACGGAGAGAAGTCCAAGACTAAATAACCGTAAGGTTGTGATGTTGCATCTTTATAAGCTTCCATTACGAACGTTCCTTTGCCTAAAAAGGCTTGACGCGCCAAACACTGCAGTTGAGACACGTCTCTTGGATTCTTCATAAGTACCAAAATGTGTGTGTTCAAGTTGATCGTTCGGCTGTGTTTTCCTTTACAAAACAGATTTTGGTTCAAGTAAAGTATACTGAGATGACAATGATGCATGCCTTTTACGAACAAGTTTTCCATGTCTGCTGATGACGTCACATTCTCCATTAAATCGTCTAAAATAACCAAATTGCAATTGGTGTCATTTGAAAGGTCATTCAACTCTTCTTCGTTAGGTAATCCATGATGAAAGGTGATAAAAGATAACTCCTTTTCCATAACTTCGAACAGGGGTTGATATATACCGTAACAATACAGAACCTTTTCGGGTGGTTTAGTAAACATAAGGTATTTTTGTTGTAAAAGTCGAAATACCCACGTGGTCTTGCCACTGCAGGTAGCTCCTGTCACTACAACAGATGTACATTCTGGAAAGGGATACATTTCGTAAATGAAGCTATGTTGATAGTACGTGCTGCTAATATCGTTTTGATTACTACTCTACATGTTGAATATTTTATTTGAATGGCTCTTGCTCATCTTCTGCAGTTACAGGTACTGGACATATTGTGATATCCAGAGGTGACGTATGAATTCCGTCGTTCAAGACTTTCCTCTTACAATAGAAGTAAGAGAATCCTCTTCTTTCCTGGGTATATGTATAAATTCTATTATGTCTCACTCTAAATCCGTGGTTGCTTCCGCTTTCAGCTTTATGTGTTTTTAATACATACCGAAACTTTGACATTGGGGCTTTCACTGTTCTTTTACTGATTCCTTTCGAACTAAATTTGTATTCGTTTGTAGACTTTGATTTTTGGGTATATCTCTTTCTTCTGATCTTTATACTACGTCTCAATAAGTTGTAAGCCGTGATTTTAACGGCAGAAGGTTTGATTACTTTTGATTTACGAACTATATATGTTTTACTACACAAACCGATCATTTCATCGCCTTGGTATTCCAATTTAAAAAGACCGGGTGTTCGTTTGTCGTATTTCCCATGTTTAGTGCAACATGTTCGAGAAAACCAGTGAAACATAGCATCAGCCTCCATCGGAATGTCACTGCAAAAATCAGTTAGCCCTTGTTGATATTTCTCCCTCATCTCCGGTTTTATGACGTCTTTGAGACAAGAACCGGAAATAGCCATGTATGCACTGTCTGTATCCATCTCGCAGTACTCAAAATCCGATCGGTCAACATATTTGTCCATAAAGTCGTAATAAAATTGTAACATTCTTAACTTGGCGTACTGCAAGATGAAATAACCGAGTTGAATGGGCAAGTTAAGCTTGATCCGCTTCTTAGCCATTTCTACTTCGTAATATTGTTCTTCTTGATCGAGACAGTCAAGTTTTCTAAAGCAGGGTTCATTAATCTTCAGACAGGTCTTGTTTTCCCCTTTAATGTACTGTATGTTTCTGTGTTTTGTCTTGTCCATAATCAGTGAACCGTAACCCGAATTTCCAATGACCTTCATGGTATCCGCTATGATGGCCGTATCCGGTTTTATATCGCCTTGACGGCGTGCGTCGCTTACTTCCTCTATAAAATCTTTGAAGCATCGTTGTTCTTGGAATTCGACGACTTGATAAATTTTGGTCACGACCATACCGTGATTCAAGTACCACTTTAGGAGAGGCGTGGCTATTAACATTTGTTTACCTTTCATACCACCGACCAATAACCGTCTAGAGTCTTTAGAAAGATTGAATTTTTCTACGTGCTTCTGCATATGACAACCAATGTCCTCAAAAGGAATATCTGATGTACAAAATAACGGCGACATCTCTTGAAAATACTCTGAGGGTGTCAAAGTCGGGTGTTGAAAGTACGCAGGCCAAGTTTCTGGAACCTCGATGTCCACTTCCACCATACCAAAAAGTTCTCCATGAACCACGCCATCTAGAATTTGTTTTGTTTGTATTTTACCTTTATGTCTTTTGAAAAAGGCCGGTCTCATTGAATCAATAAAGACGTATATATGCGGGTTTTTCCGACAATATTGACCAAACTCGCACTCCCACAGTTCTATTACATTACAACCTCTAGCTTTCAGAAAAGTGGTGGTCTCCTTGGTTTTTCTTAATTTCTGTTCACGGTTTTTCCACCATTTTTCGTCCTTGATTCCAAATGTTACTTCGCAGTCATGCCCGTGCCAGTAACACCCATGAAACTGATACACTGTTGGTTGCTGCTCTGGAAAAATAGGTTTAGAGTATCCATCCACAGGATACTTCCCGACTCTGACCTCTCTACCCGAATTCAGTCTGTGTTGAATATATACATTTTGAGTATGCATAATCCACTCCATCCAGTGATAAGCGACCATATACTTATCTCGTAGCTCTGGTCTAAAGTTTTTCTCGGATTTTCTTCGAATGAACATTCCTACTGGCATAGGCTGACCAATAGCCTGTAAGTACAAGGCATTAGCATCGAATCCGAGAATAGAACCGCATATCTTATTGTCTCGAATACTCGTTTGTCCAACGCAGTGATGTCGAGTGAAAATAATACTCGGTCCACCCACTATATTTTGTTTGATGGTTTGGTAAAGATCGCTATTACTTTTATCAAAAAGGGCGAAATTCGCATTATGCTTTCTGGCTGTTCTAAACAAAAGCTGACGCGCTATTCCGGGAACGGAAATACTTGTTTTAAAAACGTCGATGCCTTTGTTAAAGTAAAATGTCTGAAAACGCTCTACGGCGTTTACAAATGGACCAACGTCGAGGTTGTTATACCATACTAAAAAGTCTTTGAATTCTGACATCGCAGCATCCCGCCAGATTTGTTGACAGTACTGGTATTCATCTTCGGATATGTTTCGTTCTTTAAGGGTACTATAAAAGGATTCATGAGAGGGTAGTGCAGGGTGATTTAGTTTTGTCATATCATCTAACCATTCGTACGGGAAAAATCCTTTTTGCTCTTTGATACTGTAGGCTTTTAAAAACCCAGAATATGATGATCCGACAGCTAAAAACTGAGATATGTCCAGAAATCTCAACTGATACGTAGAAATACATGTGTAGGAATTATTTTTCTTAACTACGAATGAACCTTTCATTCCTTTGTCGTGCATGTTAAGCTGTTTAGCCAGCCGCTTCTTCACAAGATTCAAATCGTATTTAGCAGAGTTGAATCCGAGAACAGGAACCTGAGAGATGTACACTTCCATTTCACTATGAAGCCGTTTCAACGGATGCGCAGTTTGCTTTGTTGTTTCCTCTTCACTCTCTTCGTCATCACTATTATATTGGTTCTCCTCTAACGTTTCAGTAATCTTGTTTTCCTCGTCAATTTTAAAATCTATGGCTTCTAACACCCACCCCCATTTGTCTTCCGATAATTCATGTACTCTGTTAGCAATGTTTATCATCTGATCAATCATTTTCTGTAGTAATGTGTCTTGGTCCTGTTCTACAATACATAAGGGCTCTGTATAACCCTCCACATTACTGCATATTGATACGCTGACTGGGATATGTCTTTGTGTCCATTCTAGCATTTCAGTGGGACGATCGTTCACCGTTTGCAGTAAGGCTTCGAAATCAAAACAGATGAACCAAGGAAATGTTTTGTCGACTTCCGGGACATTAATACCGAATTGTTCTAGCCTCTCAAATATAGATTCAGTATATTGATAAAACCCACCCGGGTAGACGTATTTGGTCTTGTTCTCGCACGAGCGCAGATGACGATGCAGATTTCCTGCGTGATCAAAGTTACGATCGCAAATTGTACACCGATATTTTTTAGCGTATAAAGAGAAATTCTTAATAAACGAAAGGTGATTCTCGTACATGTTCACGTACATAGTGTCGGCTTGTAGTCCACGAGACTTGTAGATGATTAGAGCTATCCCATCGTCTTCTAAACTATAGACCTCAAGGTTTACTTTGTAGAAAATCTCAAAATCTGGGAAATCTTCAAAAGAAATACCATTAAATTCTTGGTGAAAATTTCCAACCCACTGTCTGTATAAATTGAATGATGGGCCTTCGATCGCTCTGATATCATAGCCTCGGTGCAAGGCTAGACATCGAAAAGCACAGAGATTGTCGTTAAACGCTTTTCCAGTTCGTCGATTATTTACCAAAGGGTAAATGCTGTCTTTTTTGAAAAGATAGTCCGGTAACATACCCTCACCTAGTACATATCTGGTCGAATAAAGCGTGAAATGAATATTCGTCACTAACACCGGAAACCATTCTGTATCTGGTCTGATACGTAGTAATTCTGTAATAATATCCATTCTTCGCAAGCGTAAACGTAAGCGATCTAAATCCGACCTTCTTGAAATGTAGAACGGTCTTTCTAAAATACCATTGTTGTTATATGGTATGAAATATCGATACTGACCAGTTTCCCTGTGTTGTAGAATCACTCCAAACACTAGATTCAAACGGAAAGCATGTTGTTCTCTCCTATAGATGTCATTCGCATATTCCATTAACTGTATAATGGTAACGTCGTTATCTAAGGGGAAATTGTAAACCGAATTGATTGGACCTTGTCGATGAGGTTCCAGTATCAATGGTCTATTAGCCTCATAAATGTTTCGAAGACTGTCGTCATTACCATCGCGTAACCACGGAGCATTGTCAGCATTCCACGGCTGTATCTGTAAGCGGCCTCCGGTCTGATAATGTTCTCTCATTCCATGAATGTAAAGATCATGACGGTTGTTAAACTTTTGAATACAGCGACGACATCTATACTGAGTGGCTGTTTTATTTGGTGGTTGACGTGAACTTTTAGATTCTCGTTCGCTGCGTTTCTTAGGCTGTTTTTCGTGGTATTGAAGATGACGTCTGAGTCCGTAAGCGGTAGAGCATAGCTTATTACATTTAGAGCAGCTGTGTTCATTTCCTTCACACGTTTTCTGGTGACGGACACGATCATTAGAATATTTAAATGACTTAGAACACTTTGAACAAAGAAAACTTTGGTATGTATGATCTGCCTTTTTGTGACGTTCTAGGTTTGATTTTGTCGAATATAGCTTGGTACACTCTTGACAGCGAAAACCATCGGAGGTTTCTTGGTAATTAGAAGCGCCCTGAAATATATATGAAAAGAATAAAGAATGAAGAACTATATATAGTTGAAAGAACAAAAACAAAAACAAAAAATATTTAGATTAAAGAGTAAGATCTGTACTATTATTTAATTAAAACGTCTTGTTATATGAAATTTAAAAGTTAAATCTTACATTTCCTAGACTATCTAGCTGTCTATGTATATTTTCGTGTGCATTTAGGTCCTGTGTATTATAGAATGTAGTAGCACACCATCTGCAACGTTGTAATCTAGTGGACATCTGCAAATATATATTTATAAAGTCATGAGACACGTATAAGCAATACGGGCAATTGCATCTTTGACACTACGTTTTCAGTTTATTGAAAAGCCGTTTTGATTCAACACGGAACTTATGTAACATTGAAAGCATGTTGGACAACTACTGCTTTTGTCACAACATTTGCGTAAAACTAAAACCATAAAAAGAGCAATGCTGCTTTTTCCATATTGTTTTCAATTATATTATGAACTGATGGGTTGGTACTACTGAAATGATGTTGAAAACACCCTTTAAACCCGTCGAAACAAACAAACAAGCATAGGGGCAATTACTTCTTTTCAACTATATGTCAGTTGTATTGAAAGACCATCTGCAACGTTGTAAACTAGTGAACATCTGAAATATATATGTATAAGTCATGAGACACGTAAGCAATACGGGCAATTATATCTTTGACACTATGTTTCAGTTTTATTGAAAGACCGTTTTGTTTCAACACGGAACTTGTGTAATATTGAAAGCCTGGCGGACAATTACTGCTTTTGTCACAACATTTGCTTAAAAGCAGAACCATATAAAGAGCAATGATGCTTTTTCCATAATGTTTTCAGTTATATTATGAACTGATGGGTTAGTATTACTGAAATAATGTTGAAAATACCCTTTAAACCGTCGAAACAAATAAACAAGCATAGGGGCAATTACTTCTTTTTCAACTATAATTCAGTTCTATTGATTCAACAGGGAACTTGTGTAACATTGACAGCATGGCGGTCAATTACTGATTTTGTCACAACATTTGCGTAAAATCAGAACAATATAAAGAGCAATGCTACTTAATCCATAATGTTTTCAGTGTTATTATGAACTGATGGGTTGTATTACTGAAAATGTTGAAAACACCCTTTAAACCCGTCGAATCAAACAAACAAAACGTCCTTTAAAAGCATAGGGGCAATTACTTCTTTTTCAACTATATTTCAGTTCTATTGATTCAACACGGAACTTGTGTAACATTGAAAGTATGGCGGACAATTACTGCTTTTGTCACAACATTTGCGTAAAACCAGAACCATATAAAGAGCAATGCTACATTTTCCATAATGTTTTCAGTTTTATTATGAACTGATGGGTTGATATTACTGAAATAATGTTGAAAACACCCTTTAAACCCGTCGAATCAAACAAACAAGCATAGGGGCAGTTACTTCTTTTTCAACTATATTTCAGTTCTATTGATTCAACACGGAACTTGTGTAACATTAAAAGTATGGCCGACAATTACTGCTTTTGTCACAACATTTGCGTAAAACCAGAACCATATAAAGAGCAATGCTACTTTTTCCATAATGTTTCAGTTTTATTATGAACTGATGGGTTGGTATTACTGAATTAATGTTAAAAACATTACTGAAATAATGTTGAAAACACCCTTTAAACACGTCGAATCAAACAAACAAAACGTCCTTTGAAAGCATAGGGGCAATTACTTCTTTTTCAACTATATTTCAGTTCTATTGATTCAACACGGAACTTGTGTAACATTGAAAGTATGGCCGACAATTACTGCTTTTGTCACAACATTTGCGTAAAACCAGAACCATATAAAGAGCAATGCTACTTTTTCCATAATGTTTTCAGTTTTATTATGAACTGATGGGTTGATATTACTGAATTAATGTTAAAAACTACCTTTAAACCCGTCAAATCAAACAAACAAACGTCCTTTGAAAGCATAGGGACAATTACTTCTTTTTCAACTATGTTTCAGTTCTATTGATTCAATGAGTCAGTTCTATTATGAACTGATGGGTTGTTATTACTGAAATAATGTTGAAAACACCCTTTAAACTCGTCGAATCAAACAAACAAAACGTCCTTTGAAAGCATAGAGGTAATTACATATTTTCCAACTATATTTCAGTTCTATTGATTCAACACGGAACTTGCTACTTTTTCCATAATGTTTTCAGTTTTATTATATGATTTCATATAAATGTTTTATTTTACTAAATCACTACGATGATTGATTATTCATAACTAAAAACATAGTAATTGTCTTGTCATGCTTACGTTAATGTATATATTTACATTAAACGAATTCATTAGTTGTTTTTTATGACTCTCCTATATTACACCATGAACGTGAAAAAAGATAATATGTTATTTCATACTTAGACATTTAGTGACCACAGAAGGATCTAATTTCTTTTTTTCTTTTTCCTTTTTTTTAAAAAAAAGATATAAAATGTTTGAATTTCTTCAAAATATTATGGATATCGGTTGCATGTTTATATTATAAACATGTGATCAGGCGGAATGTTTTTTAAAAAAATACAGGTAAAGGAAGTCGACAATTTTCGGACGTAACCTTTCATTTAAAGATTAAAAGCAGGAAATTTAGAATGTATGTAGATAATGACAGAGAAATCATACTAAATAAGGAAAAGATTCCGACAATTTTTGGCAAAGATCAAATAGTAATTCGCGTACTAAAGGAACAAAGTTTGCTAAATATAAATCTCGATTTTTTTTAAAGATTTGACAACATCTTGGTTAAACTTTTTCCAACCTTTTCTTAAATCTAGAAAAACAAAAATACCACAATTGACTATTGAATTGATTGATATTACCCATAATAAAATGTTAGGTCAAACGTGTTTTCTAAATAATGAAAACGTTTCTATTAAAATATATAAAGATGCAATGGTCTCGGCCACTTTTTTTTCTCTAGCGTGTTCATTCACGAATTAGGGCATGCATTGTTACCGGATTCAGAAGAGCATTCGGATAACTGGTATAGTACCGTTGCATCCCTCATTAGCCTCTGTAAATGTTCCAAGGAAACAAATATACCCTTTTTCCCGATTAGCAGAAGTGTTAGTATAACTCAAATGTTTTCAAGTAACGGAAAATCTCACTTAATAAATACCAATTACTTGTATTTTTAAAAATCCATTGATAAAAACAATCAAAAAGTTTAATTGTCCATCTGTGTTCATCCGAATTTAAACAAATAAAATACTGTCGATAAGTCGGTCAATATATGAAAACAAGGGATTACTCAGGTAACTTTCTTATGAATATTTATTAAAGAATATTGCATAATATATAACTTAAAGCTATGAATAAGCGTTGTTCTATTTATATAATAGCTGTTGCGCGTCATACAACATGAATCCTTTTCTCGTCATGCTGTAAACCTTATGTAATCCTTCACAATAACTAAACATGTTGATACAAGTTTGTATGAAATACTTGAACAATAAATTTAGCTGTGTGAAAATATGGCGTTGTCATCCTATAACTCGTATTATACTCACTTTAAATTTCTATAACATAATCATGCAACAACAAATTTAGCTGTGTGAAAATATGGCGTTGTCATCCTATAACTCGTATTATACTCACTTTAAATTTCTATAACATAACCATGCAAGTCTACTCTTTAAATGTTAAACTCTGGTGTTTCTATTTCACTATCCGAATCATTTGAAATTGAAATCGTTGACATTTAGTGTCGGTATTTATAATCGAGTTGACAGATCGTGACAGCGATGACGGGGCAACACGAACTCATCGATCATGAGTCAGCGATGACGGGTCAACACGAACTCATTTATCACTCGTTCGTCAGGTTAGTGATCGATAGTGTAGGGAAGTAATCATCGGGTTGACATTTAGTGTCGGTATTTATAATCGAGTTGATAGATCGTGACAGCGATGACGGGGCAACACGAACTCATCGATCATGAGTCAGCGATGACGGGGTAACTCATCCATCAAGTGTCAGCGATGACGGGTCAACACGAACTCATCCATCATGTTTGACAGGTTAGGGTCAGGCAGTGCGCTGTGCAGGATCAGCAAGAAGGACTATTAAGGGTAGTATTACTACTACTAATATGCACACAAAATAATCTCTACTTACATTGTTGTCCGCTGTACCATCTAATACGTGTCCACCAACCGGAGGTGATCGGTCGATTGTGAAAGCCTGTGATACTATTTCAGATTGTAAACCAGCTCTGTTTACCGCCTGTGAAATTAAAGAAGATAATCATTCACAGGTATTGATTAAACATAGATATGATCAATTTACTGACAGATGATTGTTCATGTCAAGGGATTGAAGGAATTAACTTTTGCAATCCGACAGCGATTGAGATTGTTGTAACACACCGAGTCCACTGTCATGCGTTAGCCGAATCAACCACTCAAATTATAGATTTTGATTGTTTTTTCTTAGAGCACCAGTTGTCAGGTGTAACATGAAAAAGTTTAAATAAATCATCGCCAGTGTGCTTACTATTACTGCAACATCGATATGATATCGTCAGCTATTATATACATCTATAATCTGTAAAGTATGAGGGAGAAAGGCCGCGACCTTCATATACCTATGCATGTGGCTAAGAAAGCTATACACATATTTATTAAGTATATGCATTCGTAAAGTGCATCCAATGTGTTGCTCACAACTCAAAACTCAAGCCGCATTAGTTCATTCGATCTAGGGGTTCTGATTTCGAATCCAGGCTAGTCGATTTAATGATTTCCATTGGTTCAGAAAAGTCATTTTGAATAAGGCGATATTCCAACTTTGGGTTCGAATGAGTTGGGAAATAAAAGAATGTAATAACTTAAAATAACATTTATAAAAATACTGTTTGAAACGAGATTAGAGGCCAATCAATTAAGACCACCCCAGAGTTGTAATGGTTGAGCGTCCGCATCGGATACGGGAGGCCGCTAGTTATACAAAATACTTTAAAATGGAAGTAATGGCTTGTAATCCTTGGAATTCCGGATTGTAGGATTAGCACTACCGACTGGTTTCAGAATAAAATGGACCATAAGTACTGATATCTTACCTAGAATACGCCTTGATATAAATGATACATTGTTGAATGAGGCATAACAACTCCAAACAAAAAAACTCACCAATGAATCAATACATACCTCAACGGAAATGAAGTATCGTGTTCCATCAACAAGGTTTGAAGTATTCAATGACAAGGACACATAGTTAGTTATTTCGCGGACGGATAAAACATCATTTGTTTCCAATCTTGATCCAATCCCGATATTAAAATAATCAATCCCACTGTGTGGATCTTCAAAGCCAGATAAATACACGTTTAAGTGGTCAGAAGAAACAACAGGTATCGACATACGACCATGGCCAATTTCGATTTGACCTGTTGATGGTGCAGAGTCATCTACAGTCATAAGCTCTGAGGTAACGGTTGCTTGTAAACCGGCATAGTCTGTACCTGAAATTAGTTATGTTTGATAGATTTCCTGGCTTTGTCATAACAGTACTCGACATTACACCATTCCCAAACAACTTAAATCCATCATTGTAGGACGAATGACGCTTAGCGCATTTACTTATGTCGGAAGGAATATTGGCAGACCTAGTGTTCGAATTCGCAAACCGTTAATTAACAGCTAGCGTTGCTATCGGGCTTGGTGAAATATAATATGAAGAAATATATGTTTTAATAACGTTCTCTTAGGCGGGGGATCATTCGAATTCTTAAACAATTGTAGGAATTAGGAATGTCTTGCTTTCTTGGTGCCCAAACCTGCGCGGATTATGACTATTGCATCGGTATTAGCACCGTGGAAATGCCGTGATATGACAGAAACACTATTGAAAGTGGCTAACAACACGATTCAAATCAAACCTTTGTTAGTTTGGCAACTTATTGACTTCACAGATAAACTATATGTTACCGTTAATGCAGTGGTACATACTTTTGCAACTCAACAGCGCATACTCAGTGCTAGTAAACTTTAATTTCGGCATTTGGTAGGAAATGTATAATACCACGTTTTGTCAACTGAAGTCGTGCGTCCTTGATATGATTAGAATACTTAATAGATAAACAACGACGGTATTGTTGTCACAACGATCAACCTGCTGAAAAATCGAACTTTATTTTAAATAGTAAGATCGACCAACCATATGGCAGCATGCGTTGACGGCTTATACCAAATTAGAACATTTCTATGCTTAACACAAATAACACAATTAAAACCTATTCAACTGTCAACCGTATTATAACGACATGCCAGGATATTTTTTAATAGAGCTTTCATTAAGTTTATATCAAGACAAAGCATATTAACACAATTGCTGTTATTTTTTATGTCCCCGTATCATTTAGGTACACTGCTATTAAAACGGGAATAATACCTTTTACTTCAAAACGATGGTAAAGAAGCGAAAATTTGGATAAGTCGCAATATCAACTCTATAATACTCAAATAATCAGATGAGAGTATTCAGTTGAACAATCTACTCGAATTACTGAATGGTTAAGTTCTTATCATACTGCAAGGACATTTCTGAAGGTTGACTTTTGTTTGCACCTATTCTTGCCATAGCTATAAAAGTTTATTATGTGCTCATAATTTGTGCTCAAGTATCTGATTGGTCAGAAGCAAATTCTCCAAATTGACCATCCAAAAGCCGTATTTGAAAACATGGAGTTCATTTCTGAGCACTGAGATCGTTTTCCGAGTTTTATAGTTTCGGACCCTGGTCTAAACTAATCTTTGAAGTACATACCCGTTATGGTTACGTATACATTTGCACCATCCGTGACATTCATCCTGTCAAATACATACGTGTGTTCATGCCCTATGATCTCCCTTTGGTGTAAATCGTCACTCCCGGGAGTTGTACCTTTATTTATAAAGAGATCAATTGTTTATATTGTAAACTTGTAGTAGGGGGGAAATTATATAAGAAAAACAACACAAATCAAATGAAACCAAAAAGTACCGTATGGAATTTGTTAAGAAATATGTTGATATAAAAGCCTTACTATTTGTTCTATGAATAATCCATTTATTTTAAAATGGAAATGGTTACTTATGCTTCATGAAAGGTATGATTTTACTTGCCTGCACACACTGTGTAATGCTTGATATTGTCTATGTAGCCAAGGACCTCTACATCCACATTATCTGTATAATTGTACCAAAACACAATAGCATCTCTTATGTCACTAATGTATCTATTGTGATTTGGAACCACAAGATGGCCACCAGTTGGACGAATATTGTCGATGATAAAACCATCACTACAGGCCCTGATTTCCTCGAATGACTCTACATGGCTCTCCCGTCTTATACGGGTGACTTCTGAAAATGCGCAGATATATAGGAATCGGTTCTTTGGAATGACATCCTGGTGAAATGTGCTATATCCTGATAACGTTGTATTCACTGATGCAATGCAGTCTGACGTAACTGAACATGTGACCGGAACATATGCTGATGTCATTACATACCACGTGACATTCCTATCCGATACCATTGTCATTGCACCCGCTACTATTGTCGAAGCGTTACCGAAATCAAGTTCTGAATCATGTAGTTGTGTTTCCTTACTGCCAAGATATCGACTGTTTAGGAGCTGTTTGGAGAAAATATAAAGAACTTAGATATTATTTTATATGAGGGCGTTCGTTAAAACTGCAAAGGAAAATGTAAGAGAACAGGATTTTTTCATTATTTTACAGAAATAAAAAAAATCATACTGAGTTGTATCAGTATGACGCATTTAATATTAATTTTTTTTTTCTATACCAAACATCGTGTCAATAATTACACCTGACGTACTTATAGGCTTGAAACGTTTTGGTATATGTACACATACTTCATATATACCTTTTTCACATTATACCAGGACGGTTTAGCGGAGTCAAAATCGTACACGACATTGTAATTAACGCCACCTTTTGATTCAGCTTTCAACTTCATGCATTTAATCTTCGACAAAGATGACCAGGTGAAAGCTCGTACACAGGCATGAAGTGTTTCGTGGTCTTGTGTTGGCAAATTAGTACAGCTACTCATCTGAAAAATAAAAAATTAAATATAGAAGCAAATATAGTGAAAATATGTAAGTTATCTACTAATATTGTGTTTCTTCTGGTGTTTATAGTCCCAATAAAAATGTTGCACATTGTTCACTTACTCTATCCCACATAAAACACATCTGCAGCAGTCTTCTTTGACATATGTAAGTTATCTACAAATATTGTTTTTCTTCTGGTTTGTATTGTCCCAATTAAAAAGTTGCATGTTGTTCACTTTCTCTACCCCACATAAAACACATCTGCAGCAGTCTTCTTTGAAATATGTAAGTTATCTACAAATATTGTTTTTCTTCTGGTTTTTATAGTCCCGATAAAAAAGTTGCACATTGTTCACTTACTCTTTCCCACATTAAACACATCTGTAGCAGTCTTCTTTGAAATCAGCTAGATAAACATATGGAAATCCGAAATCCATTTAACTACTAATTATTAGAGAAAACATTGTGACAAAAGGAGAAAATTCCACAGTTGACTAAAAAAGTTTCTGTGGGTTGGAAAAGGGTTAACATACATAAAGGATACTGTTAACAAAATGATCAGTAGTCTTTATGAATCACACGGACGGTTTTTTACATAGATATGACAGAGTGCTTGTTCCAAACTTTAACTTTTGATTAGTCGTTTGAGTAACACTAATTTCGAAGTATTAAAAAAGAGTATAGAAATGAAAGGTTTAAGACAATAACCGTGTCGTTACCTAGACTAACTGAACAATAACTAAATTCAAATATTATCTGAATCTTGCCAGAATGCAACTGTCCGCCACATGTACTTGACATATTAACAAGGAATTGAAAGAAAATCAATTATGACAGACATACGCAATGACGGAAAACTGGAATAACGGTCTGTCAGCATTGAGTAACACAAGATGCTTCTGTCAATTATGGTTGGGACATGACCATATACTATCAAATACAATTTTAAGTAATTTACTTACGTTGTAATGGTTGTGTCCGGTCGGTAAAATTGTGGACCACTTTGTCAGCAGCGCTGTGGCCGTTTTATCCTTTGAAATTCCCCATTGAAAGAATAACATTCGACCAGAGTTCCCAGACACCTCCCACCTAATGTTTATGCTTCTACATTCACTTGATACCTTTTGTCTGTTAATTTCAATGATCGCTTCTAATACGTCAAACTTGCGAGGAAACGTAGCTGGAACAACTTCATTGCTCGAGACGCATCGAAAACATCGCGAATCAATACAAGGCCTCACTAACAATCTGTATGCTATGTCATGGTGCAAGTTGTTTACTAAGACCGATGCAGTATTATTTGAACCTGCACTTTCGAATGGAGTAAGGGACTCTACGCACAGTTCACTAGAGTTATTAGCCTTACAACTCATCCCCAGACCGATTTCATATCTTAAATGCAACACCGTATTCATTCCCAGTGTCCAGTGGCCATCTACAACCGGTATGTCATTGAGATACGAGCCATTTTTGCATTGCCATACAGACATTGTATACTTTAAACTTTTGTTAAATCCATCATGTGTAAAGCGAAAAACTGGGCGATCGTAAAAAGGGATAATCCTGAACGAATTCAGATCAAGTATTTCCCAAATTCCGTCAGATGTGTCTAAATTGACTACTTCTGGCAAAGCATCGTGTGTTACTTGTATATAATATGATTGTCCTACGCGAAAACGAGTACTCAATGAAAATGAATCATTGACCAAGTTAGACATTGTTGCAATTTGGCTATAATATTTCGGTACGCGCTTACAATCAAGGCCTGTAAATACATGAAGTGAACTGACGACTTCGGTTTCATTGATGATGGTAACACCATTTGAGCTAGATAAAGTATCACCACCAGTACACGAAGATCGCAGTGTGATGAAATATCTAACATTTGTCAGAAAGTGTGGTGAACGTAAGCAAGCTGTCCGACTATTACTGACACGTTTAAATGGATGTATATCACTCATTTCCTTGGCGCTTCCAACAGCAATTTCAACGGAAACGTTCTCATGGTGCTCAAACCCACTCCATCCACAACATAGAGTATGTTCTGATGTGTGTCCACTGATATCCGTATCCGAGCCCATTTCAGCTGGATCAAGGTCAACGACTGTTCCATGACCCGGTGGGTATTTAGAGGGAATTTTGAACGAACTCGTTGTGCTTCGCACCATGTGTCCGGCATTGTTATATACGTAAAGCGCCACTATAAAGTCTCTTCCATCTTTTGTGTCCTTACTCTGTAGTCGTCGTATTGGATATTTAACACAGCCCACATTTAAGTTGTGTGAACATGACACAGATTCGTATTCATTCCATTCATGAACTGGAGTAACGGGTTTGCCATCAGATTCTGAAATATATACAATTGAATACTAAATTAACTATTTTTACAGTTAATGTAACACATACATGTTCAGCTTTTCATCAGTGAATTCTGGACCATACATGTATAGCTTAACTAGGAGAAGCCCTATTCAAATAGAAACCCTTATTAAAAAAGACATCAGAAAATATGAAACACTCTTATAGCAGCCTTGTGTAAGCCTTGTGTGAGATAGCAAAATGGTATACTAAACGCAAAATACCTATATACGCCGAATATACAACGAATCGGCAACTCATCGAACATCCTCGGCCAGTGTTTTGTCTACTTACAGTGAACTCGACAGTTCCGGGTCAGTAAATAAATTAACGAATTTTGTCTCTTTGAAAGGAAAGTTCAGAGAAACAAAACTACATAAAATGTTCAACAACTACTTCCTCCACACCATGATTGATTTCAACAATTATATAAATGTGTTAAAATGTTTCTTTAGTGTCTGCAATTGCAAGCTGTAAATTTGACAGCTTCGATCGAGCTTGCCTTTTCCGGTTCACGTGACAAATGTCTCCATCAAGAACTGTCACAGGAATGTGATGAATGCCTTCAGCTTGGCCAGATACCGAAGTTATAATTTATATTGATCAAAATTAGAATACATTTTGAGTTAAAACAATCGGCGCCTCACATATACGCCTCTCATGCTTCAAATCGTGCCAGTGATGTGGCAAACTTTACTGTACACACTTTCATGCAGGAAAACGGTTGCATTTCAACCAACTAATAAGTCATATTTGATAAAAAGGGTAAATTTATGGGAATGAAATTGATCCAATAACAATTTGTTACATTGATTTATCCCGAAAATAGTATTACCAAAATAGCTTTACTAATACATTGATAATTTTGAGAAATTCCCTTTGGCTGACCCGAAAGTGTAGTATGCGAACTAGGTATAATTATCTGCTAGTTTGGCATAAACAACTTTGATAAGTCAATCAATTTTATAAATCTTGTTCAGTGGTAAATAACCTACACATTTATGTGCATTACTCAAATTATGGCTACAATCAGCAATATTTGCTGTGACAGGTAAACAAAAATATTGAGATTTTGCTTTTGCGGGAATCGATGCAGTCAAGCGTTTGGTGATAACAACATCCGTTCTTAAAATGACAACGTCAAAAATCGAAGTGAAACTAGACCAGCTAATGGGAAATATGACTTGATAACAAAAATGTCGAAATAAGGTATCATTCTCGAAAACTAAACATTTTTTTCCAAATGTGACCCGGAATTGTCGATTACCAGGATGTCGAGTTCACTGTATTTTAAAACGTTTAGCTAACCATCTTTAGATGCTCGGAATATTGACTGATAACTTACCAAACTGGAACATTATATAATTGATTGTGTCTTCTTGTTCAGGATCAATAAATGTGACGTTATCCCATTCAACAGTTACATGACTTGCGTCTAGTGTAACAACTGCTTTCTTCTTTTCGACCGGTGGCGTTTCATCAATAACTATCGGCCCAAATTCTATTACTTTTTCTAGTCCAGCTTTATTTACGGCTTTAATGAACATATAGAATGGGTCATCGAAAGCAAAGCCGGCGTGATTGCGTCTGTAGAAAGTCCTTCTGTTGGTTGACTTGTACGCCATTAAGTCTGGTTTAACGGATACTGTTTCGTCGTTTCCAAAACCGACGTAATAATCATAAATTTGACTTGCGTCCTCTCCCATATCCCATGATATTTCTAGATGATCATCTGGAAGATATATTAATTGTTTGCTGTCATAAAAGTCATAGTTTGTGCAAATGAATTCGGATATCATTTCATCTGTAGTATTAACGCTCCTTTCAGTTAGCAATGATGGCAGTTCTGTACCCGTAACGTTACTACATAAATCAACGCACGCGTTAATGTCGGCCAGTCGAACCCTCTGCAAAGAGGAGTGCAGAAGCCATACGTGACTATTGCTGCAATGTAAGCTCTCTTTCCATCGTCCGTTCAACAGGGAAATATTCTGAAAGGTAGGTACAGTTTTATCTCGCGTTATCCCGTCGGAACATGCAGGCTCAGATAGTTCAGCTGCATTATTTAATGCCACTACAGACACGTAAAACTTTCCAGTAAAATTCGCCTTCATGTGAACTGACGTCTCCGTAACCGGAACCTCGTGGAAGTCAACGACTGATGCATTACGCGATATCGAATGGATCCCCTTTCTCACCTCTTCCCGGCTAAGACATCTTTCTGCCAGAGCAATGCGATACAATTTGATCCCACTTTCATGGTCGATGAATCCGTGCCACCGTACCATAAAATCCTCCTGGCTCGTATAGTCGATATCTTTGCTTCCAATAGGCCCTTTAAAAAAAAAATCATTATTAATTTTCCAGCGTTTTTATTTAATGTCGAAGATCTATTATTATCTATTATTAAGATTATTAAATCGTTCGAATTATAATATCGAAAGAGCATTAGATCTTTTCTTCCAATAGACAATTTAAAAAAAAAATCATATTTCATTTTCAAGCAATTTAACTGAAGAACTGTGTTTCCCATGGTAAATGATTGCTAATTTATTATATTTTTCATGAAACGCAATCCGATCTTGCTTTAAGTGCAACATTCTGTACATGAATATCTAATAATGAATTGTGTACCATCTCATTACAACTAGCATATTCTCAATTACAATTTAAAGTAACACTTCTTATATATCTACACATTTTTAAACGTTTTTCTAGTTTCAGTTCCACTTTTTCTATTAGGAAATTCATATATGCCCATTTAATTCATATACATGACCACATTTTAATCTGATAAATATCATTTCACTCAGACTTTGGAACACATGCTTTTTCATGTGTAGATATGGTGTACTATGTAACAAAAAGGTGAACGAGTGAACATTGTCATGAACATATTTATCTTTTGAAAATAGCGTAGCAGCATTTCTGTTTGCTGCACATTTTTCTTGATATAATTGTATAACTGACTTGTTTTAAAACTTAAAATTTAGAGTATAAATGATTGACGAAGCTGACAGCACACACATTCGTTAAGCATATATACAACCATCACTCAAGCAAGTCGAACATTTATGAGTTTCTTTCGAAATCGAGTTATCGCGAGTCATATGTTAAAGTGACATAATGAAAGGAAACAAAGTATGTTGAATTTACCTTCGAAAACAACACCTTTTACTGGTGGAGAAGTATCAACTAGGATTTCCATATGCTCTATGTTCATAAGTTGTGCTTTGTTCGTAGCTTTAACGGTAAAATAGTAGTTTCGGTTGTGATTCCCTTGTTTCAGGATATTGCCTCTCAAACTCACTATGTATTTAGTAATTTGGCACTTTCCGACATCAGGGCATATACAGTAGCTTATGTTATCACAGCTATCCTGAAAGAGATTGTGGATAAAATGATTTTATTAATTGTGTAAGGTCTTTACAAGTTCATTTCATAATTATTAATTTTCTGTCTATCTCTGTCTTTATGTCTGCTTCTCATTGTCCGTGTCTCTCTCTGTCTCTGTCTCTCTATCTCGCCGTCTGTACCCCTGTCTCTCTCTTTCCCTGTCTGTTTGACTCTCTCTGATGTTTCAAACAATAAAGGTTGTGTTATAATCATACCATTAAACGATAGAGATGCAGGTTCACAGCTTAACGCTATTGATGCCATTTGTACTCGAGGTTTGTTACAAGTACTTTGTACTTTTCGAACAATGAAGACCTCATTTAGCCTGCGAATCATTGAAGTTCCATTAGGATATATACCAATAATCTTTAGCTTATCTTTAACAATTTCTTCATCAAAAAGAGTTGAAAACATTCTGGCAAAAGTCGATTACTGAAGATGTGACAAAATAGGTATATATGTGGGAACGGGTTAAGTTTAGCTACTATAAAACGATGTTTCATTTTGCATATATATAGTCAGCATATGAAGTAGTTCCTGTTTATCTTCAATGGCCATTATTTATCAGGACCTTTTAATTGTACCTAACACATTCAATGTGCACACTTCATTTTAAGCTCCATTCACAAACACAATCAGATACCATTTATTGCCTACTTACAGAAGACTGCCATGAGTTTGAACAATTTACATTGTAATCAGGACCTTTAATAATCCTTGAAATATTTACATAATTGAGTAGTACTATATCACTTAGCCACTTACATGACTAACGAAGTATTTAACAACTTACTGTTTCATTGATAGCGATGTTCCTTGCTATCAATTCCCTACCATGATCGCTGACTCCGAAAGCCCATTCAATTTCTTCAACGCCACTGTGTGGATCTAAAGCCTCGAAGGAAAGATCTATCTCAGTCAAGTCACCATTCTCATCACCATGTGCAAACAGGCTTTCATATCCGTTATTCAACAGCCATAAGTTGTTAATGTGAGGTACTGAACGGTCAATAGAAACAGTGCGAGAGTCTGTGATGGTGTTATTGACAATATCGATCGCCGTGACGTTAAGGGTGTACGTTTGACCGTCGGTAAGGTTAAATCCCCGGCAGTGTGTCTGGTTGAGAAAGTTAGGAAGGGTACCCTCGAAATGTAGACTTTCGTGCGAACTCCAAGAGAAGTTAAAGGCTATAATACCATTCACATTTGGAGTTCCGCTTATGGAAATATCGCCCGTCTGTTGTTCATAGATACCTGATATATTTAGATTGGCTTTAATTGGTTGTAAAACATGATTATCCTGGTAAAACCTATTAACAAAATAGTCTTTCCACGATATGCAAATATCGTTATGATGCGTTTGCCATTTGTTATTAGCTTGAGGCGAGGCTGAAGTGACTGTGAAAGAGTTTGACTTGACTATTTCAAGATATGACGTATTGTCATACAAAACAAATCGTCTAGCTATTCTAACATTATCAGCTACATCTTTCACTTCAAGATAAAGACATAGCAACTTTGGTGTTTTGGAATTAATCGTAAGCTCTGTCCTAGGATCGACTGAAGCATTGGTTATTTTAGTCTGAACTATTGTTGTTCCCATGAAAAGTATTCCAATGCCCTCAGTCATTTCATAAGCTGATACAGCATAGTTCTCTATACCAGAAGCTAGCGTATCATCACCGTTGATAGGTGTCGGGTCTATCCAGTTAGTGAAAGCAATATTAATAATTCCGGATCTCGATATTTTGTCATGAACTTCGAAAGGATCTACGTCACCAATAGCTGTTGATTCGGGCATGGTTGTATCCATTATATAGCATATATCTCGTGTTTGTTTGACCTTGTCGTATTCATAATGGTGCGTAGTTTTTGTTCGTACATCCTTTGTAGTGAGATATCCACCGCCGTGTACGTCAATTTGGAGGCAGAGTCTGTAGTTAAACGAAAAGCACACATAAACAATTACAGAGGACTAGTGGAAACTCGAACGTATCGTTTAACTCGAACTTGTTCTTGAATCGGATCTGTCTTTTAAAGACTCTGATGCCTTATAGGAGCAATGAAAATAACTTCTGCCACTCTGTATTTATGACATTATTGTATTTCTGGCTAGTTTTTTATAATACATACTGTATATGTTTATTGAATAACGGAGCTGAAAATACATACATGGTTTAACAGATCTCGGTAACGACTATAACTCATAGTAATGAATGGATTCCTTTCTAGTTCCAGTTATCGTGAGTCAACTGAAAATGCTTTTTCTATTTTAACGAAGTTCATCTTTTTTTTTACATAATTCCGATCAAACATGAGTTCTTACCAGGTTGGAACATCATTGTTAATAAAAACAGAAACCAAAGTATTGACCAGTATTCTATAACCAGAAACCAGACTTTCATTATTTTATTTTTGATGTCTTGAAAAAAGAAAATCTTCAAAGTAACTTATAGATCTATGGGGCCTATTGATTACTTTTCGTCCCTTAAATACAATGTTACCTTACAATTATACAACGTATATATGCACGAGGCAAACTTTATTAGAACTTAAATTATATTCATCCACAATTTATCACTACTTAGCTTTTCAGAACATGGTATGCTTTCTATTGCTCCTTTACGAAGTTCATGTCTTTTTGTATTACTGTATGTTTTACGCAATAAAGTTTATGTGTAAGTGTATGGTTGTACATATAAAAAGAAACACGTACTGTTGACCTGTGTTCTACAAACAGAAATCATAAGGCCTTTATTATTTTTATTGTAAAGATCTTATCTTGAAAATGACTTATAGGGATTACAGTGGACTCGCGATGACTCGTAGTTACGTCAAGTTATCGACGATTTATGCTAATTGTTCTCCTCCAGTGTCGTAATTAATTTATACGTAAATGCTTATTATGGAAAGCAAGTCAGTGATAAAATAATATCAAGAAACACACGTAAACTATAAAAAAAAAAGGTGTTCAAGATTTGAAACATGAAAACAAACTGCAACGGAAAGCTAGATAAAGTATTTTACCGATCGCCATCTTTAAGCCCCTTTGTAGCAGTCAGGTTTCCTTTTGCCATAAAAAGTCGTTTGGTATCTTTTCCTTGGGTTGTATCAACAAGCAAATGTATGTTATGTCCGTTCTGTGGTGAACCTTGTAAAGTAATATATAATGAACTTATTGATATAAACTTTCTGGCGATTTGTGGTCTAATCAAGTATTTATACCTACAAAACATGTTGTTACAGCATACAAGTATATTCAGACATATATGTATTTCCTATCTCAACTTGGTAAATGTATACTGTAAAGTAAACAGGAATCTGCCGTCGCCATCTGGTAAGCGTCTGGGATTCTGAACCGGGCGTTATGGTGAAGTGCCCTCGGGTAACTCCCATTTCCATGGCCTATTACTGGTTTAGTTACCAAAGCATTATCACTTTTTTCTGTCACTGTATTATAACCGATATATTGTTGAATAATGCGTAAATCGAAAAAATAATAATTAAAAAAATGTAGCTACTTTATCACGTCGTTTAGGGTAATACTCTTCCTAATAGACTGACCAAATGAGCCTTCTTTTTATATATTTTATGTATACAAATCTAAGTTTCATTGTTTGAAAATTGTGACCACCAACTTATGATTGCCCGTTAGTCAAGTTTATAAGTTCGAACCCCATTTCAGCGAACATTCTTTCCGACGTTTCGACAAAAGTCAATGCGACAAACGCGTCAATCGTCTTCCACAAATGGGCCAAAAGTCTATGTGGAAAAGCAAACAATTGTTTGCAAAGACTGTTGTTTGGAGTACTGATGTTAGAAAGTCAGGAAACACATGGATAACTGAACTGATCGCAATGATATGAATAAAAACATGCTGAAAGCGCGTTGAGCCCAAATCAATCAACTTACCCGTCGGCGTATGTTTTATTGCTGTAACAGTACCATCAGTAACGCCAAACTTCATATCCGTGGTTATAAACGAAGGTTTCGACGGAAACGCTGTTGTGTTCACATCAAATGTCGCTGTGATATCGAACTCTATCAGTTGTGGTTGAAAGTTTCCGTAGAAATTTTGCATATAAGAACATTCCATAGATGTGGAGTTGCTCTTGGCAGATATTTTCTTCACTCTAGGAATAGACATCGTTGTCAGGCAAGAGGCAATTGATGGTTTCAATGGTGCAGTGGCTGTTATATTAAATGTAATTATTATTTTTCATAAAATTATGTTATAGTGCTATTACACAATCAATATTAATAAGTACAGGCAATCTCATTAAAAGCAGACCACCTTAAACGTTGCTGCAGTATACAAATGCGCGTATATATCATATGAATATCTGTTACAGGTCGTCTCAGATTGACCTTTGCGTCAGGTAATCAAATTGTTGTCTTCATCATCATTAAGTATCAACAGGGGAGATGAACAACATATATATCCGAGATAGGGAAGCGGTAAGTGCCGAGTGTTCCGATTGTATGGAATATTTAGATGTACGGAGTCAATTCAATACGAAAATTATGCGATGTCGTCAAACCCAATATATGTACAGCGAAGCATTTTCATCCGATTGCATTGAGATGGAGATAAACTTATCCGTATGACTGCACGTAATAATAAACATAATGTGACACAGCAAATTTTTTCTTGCTTCGTTTTTAGACAAGTTGTGCCTTTTGGTTTCAATGATGTAGTTGCTATAAAAATGTAAATTTTGATTTTACATGAAGTTACCTTTTGAATATAGTGGTGCCATACACAAATACATATCCATTGATATACCTATCATTATACATACTTAAAGTCCTCATGTGGCATGCCGATTTAAAAGACCTAACCGATAACAAACTTGCTTTTCAAATCAATGACAATGATGACGAAGAAGAAGAAGAAGAAGAAGAAGAAGAAGAAGAAGAAGAAGAAGAAGAAGAAGAAGAAGAAGAAGAAGAAGAAGAAGAAGAAGAAGAAGAAGAAGATGATGATGATGATGATACTAATTATGATGATGGTGATGATGATGGATGATGATGATGGTAATGATGATGATGAGGTAGTATGAATAAATCATAAATTATAAGATGGTTATTTATGGTACACTTCTTTGGTTATTACGCAATTGTTACAAATATGTCAACAACATTGTAATCGACATACTGGAGTTTTTAGTTAAACCTACTTTAATACCGTTCTCCTTTAATATATCATCAAGTCACTTAAATCACTTACGCTCACAGGTTGTATGGTTGTTTATAGTGCGTTTTGTAAACCCTGCAGCACATTGACACCGGTCTCTATAGTCGTCTTGACAAGTACCAGGCCAACAAGGATTATCGTATTCACATGTACCTGTAAACAAAATTGTTCGTTTGTACGGTGTTTTTTCGCCGCTTGCAACATCTGTTCAGTTATATCACAGCGTTTCCTGGGTAAGTCACCAGTACTATAGAGCCAAGGAGGAGCAGCCACTGCTACCATGTTGCGGGTTGAACCCGCGACCTCTCGTATCTGAGGAGAACGCTCTATCACCGAGGTGGTGGTGCTGTAAAAGGACAAGCAATTCATTTCTCTATTCGCCGGACCTGTTTAGTATTCTGAAGTATAGATAAAGTTCGTTGTTGCTTGCATTCTTTAAATAGGAAATTAAACAGTCGAATATAAAAAAAGAAATATCTTTAAAAAAGATAAACGGCAATCAATATGAGTAAACACTAAGCAACTGAACATGCGCAAATTATTTGATATTTTGTCTTACTTATTAAAATGACAGAAAACAACGTTAAATATGTAATATTCGTTGTATGTATATAATTTGGTTTTGATATGAATGAAAGAGAGAAAAAAAGAGCTTGCCCCTGCCGGAAAACGAACCACAGACCTTTCACTTGCCAATCCAAGTCAACATCCATTACACTAGCACAACACGACGTTCGGACGTTCAAAGCCGATAATTCATCACATGACTGGAGATTCTGCTAGGCCCCCAAGAGGTGTATTATGTAACAAAGTTTAAGTTTCAATAGACGATAAATAACTGAAAACTTGTCATATTTAAAAATAAATAAATATTTTGCTCTTAAAAGTTTAAAACTTCACCTTATAAGTGCCTCTCGTGGGATCGCCAACTTAACTATGAACCAATCAAAACGTTTCATTTCCTTTATTTCTTCGACATTATTCATTAAAAACAACATTTGATTGGTCTACAAGCTAGATCATTTGTTTAACATCGAGGTCAAAACCCACGTTAATCGTCTATCGCCGAAAAATCAGGCTTGAAATATCCACATGGCTCCAAAACTATAAACGTTATATCTGTGCTCAGAATGTGTGCTCAAGTGTCTGATTGTCCAGAAGCAAATTAATTCGTTCTACAAATTTACCAATCAGAAACCTTATTTGGAGCCTGGAGTTTATTTCTGAGCACTGAGAACGCTTTCAGAGTTTTATAGTTTCGAACCCTGATCGTAACAAAATGGGCAAAGGAACACGAGTACATGTGCATACATGCTATCAGTTATTATTTATTTAAATAATGCTTTATATAATGCATCCATAATCGAAATGTATGCACTTTACTACGTCCAGGATAACTTGCTTTATACAAACATCGAGCTGCCTTGTTCAAACTAAACAAAAGGTAAAGTTATTGTAAAAGACCATATCAGAAAGGGGTGACCAGTTATCTATGTACGACTATTCTAATTGTTGCAGGAACAATGCTAACCTATGATGGCATACGTCAGTTGGGTGGGATAATTAGGGGTTTGTTCAGGGGTAAAATATAAAATAAGGATAAAGAGTAAGATTTGTTGAATCTTTTTTTTTTTGGTAAATGGTCATCACGGGTTCGATCTGAGGTTGAGCACATTTCTTCTTCTGGTCCATATGTTAAGAAAAAGGCACGTGCCAACATTACTTTTAGAGCAACGTGTGCAATAAATGCGAACGTGTTTGTTTTTTACTACATCCACAGATTGCCTAGGGCTTTGAGAATCTCAGCAGCTTTTCAATTTTAGACTAACCCCTTGTGCTTTTTTAAATTGTAAAATTACTCATTTTGTCCTACTTCTTTCCATCCAGTTTCAGGCTACTTTTTATACCAATTATTTTCCAGTCATTTCCAAATAATACTGTTTCTACTTGATACATGAAAACCCTTATAATAATAATAATAATAACTAGAGATTGTAACTGTAGCAACAGTTACGAACGATTCCCTTGCCATTTTATTTAACAAGGGGAGATAACAGACACGAGTATTCGGTCATGCACTAATACACTTGAGAAAGTAGTACTACTTGATTAGAAACACATGTACTAAGTTTCAAGTCTCGATCACTTGTCGTTTTTGAGTTATACAAGTCCGAAAAATCGACCAATCAGAAGCGAGTATTCGATCATGCGCAAATACACATGAGAAAGTAGTATCACTTGATTGGGAACACTTGTACTAAGTTTCAAGTCTCTATCACTTGTCGTTTTTGAGTTATACATGTCCGAAAAATCGACCAATCAGAAACGAGTATTCGGTCATGCGCTAATTCACTTGAGAAAGTAGTACTACTTGATTAGAAACACATGTACTAAGTTTCAAGTCTCTATCACTTGTCGTTTTTGAGTTATACAAGTCCGAAAAATCGACCAATCAGAAACGAGTATTCGGTCATGCGCTAATACACATGCAAAAGTAGAACTACTTGATAAGAAACACATGTACTAAGTTTCAAGTCTCTATCACTTGTCGTTTTTGAGTTATACAAGTCAGAAAAATCGACCAATCAGAAACGAGTATTCGGTCATGCGCTAATACACTTGAGAAAGTAGTACTACTTGATTAGAATGACATGTACTAAGTTTCAAGTCTCTATCACTAGTCAGTTTCGAGTTATACAAGTCCGAAAAATCGACCAATCAGAAACGAGTATTCGGTCAAGCTTAAATACACATGAGAAAGTAGGTCACTTGATTGGGAACATTCGTACTAAGTTTCAAGTCTCTATGTCTTTTCGTTATCGAGTTATACAAGTTCAAATCACCCAATTATTAATAAAATGAAAAAGGGTAGATAACTTTGCAAAAAGTGGCCCAGAGTTATAATTCTTGCATGTTGTACATCTGCACAGTGCCATCTATCTATGTTCCAAGTTTCAATAATATCTGACCGTTCGTTCACAAGATATCGCTCTGACAAAAATTGATTAAAATATTGAAAAAGGGGAGATAACTTTGCAAAAAAGTGGCTCAGAGTTATCATTCTTGAAAACTACACAAGTTCACATTGCCATATATCTATGTTGCAAGTTTCGATCAATTAAATCAAGTAGTTTATGAGTATTGCTCTGGACAAAAATTTGGATAGCTGAAAGAGAATAATAATAATAACTAGAGATTGTAACTGTAGCAACAGTTACGAACGATTCCCTTGCCATTTTATTTAACAATGGGAGATAACAGAAACGAGTATTTGGTCATGCGCTAATACACTTGCAAAAGTAGTACTACTTGATTAGGAACACATGTACTAAGTTTCAAGTCTCTATCACTTGTCGTTTTTGAGTTATACAATTCCGAAAAATCGACCAATCAGAAACGAGTATTCGGTCATGCGCTAATACACTTGAGAAAGTAGAACTACTTGATTAGAAACACACGTACTAAGTTTCAAGTCACTATCACTTGTCGTTTTTGAGTTATACAAGTCCGAAAAATCGACCAATCAGAAGCGAGTAATCGGTCATGTGCAAATACACATGAGAAAGTAATATCACTTGAGTGGGAACACTTGTACTAAGTTTCAAGTCTCTATCACTTGTGCTTTTTGAGTTATACATGTCCGAAAAATCGACCAATCAGAAACGAGTATTCGGTCATGCGCTAATTCACTTGAGAAAGTAGTACTACTTGATTAGAAACACATGTACTAAGTTTCAAGTCTCTATCACTAGTCGTTTGTGAGTTATACAAGTCCGAAATATCGACCAATCAGAAGAGAGTATTCGGTCATGCTCAAATAAACATGAGAAAGTAGTATCACTTGATTGGGAACATTTGTACTAAATTTCAAGTCTCTATCACTTGTCGTTTTTGAGTTATACAAGCTCAAATCACCCAATTATTAAAAAAATGAAAAGGGGGAGATAACTTTGCAAAAAAGTGGCCCAGAGTTATAATTCTTGCATGTTGTACAACTGCACAGTGCCATCTATCTATGTTCCAAGTTTCGATCAATTCCATCAAGAAGTTTATGAGTATATAGCTCTGACAAAAATTGATTAAAATATTGAAAAAGGGGAGATAACTTTGCAAAAAAGTGGCTCAGAGTTATCATTCTTGAAAACTACACAAGTTCACATTGCCATCTATCTATGTTGCAAGTTTCGATCAATTCCATCAAGTAGTTTATGAGTATTGCTCTGGACAAAAATTTGGATAGCTGAAAGAGAATAATAATAAAAAGAAAAAACAATAGAAAAACAATACGATTCCCAACTCTGTTGGGGAATCGTAATAATAAAAAGAAAAAACAATGGAAAAACAATACGATTCCCAACTCTGTTGGAATCGTAATAAAAATACCCACATGTATGTTACGACACATATTGAGAGAACAAAAGTTTGGGTGTCCCCGGGTAACAGAAAATCAGCTTCAAACTGTGTATTGCGACCTATGCATTTGTAGTATATATCGTTAAACCTCAATATGTATAATATGTATATACATATACAGTAACAGAACAATTGATCGGTATCCAGTGAAAAACACCCTAGTGTAATTATTACACGTGTTGATTATTTATAAAGTTTAGACACACATAAAAGATAAGGATAAAGGTCACAACATTAAACAAACATTGACAGGTTTATCTAAAATCAAAAGCGGACATACGCATGCATGTTTTCTTGTTCGGTGACGGTTTGTAAAGGAATTCACATTTTGTACACTTTGTCTCAATACTGCTTGGTCCGGACCCACAATCCATGTGCGTACAGTGATTTATCTGCTTACAAGCTAAAACAAACGAATGGCATTAGATGAGTAAGCTTGACTATCAATTGCAATACGTAATACAAACTTTGTTACAATGCTTTATACGGTATTTCAGTCATATCACGGTGTTTTTCTCGGGTAAATTACAAGTGCTGCTTGAAAACTTTGCCATTTCCCACATACAACAAATCTGCAGCAGATGACTTTGAAAATATCGTGACAAAAACCTGAAAATATCTCCATTTAAGATAGCTTAATTGTTAAATAAAGTTGAAAACATTGTGGCCAAAGGAGAAATTGCACATTATAATTTCACCTTTGGCCACAATGTTTTTAAAAATCGACTGCGGCTATTGCGTCAAAATGCGTCTGCAGGTGGGAAAGAGTTAACCTGGCAATATTGCATCAGTCTCAAATCCGATGCCTTGTCACCTGAGCGCCAAGAAGTGAAGCCATTACTAACATTTTAAAATCTTTGATATGTTCAGATCGGGGATCGAAACCTGGTCTCCCGCTCTATATGTTGACACTCTAATAATAATAAGTAGATAGTTCTCAAATATGCATAAGGAACATGTCAATCACTTATCAACCGATTGTAGACAGTAAGACCCGGCCGAGTCATGCCAAATTCTTCTAAACATGGTAGTAATGGGTTTCCCTTCTTAGAACACAATATTTCATAACGGCTGCCTCTCTGGTATCAGGGTAAATGAAGCAGTAGGATGGCAAATTCTCCAGACAACGCCTGCATGTCATCACATCGTTTCCTAAGCAACATGGGTGTGTGTGTGGGGGGGGGGGGGGGGGGGGGGAAATCCATTACTTTAATTTTAAAGTCTTTGGTATCACCCGGGCGGGGATCTTAACTGACCCTGTGCTCGAAGCAAACGCTCTACCACAACACCCATAATGCGCCCTTCTTATACAAACCATGGCTTTAAGGATAAATCGTAGGAATGGTTCCCTACTCGACGCACGTGAGAGTTGGGACACTTTTCGTAACATTTCGGTGAGAAACATATTTTAAATATTCATCCATTTGTGTCTAAAATAATGGGAAATAAATTTAGTGGCATCTTAAAAGGAACATGCAGAAATAACTGCTATATAGTAATTGGTTCAACTAAGAGAAAAACTGCTATGTTATCATATAGTTTACCTTTGCAAATAAATGATTTATTGTTGGTACATTCGTCGTCGTTCAATTTGAAGTCTTTGACTTCATAAAAATGTCCACAGTCTTCCGTGTTTCTTGACGGTTCGCCAGGCGCCCAAAGACTTCCGCTATACGTTTGTCCATTCGGTTGTCCGTTCGTCCAATAATAAGTAGTTCCCGGTGGAAATCTACGCAGGCCAACCCATACGTTAGTATCTGTACACAGGTTAGAATTAAAAGGCAAAGCGTTGTGAGGTCTGGAGACATTTATCAACTGAAAACTTAGAATTGGTACACAACAAGTTCTGTAAAAGGATACTAAATGTTAAAACCAGCATTTCGACTCTAGCTATATACGCTGAACTGTTACGATATCCTCTACAAATATCTAGATATATACATATTGTTAAGTACTGGCTAAAATTATACCAGAAATAGTCAAATAATGTTATTCTCAGAACGTTGACATTGGATCAAAGATCTTTAGCAGAAAGGGATGTAAAAAGTGTTAACTGGTAATCCAAAGTTCGCGATATCCTGCAAAATGCAGGAATTTGCGAGATTTGGTTGTATCCAGAGTCTGTAAATACTAATGTATTTGTACCTCTGCTACGGCAAAGATTAAGGGATATCTATATATATACATTGCAAGAAAATATCAAGTATTACTCATCACTTTCACTTGTTAGACATTTTAAATTAATATTTGAATTTTCTAGCTATTTGGACATTTTAACTTTTCCAAAGTATAGAAACATTATATCTAAGCTTAGGTTGACATTCCATAAATTAAGAATTGAAACTGGTCGGTATGAAAACATTAAACGGAATCAAAGAGTTTGTACCTTATGCAATGTGAATGATTTGGAGGATGAGTTCCATTTTGTATTAGTTTGTCCGTTCTATGAAACATTAAGAAAACAACTCATACCGCGCTGATACGCACAATGTCAGACAAAAAAAAAAAATCCCTAAGTGCCTACCATGCTACTCAGTGTGACACAAAAAGCATCCTTATTAGACGGGCGTAAACAGTCCCACTTTCTTTCTTTCTCTTATGATATAATTAATTTCATATTGAACTGAATATATATATATATATATATATATATAAGTATGTGTATGTGTGTTAATACATATGCATATAGACTTGATTTTAAACTTGTTTAATTACTACTTCTCAACTTTTTCATTGTCTTAACCATTTCTGTATGTTTATTTGTGAATATCAACCATGAGCTGTTTATGCTTAAGTTGAAAATAAAATATCTGTTCTGTTCTGTTCTGTATAATTGTTCTAAAGAGTATTCCTGTTGGATTTTTTATTTTTTCTTAAACCACAATTAGCAATGTTATTTATATCAAAAATGATTAGACGTAGAAGCGACGAGACAGAGAGATGTTTGAGTTCTTTTACGGCCTAATATTGCTTGTGCTAATGTTGAGTTAAAATATTATGAGAATACGACCTTCTTAAAGTCGTCTACTACACGCACGCACAGTGATGTCTTTAAAAGAGCAATGATAAATCAAGTTGACTAATTGAAATGTTTTTAATAATATCAAATAATTTTGAAACACTGCAATTAAAGTTCGCGATAATATCTACCTGTGGTGTATTCAGATTGTTCAAACAGTCCGAGTGCTTTACGTGTGCTAGCCAAATCCACCGATAAAATTACAAGTTTTAACAAACACTCGCTTATTGCTCGGTGTGAGGACAATCCTAATAGACACCTGGTCCTACACTCTATGGAAATATATTTATTATTGTGAAGAACATTCTTTTCATAATGTTTGTGATTTGTTTTAAGGAAAAATAGAACATTTATTAAAACATATAATGATGAGACACATAAAACACTTTCAAATTCAATGAATATACGTGTATGCCACAGTATAACATATCATTGCACTTAGGTCGGGATCATGTTGAATATATAATATATATACATGTGTATACCGTGTGCTCTCGAAATATTACGAAAATGCTCTCCATCCGAGTTGGTGTCCCAAGAAATCAATTCTTGGCCATTGTGTTCTCTGCAATACTTTGTCGCATCATACCAACTTTTAGTTTCGCTAAAGTACTGAAAGCAAAGATTTCCACGACGTGTATATCCTCCTGGGCATGAGAAACCTGAAAGAAATTTAACGTTTATCACATACAAAAATCTGCAGCAAACAACATTAAATCAATCCAAACTCAAAGTATGGACAATCTCCGAAACTGATAGCATGATAATTGAATATAGTTGAAAACATTTAGTCAAAAGAAAGATTTGCTGAAGTCGCCAGCCTCAGATGCGTCGACATTTTTTCTGCAAGTAGGAAAGTGTTTATTATAAAATAGTACTTGGTAGAATGGTACATTTATCACAGGCTTTCTATATGTTGAGACATACTATTAGTTATAGTTAGCAGATCTTCGAAGAGCCTAATCCAGTAATCCCTCTGTATTATAAAACATGTCAACTTTTTTCGAAGAAGTAGGCCAATCAAACAGTGATTCGGGCCGAACTATTGTCCGTGCTGAAATATTAAACGTGTCTTAGGCTAAACAAATAAGCATGATAACACGAAAACAATTATCCATTGTAACCATCCTAATTTGAATAAATGACTCTTCTTATTTCCGTATTATGGTGTTCGCAGACGTTCTTGGAGTCGTTCTTAGAGCACTTGTGGATGTGCTAGCGGAAGCAATCAATCAGGCAACATCACTCTCCGTGCACTTGGTATGTTAGGACAATCTGAATACAATCCACGCTATCACGAACAGGAGGAATATAAAACAATAATCAGACTTGTCGTTTTCAGAGCTGTTCTAACGGTACATAAGATAATAAGACGGACTTGATGATTTGTTGGATTCTGGTTGGATCTCGAGAGGGATCGGAATGACAATTGAACGTGTTTATTTCTAATGTTAAGCTCTCAATGCAACAGTGTACAATTATGATCAGATATTGATTTGTATTTATACATTTGCTTCTTACCTTTCACAGGCCATGTCAAAATTAGCAGCGGTAAAATCAAACAGAAAATTGTCCTGCCCATTTGTTTACGTCTGGTTGTTGTTTAGTGATATATATCAGAAAACCGCCTGAAACAATTAAATTAAGTTGCACTTTATGCTGTGTAGCAAACCGGTCTGTATAGAGCCCCTGAGCTCAGGTGGTAGCGAATACTGTAACGGTTTACAGTAAACTTGTAACTATTGCATACCTTTATTAGGAATCCGGTTGGGAAACGATGGAATATATCTTTAAATGGTAAATGGTCATGCTCCTAACTATCTATGTTCTCTTGTCCCATTGGCTGTTGGCAATACCACTTCATATAATCTTCCTCGCTTTAATAGTCTGAGAAATGTAGTACTGACCGATCTTTACATGAATTCATTTCTAGCATCTGTTATAAATGCATGAAATGCACACCAAGAAAATGTCAAGAGTGCGAGCACAATATCTCAGTCCAAACGTATAGTAATAGGGACACGCACACTCCGAATATGCTATACTTTCATGAGAAGCGAAAATTCCTAATATTGCATACAAGGTTAATAAATAATTGCTACGTTCTTAACCAACATATGTTTTGGACCGAACTCATGCTACTGATATCCCCAGTTGGTAGTGAAACTGTGCTCCAGCAAAATGTCAGATCTTAGACTTGTACATTTGAACGATTTTTCTAGATTTATCACATCACCATCACATTTCTGCTATAAAACCTTCTCACCTTGGTATTCCTGCTTATTCTTTTCTTCGTCAGGATATAGAGATTAGACGATTGATAATGATCGATGCCACTTAGACAAGCTGTGTGAAAGTTGGTCTCAAGATTTGTAATTCGAAATGCCCTGATAAGTCGTGGGAAGTCAAATACTTTGACATTGCCCCCCACTAGTACCACTGAACCGATACAACTTAGCCAATCCAGAAACAATTTTAAAGAGTCTTTAAGTAGCAATGATAACACTGGTGAACCATACTGGAAAAGCATATCTACTTGGTCGTCAGTCCATTAACTGTTTGATACTGCATATGATTTTTACTTTCTTGGTGTAATGTACTGATTAAATTTTTCCCCATCTGATCAAGTAGCTTTTTTAAATATGTCACAGTCTTAATATATTGACCCTGTTTCTATGTCACAGAAAACCAGGTTTTGGGAACAGCTTACTTGTTGTTGATTGATTGATTGGGGTTTAACGCCGTTTTTAACAATTTCTCAGTTATATCACGGCGGCCAGTTCACCTACTCATGCATTTCCTGGTTTTATCACACCAGTACTCCACACAACAATCTTCCAAAGCAACTGGCTGCTTTTCCACATAGACTTATCCCATTAGTGGAAGACGAATGACGCATGTCGCATTTACTTTTGTCAATCGTCGGAAAGAAAGTTGGCCGAGCCGGGATTCGAACTTACAACCCCTGGATTGACAGCCCGTGTCGCTACCGACTGAGCTACCGGGGCTCGGCCTTACTTGTTGTGATTTACGTGTATAATACAGTATGTCTTCTTTATCCTAATATCACAAAACGTATAATTTTCGTCGGTTGAAAATGAGATAAATAACGCCTGCATGTGCGAAATGGTTTTGCGAAATTTCGATATCAGTTTCACTTATTTATCAAGAACTTCTTTACATGTAGAGATGAGATTATTTCAAAATGGGAAAAACACAAATTCCCCCTTTTTTCTCCTTAATATTATCAAGTAAGGATAAACGACCTTCTTAAGTGATAGAACACCGGTTTTTTAATTATTCTAACTCTTAACCCTTTCTCACAAACAGGAGTTTTGCATATGGCGACTTTGAAACTATCTCTATAAATCTCGCTTATTGCAAGTGTAGCTGCTGAAAAGATTTGTGGCAAAAAAAAATCTTTCCTTTTGACACATTATTTTCAACAGTCGTCTGCTTCACATGCATACTGCTACATGTTGGCACGGGAGGAGGGTTAAACCGTACTTTTGCACCGAGAAATTTAACAATTTAACCCTTTACCTGGTATCGAGTTTTTACATCGAATGCGAAGTAAGCTTTCAGCTGCCAGAGACTTAACATGGATTCAGATTGTGGTAACACACCTAATGCTCGTTGTTTACAGTTTAAACCTAGGACATGATCTCAGATGCCGTATGCCCCTGTGGCTTGGGGACACTCAGTTAAAATGGCAGCCACGTCTGACTCTTGCTTGAACCGTAAGAACCGGCCAAATGGGTCTGAACGATAGAAGTTAATCAGGTGTATTGGTATTGGTTTCATATCTTATATATTTTTATCTCGATTTGAATATAAAGTGTGGGACCAATATCCCCTTTCCTGTCCGCTGCGATATGACCTTAACCCTTTCTCTCATACGACAATTCTGCAGCAGACGACTTTGAACACAAATGTATTTTGTTAAAAAATAGAAAATCTCTATAATTGAATGGATAGCCTATGACTAAAAGTGGCAAACATTGTGGCAAAAGGGGAAATTGCTGGTTTTGAGCAATTTCTTATTTTGTCACTATGTTTTCAAAAGGCTGTCTGCTGCAGATGCGTCAGAAAGCGTCTATATCAGGGAAATTGTTAACTGTATTAAGCAGTGTAAACCCAAAACAAACAAACACATCAGATACGATAATCCTTCGTTTACGGATGACATGTATCTAATAGCCTTATCTCCAAATAACTTTCCGTTCTAACTAGTCATTGTGTATCGATGGAAATTTAAAGTAATCGCGAGTAAATCTACCATCGTAGTACTCAATCAATTTAAATATAGCGCTCCTCTTTCGCTCTTCATCGGGAAAACATATACCTTGTATTTACAAACATGACCATTCGATACACTTGGGAATGTGGCAAGTAGCATCTCTTAAATTGTGCGGGGGATAACAACAAGAACCATTTTTCCGACGTGAGTAATGCCTCCCCCACACACCATGACAGGTCGCCGTTGGAATCGATCTGCCTCTATCCCACACGCGTCTCTGTATCTCTCTCCTCTATTAACAGTTTGGATAAACTTTTGTCATACCCTGGTTATTGTAGAAGGGTACAGTTGAATGAACGTGCGACCTACCGCTTTTATAGACCGGCTTAAATCATTCCAATTGCTCGTACAATGCATAATATTGGCACCATTTACGCAGTCGATGTCAATTAGACATGTGCTAAACTGGACAACTGGGTCCGGTGTTTATATCGTTGTTGATTTTAAATATGTGATTTGCCTGTGCTCCATGTGTTACGCCCTGAACCTTAAACATCAGTTCTGCCAGTTGAATAATGAACCATGAATGGATTCACCTATTT
This sequence comes from Serripes groenlandicus, assembly GCA_031761405.1. Taxonomy (NCBI): domain Eukaryota; kingdom Metazoa; phylum Mollusca; class Bivalvia; order Cardiida; family Cardiidae; genus Serripes; species Serripes groenlandicus. Next base: position 42,722,618 of record JASEVX010000002.1, on the reverse strand, counting down.
GAGATCGTTTTCGGATACAATTATTGAACATGTCATATGTTGCAATTTGTAGGCCAAATATCTTTTTAAAAAACCCAGGTTATTAACACAATACGTGTTGCTTTATAAAGTTGTCTTAATAAATATAAACAATGCAGGTCTTCTGCCGCCTAAAACTTGCTGAAAAGTAACTGTAATTAGTTGTCGATCCAGATATTTCTACATTTTAACACTTGCACACTACAATCTAACCAAGTGTTAATTACGATGAGATTTCAGATGTAAAGCCAAATATTGTCAGAACAATTGCTAAAATATGAGTAACCATTCCAGATGAAGGCAATCGGTATTGTAAACTATGTTCAGAGTTTACCACTGCTATATAAAACACGGTAACTCCCTAAAGGAACCTAGTATGAAACTACTGTAATCACTTAACTTTTGTTTGTGCTCGCATAATGAAGAGGACTCAACGTCATAAAGCATATGTCAACAAAGAAAAGCAGCACATCTCTGTAAATAGCATTGTATATATCCATTTTGTCATATGTGTACATGTATTGCATAATTTCGCTTCAATTACATATTTTTTGTTAATTTAACTTAAATTGTGTTTAATGATCAATCTCTAACAGAAGGGAAAAACATGAATAAATAAATGAATGAATAAATAAAATATAGTTTAAGTTTAAGTTTAAATTTATTTTAATTATCGTCCATTTTGCCTAGCCAGCCCATTTGGATGCAATAACTACAGAAACAAATTGATTTAACCAAATATATGTCACGGTCTGAACTTGTACACAGTTGGAGAGACTACATGTAAGCGGTCCGGTTAGCTCAGTCGGTAGAGTACTTGCTCTGAAAGCGAGAGGTCCCGGGTTCGAGCCCCGGACTGGCTGCATGTTTGTCTCTCCTTGTGACATTTGCGCCTAATAAGGGACCGTGACAGCACTACTTGCCCTGAAAGCGAGAGGTCACGGGTTCGAGCCCCGGACTGGCTGCATGTTTTATCTTCTTGTGACATTGGAGCCCAGTAATGGACCGTGACAGCACTGCTTGGTCAGTCTAATAAGCGATTTATGACATCCTTGGCACTGGAATTCCGAAATTCGAGGACGAATTTCAAGTTAAACAGGGGTGTATATCACGGTCTGAACTTGTACACAGTTGGAGAGACTACATGTAAGCGGCCCGGTTAGCTCAGTCGGTAGAGTACTTGCCCTGAAAGCGAGAGGTCCCGCGTTCGAGCCCCGGACTGGCCGCATGTTTTTCTCTCCTTGTGACATATAACAAACAATATGACAACCAACATGAAATCCAATTTGAAAATATGGCATGAAATTGACCATTCATATACAAACTGTTTTCACCCGTATATGAACGATCAATCCCCTGCCATCGAGATTATATGATGTAAATAATGAAATATGATACTTGACAAGATGATAATCAAAGAACACATATATACACACATTTATATATACAACACCTATATATACATATATATGTATATTAATTTTATTATCTTTTATTACCTAATTTATTTTATGTTTATTTTATATATTAATACTTTCTTTATTGAAGAAGGTTTAATAATCAAACTAGAAAGATGAACAATGTTCTTAAAAAGCAGACGCAATATCTTAATAATACGCTTCAGTTTATAAGGAGACAGTTTATGATGTTTGCAACTTCATTAACTTCATTAAGATCGTTTTAAAACAAATAAAATGAACGTTAATTTGGCCGCAAAATACAAAACCAAAATAAAAGAATAAATAAATACCTTTATTAAGCTAATAGATGCTGTTTTTGTTTCTTTATACTATCCAATTCCTTAACATGTTTAAAGCAAAATACCTAAATGTAATAGAAACGCATTCGATATCAGGTAGTTCGATTTTTTATCAATTTCAATCGAGATACCGACATTTTCAATAGCTTTATAAATACACTATACAATGATATCATGAACGTTTAAAAACATACACATAAACAAGTCAAAACATTATGTAGGGTGTATTCAGATTGCCCTAACACACCCTAACACACCGAGCGGTCAGGTGTGTGCTAGGCTAAACTTACAATTTGATTAACAACCTCCTATAAATGTTTTATACATGTAATAGCAAAATATGTAGTATTTCAGCTGTATCTATATAGTGGGAAAATGTGTAGTATTTCAGCTATATCTATATAATGGGAACATGTGTAGTGTTTAAGCTTTATAAAATATTGATCATTTAAAACAAAACGTCACCAAACGGCATTTGCAACACAAGCACGTGACTTCATTCGTAAAATGTCAAGCCCCAGCGCAGTAACACATGCGACCCAATTAAACGTTGTATGAAAAATACACAGGAGGGAATTTCAACAGCCAGAAATAGTTCCGGAAGTTGAGAGTGATATACCGCTCACACACGCGTGTAATTATAACGTTACAGTTGATGTTCATACACTCGTGTAATGAATAGGTTTAAATTGGATATCCTGGAGAAACGTTTTTATTCACGTGTAAGTAGTACGTTACGGTTGGTTTTTCTGGAGCACCGTTCATATACACGTGTGATAACAACGTTAAGGTTTGTTTTCATGGATCACCGCTCACGAATTAATCAAACCTGCTTTTATCCCAACACGCGTCAGATACAGAGATTCAGGGAAAGAGCATCGGCCTCGTGATCCAAAGTTTCTGACTTCGAATCCATTGAGATAGAAATAGTTTGGAAGCTCACGGTTGCTTATCCACTAATCAAATTACAAATAGCTATATGAGCCACTCAACGAAAAAACCAACAGTGTGGACACTGCGTAAAGTATCGACCCGGATCAGCCTAAGCATGCCGCACAGTCTAATCCGGACAGACACTTTTCGCCTCTTGTAGATTTTCTGTTTCAGGAATCATTACTCTATACCTCTATCCCATGAGACGGAATGTGTCGGCCCGGATTAGCCAGCGCGGACTGCGCAGGCTGATCTTGGTCGATACATTACGCAAAGTCTATCATGTTGGTTTTCACGGGGAACGGCTCATGTTATAATTGGATGTTTGGTATATTTGCAACTGTGAGCGACCAAACTGTTCATTGAACCCAGGGCTGGTTGAGAATCGAGGAAGCATACATCGAGGGAGATAAATATAAGTTATAAGAAGTTGTGTCATCAATCGATGTTAAAACTCTTTGACTGCTAAAACCTATTTATTCAAGCATGTGTCACCAGTAAAGACCAGCTGGCACATACGCGTCGTCTGACAAATGGTAAACTTGACACGTCTTTTTTAAAATTCAGTATTGGAAGGGTTAGTGATCAGAATACGATTCGTTATCTCAATCGGAATGCACTCAAGTACCCGTGCCGTTTGTGATGGAAAATCTCAAAGTTTATTTTAAACGAAACGAAATCATGTTTGCAAAGTAACCCTACATCTGTTCGAGCTCTCACAATATTAGGTCTAAGAATTCGTACTTTATGAACTCATAGATAAGTGTGAAAAGATTAAACTGTAAACAGTTCATTTAAATCTACGCCTTCTGTAACATAGCAATATAGGCCCTATGAAAGTACGCGGACGTCTTTTGTATGTTTCGTTCTTTCATTGATGGATGTGACATGTTAAAATACGAAGTCAAAGCTAGAACATTTGATATATTGTTAATATATCTATAGGTGCTACCTATTTACGAAAAAACGCAAGTTAATTATAAACACAAATTAAAGAGCATACTTTGGCCATACAAAAGGATTTATAAGTAATTGACTAGACAATAATAATGATAATGTCAGGTTTCTTGCATTATCAAAACATATTTGGAATTTGTATTGCTGTCGTCTATTATTACGAAGAGAAAATAAAAAAGTAAAGACTTTCAGAAAATCAAGGAATACATTTATATTGAACGAGGTTAAAACATGAGGGCCAAGATGATCCTTAATCGATCACCTGCATTATGGTAAAGAAGCAAATAGATCAGCCCTTTTCTGATGCCACCTGACGACTGCCTTTTTCAACCAATATGACTGGAACAAATTATGTTACGGGTCACATTTCTGCTAAACCCTTTCCCTATTAGAGACGGTTTCTGAGGCCTATGCAACAGACGATTTAGGAAAAGATTGTCGCTACAAGAACAATTGCTCCTTATGAGAAAGTTATCCTTTTGCCACAATGTTTGATAAATAATTATATTTTGAATGAGTGAGTCAATAGCTCATGTATAGGAATTTGGGGTATTTCATGTTGATACCACTTTTTAACGGGAAACGACGTCGCTCCATTGACTTTACGCCAAAATGAAGTGTAACGGAAATGACGTCACGTCATTCTTTGGCTACGATAGTCAAAATTTAGTTTCGGGCGTAGAAGGCTAATGCTGTCGTTTTTATGATGAACGGGAAAACATATTTCTTACAGATTTCCATTTAATTTTAACTTTTCGTACAAATGTTAATTCCCACATAACACAGCACTTTAATGATCTTAAATAACGATTTTAAATTTTTTTATTAAAAAGACGACAATAATTTTTAATCCGTGTTTTTTTGCCCATTTTATACATACCCAAAATACCGATTTAAAAAAAAAATGATTAAAAAGCCGACAATAATTTTTAATCTGTGTTTTACGTCTGCTTTTTATACATATCCAAAATGGCGGCCCCCATGGATTTTTCCAGTTTCATTTCAGAAAGCTTCATGGGTTATTGAAAAAAAAAAAAAAAAAAAAATTCTCACACCTGTTACCATAAGCGAAAAAACCCATTTATGTTTTTTTTTCGTATAATATTGATACAGATTTGAATGCCCTCCGAGAAAAAAGATATAAAATTTTCTCGGCTCGAAATGAGCCGTCCCGCGAGAAAACCAACATTATGGCCTCTGCGTAATGTATCGTCCCAGATCAGCCTGCGCAGTCCGCGCAGACTAATCCGGGCCGACACATTCCGTCTCAGGGTGATAGATGTATAAAGTAATGATTTCTGAAACAGAAAATCTACAGGAGGCGAAAAGTGTCTATCCGGGTAAGCCTGACATCGAGAGTAATTATCATACCCTGAAAGGATGTAAGATAAATGAGGGTGACCTATAAGTCTTCTGTATTGGATAACTTCAATAAACTTCAGTAAACTTATTGTCTGTTTGTTTATTTCGATGAATTATCAAACTATATGAATGGAATAAACTGTAGCTTCGATGTTTTCACGACTGGCGAAGTAAATCGTGAAAACCAACCTTAGCTTAATTATTACTCGTTGTTTCCATTGAAATAAGCAAAGCTTAGCTTACTTTAAATAAGTATTTTTCAGAGTTAAATTCAATATTAATAAATAAAATAATATATTTTTCTGAAAGTCAAGGGTATAAAATAACATTTACCCTTTCCATCATACATCAAATCTACCGCTGACGACTCTGAAAATATACCCGCAAAAATATTGAAACTCTCTTTAGATTTGAAAACATTGTTGCAAATGGAGAAATTGCTCACCATGAGCCATTTATCTATTAGCCACAATGTTTTCAAATGACGTCTGCTTTAGAGTCATCAGAAAGCGTCTGTATACGGGAAAGGGATGCATACTGTATGCGGGTAAGGGATGCATACTGTATACGGGTAAGGGATGCATACTGTATACGGGAAAGGGATGCATACTGTATGCGGGTAAGGGATGCATACTGTATACGGGAAGGGGATGCATACTGTATACGGGAAAGGGATGCATACTGTATACGGGAAAGGGATGCATACTGTATGCGGGTAAGGGATGCATACTGTATGCGGGTAAGGGATGCATACTGTATGCTGGTAAGGGATGCATACTGTATACGGGAAAGGGATGTATACTATATGCGGGTAAGGGATGCATACTGTATACGGGAAAGGGATGCATACTGTATGCGGGTAAGGGATGCATACTGTATACGGGAAAGGGATGCATACTGTATGCGGGTAAGGGATGCATACTGTATACGGGAAAGGGATGCATACTGTATGCGGGTAAGGGATGCATACTGTATGCGGGTAAGGGATGCATGCTGTATACCGGAAAGGGATGCATACTGTATGCGGGTAAGGGATGCATACTGTATACGGGAAAGGGATGCATACTGTATGCGGGTAAGGGATGCATACTGTATACGGGAAAGGGATGCATACTGTATGCGGGTAAGGGATGCATACTGTATACGGGAAAGGGATGCATACTGTATGCGGGTAAGGGATGCTACTGTATACGGGAAAGGGATGCATACTGTATGCGGGTAAGGGATGCATACTGTATACGGGAAAGGGATGAAATGACAAAGGTTCACCGTTGAGATCAAAATAAATCCTTCTTTTTTTTATTTATTATTAAACAGTTGAATTAGTTCCTGATAAAACAACTGTTTGAAACAGTGGGTATATCGGGATATTATCCTCTGTTATTATCGTAATCAACGGATAAGGAACCCCTTTAGTGGTGTCATACATTTCATACATTTCAATATATCTATCGCCTTTTATCATCAAAATTCATATTTGTCATCGTTTATCAAACGAAGTTCGATAAGCACCCTGTAAAGTCAACATACAGTTATAACCATTTTCCTCATACAACAAATCTGTAGTAGATCAAAAAAAGGAATTTACATATATACTTATTGATTAATGTTGAAAACATTGTGACAAAAAGAGAAATTGCTCATTATAAGCACTTTCTCCTTTTGCCACACTGTTTTCAAACAGGTGTATTAAAAATACGCCAATATGTTGGGAAAAGGTTTAACTTATCCCTCATTTAAAATATAAAAAACGCTGGTCAGACACAATATTTAATCGACTCACTATGAATAGCAAATATTTTTGTATTGAGGAAAATACTATATATTATCTACTTCAATGCTAATTTTTTAAGATTTTTAAGTGAAACTTTGCAATTAGAAAAGTCCATAGTCAATCCTATACATACCAAGCTATAACAAATCGATTGCTTAGCCAACAATATATATCCTGATCAGTCGGTGTCACAGGCTTCACAAATTCGGTTCAAGTAGTCAAGGGTTAACACATGTTTTTCTATCTATGCAGTCATTTTTATCGACTCAAATTGGCAATATCTGTCAAACCGTCTATGAATAATTGACGAACATTGCATATTCAGATAAGACTTCGTGGATTGATCTACACTGGTTGCACTTACCTTAAGCTTGAATTCCCTGACGCCTGCGACTTTTGACTCTACAAAATACGTATTTTAAAAAACATGGTTGAAAAAGGATACGCTGCTCTCTTCTGTGTTATATTGTGTCATGTGTGTTTTACTCTGTCTTTCAAATCATATTTATTCCAATGTTCTTAATTGCCGATTGATAAAACATATATGTAGTTTGTTTTAAACGTGATATACTCCATTTTCAATGGCATTTCAGTTAAATCACGGCGTTTCGATGGTAATTTACCAGCCATCCCGGTCTTAATTATCTTGAATCCGATTACTCATTCGTAGAGCTATTCCCGCAAGCCTGAGCGCCAATTAGATACGCCATTACTACCATTTTCAACGTCGTTCGTATGACCCGACAGGGAATCGAGCCCCGATCTTCCACTTACGATTGATTGATTGATTGTTTTGGTGTTTTTACGCCGATTTCAACAATATTTCAGTTATATCACGCCGTTTCCTTGGAAACTTACCAGTACTACTGGTCCATTTATCCTAACTCCGCAACCCTGAGCGTCAAGGAGGGCAGCCATTACTATCATTTTTAAAGTCTTTAGTATGAACAATTATATTGTGGGGAGTTGTCTTACTTAAACACTTATTACATTTTTATCCAGGCTATTAGTAAACATATTTTACTCCCTGTACCCTTTTTCAAAAGCTTTTATAATTGAGCAATAACAATTTTAAAACAAGAGGATCATGATGGTCTTATACTTCTCACCTGATTTAATCGAACTTATACCGGGGATCGAACCTTTCGAGTTCGTCGTTGTACACGCTATAGCATAATATCAGGGGAGATAACCACTCAATAACCACTACTCAATGGAGACGGTAAAGATAGTGTTGAGGAAGTACGTATAAATAAGTCTTTATTTTTTATCGATATGAGTCACGTCAGTCAGTTACGGAGGGGGGCCTTGATGCACCTACGCACAGTTTAAATACTTAGATCAAACTGTGTAAAGTCGCACAAGAGTCTCCACTGTCCATTCGCAAGAAGCATAGACACATATGCAACTTTTGACACTGAACTTAAATTGCAGAACTACGGGTGATTATGTCCTTTTTTGCGATCCCCTTTATGGCGACCCCTTATCGCCAGACGCGGCTCAGATCAAATAGCCATGGGGAAGACATTTAAGGCGCATCAGGCGAAAAAGGGCATTATTGCATATGCGGTTTGGCATTTTAACCAGCTTTGATTAACGTTAGGTTGTTTCGGAAGTTATAATTACTAGGGCTTCTAGACGTGTTTTACAGGTCCGTCTATTCGCACTGTACCGAGGCATAAGTTGTGCTCGATTAATCACTGTACGCATGATATATGTTTTATCAGTGTTAGAGCACTTATGTCTCTTTGGACCTGCCGAGCCCCGGTAGCTCAGTCGGTAGCGACGCGGGCTGTCAATCCAGGGGTTGTGAATTCGAATCCCGGCTCGGTCAACTTTCTTTCCGACGATTGACAAAAGTCAATGCGACATGCGTCATTCGTCTTCCACCAATGGGCTAGGTCTATGTGGAAAAGCAGCCAGTTGCTTGGGAAGATTGTTGTGTTGAGTACTGGTGTGAGAAAACCAGGAAATGCATGAGTAGGTGAACTGGCCGCCGTAATATAACTGGGAAATTATTGAGGGCGGCGTTAAACCCAATCAATCAATCTTTTTGGACCTATAATCTATAGAGACTGTATCACAACGTACCGATGCACAGACTCCGAAGCTCTATGTCAGCATGACATCAATGCATCAGTATAAGAACACAGACCACGTGATTCAAAAGTCCCGGTTTCGATTCCAGTGAGAGTGGGTAAACATTCAGTACCTCCTCCCTACAGACTCGGTTCGAGTACTGGTTGAGAATCCCGGGAGTGTTTTTTAAAATGTCCTAACACACTTGAGTGCTCGGCGAGTGCTACTCAAAGCTGTAATGTGATTGGTAGCTTAGGCAAGCACATGTCCGAGTGTTCCGCGAGTTAGGACAGTTTGAATACGCCCAAGGACTCAGACTTCGAGTGATATTGATAGAAGCTTTAATAAATTGCTTTGCAATCGATTCGAAATACATGTTTAAGCTAAACCCCCTTTTCACAGTGCGCGGATGTTACAAAATAATACGAATTTTACTATTGGGACAATATTATATTTGTCATACATTAATCACAATTTTGCTCTATGTACATATTTGATTATGATTTACACCATTTATTTACAATACTTTTACAAATAACTTGTCGGACATGTAAATCAGTGAAGTAAAAGGTATTCATTTTACTTGTTTTCTAGCATTGAGTGTTTGTCTATATTGGACTTTTTTCAAACAATACAGATTCAGGTGAGTCAGCTCGTAACGAGGTGTCTCACCTGAAATCTGCATTGTTTGGCTGTGAGTTATAAAAATATTCCAAATATCCTATAAGATGAGAATAGAGTCGTCCGAGTTTGAACATGGAAGAGTCTACTTTAAACAATTCGGCGCCGAAAGAGTTAACCGATACACTGTGTTCGATGGTATTCTGAAGCAGTCAACGTTTGTAAATATTGTGACAAAAGGATAAATGGTTCAATAGAGCAATATTTCCTTTTTCCACAATGTTTTCATATCTATTCAATAAGTGTTAGTTCACTTGTAGAAGTATCTATACATTTGAATGAATGTTTTCAAAGTGGTCTGCTGCAGATTTGTTGATATGTGGGAAACGATTAACTCTTTTTTTAAGAATATGTGGTAAACTTTAAAACTAAGATAGTCTAACCGAAAATGGGACTCAGGTAGCTTACGAATAAACTTTAAGAACAATGTTTCAAAGAGATAGTGAAGAGTAAAGACCATAATTCTTCACCAGCTTATCTGGGCATCTGTGTTAGTTATCACACGAAAGGATTTAAATGCTTTAAACTATGTAAATCAATCGAAAGTAGTCCTTTGAAAACGATATAAAACGTCATCCGGAAAACCCGTATATAACATATTACTGAATTGCACTTGATTCTGTATTATATTATACGTTATGTACTCGTACGTTTACTTGATTTAACTCGACAGTGTTGACCTCATTCTGACCTTACTGTAAAGATGTATATTATCAATACATACCTGTACTTTTATCCAATTTGTGATATTGTTTATGTAAATACCCAAAGTGGGATAATTCACATATACGCTTTTAAGTTTTATAAATATGTAAAATAAAGTGTTTGTTTATTAAAGTGTTATCCTGTCATTGAAAGGAAAAGCAATTTCAAAATTGGGAGAAACTTTATTTCGTTTACTTTCCGAATCCTATACGTACTCGTATATCATAGATAAATACAAGAAATCCACAGCAGTCGACTTTAACAACATTTAGTTAAACTATCCAATATCTCTATAAATGATGGTATAATTATCGAGAAGCAATTTATCCTTTTGTCACAATGTTTTCAAAAGACGTCTTATTATATAGGGGCGTTAGAAAGCGTTTACTGATGGGAAAAGGTTAAACCAGATCTAAATTACGCTTCAGTAACAATCACTCGTACAAAACTGATGACAGCAGTGCCTACTACAGATTGTCTCCGTTTGAGGTAATGTCACTCAATCGGTTCAACTGTCCTAAAAATATTTAACATATGTGATCGAAATCACTAATTTGGAAATTTGTACTTGTGTATATGAAAACATTAAATAAACTACATACTTATAAATAAACGAAGTAAAAAAGTATGAATATGTACATTTGATATGGAAGTGTGTCTATATCATACTGATATGAACATATACAGTTTACAGTTTATTTAAAAGTGTTATTTAGGCCACATATTAACCAACACCTGCATGTATTCGTATATTCATCAGACACAAATAAATATACATATGGATCTACCATTTTATACATCAGATAGTAATACACTTAACTATATACGATTATTTTGTAACTAAATGTGGTGCTGTAACAGCATTAAGACAAAGACAAGAATTTTAGGTGTTTTCATATTATTTAAATAAATTTTACAAATTACCACTAAAGAAGCTATCCACTAGTCGGAATGAATAAAATGAGATAATCACCAAGCAGTATTCAGGTTGGCACTTTCACATGTTATTATTGTCCTTTCTCAGAATAGAGAAAAACTGTATTCACAATTTCTTTAGCACAGCAGAACAGTAATGGATGGGTATCTGTTGTTTTTAATGTTAATATGCGCATATCTGATGATAAATGGATTTATTACATACCTATCCAAATTTTGCATTGAAATTTAAGTGACATAAAATCAATATTAATTTTTAAAAAAATGATAACTAATACTGGGACGATAACAATTTTATTTTTTTATATCATCACTAGTGATGATATCATTTTTGCCGGAAGTACTTTTTTTATGTTTACTTAAAATATTGATAGTATGATTTTTGATCATTATTAAAGTGAAAATAAGATAGAAATGTGTTTCAATTATAAATTAAGATGTCATCCTAAGAGACATCTTAAGAAACTTACAAAAGAAAATATAAAGAATGACATAAAACATTGATTTAAACGTGCGGCGTAAACATTAATGGAACAGCCATGGAACGTCTTAAAATGATGCAGTGATTGGTTACGTAACATTCATACGCCTAAGGCCAAGTCATTTGTTTATATGTTTCTTTAAAATAAAGGGTAGATTTATTCCAGATATATAATAAATAGAATAACTAACTGCATGTTTTTGATATAGAATTTATGTCACTCGGGGAAAAGGGGTAATTTGGTGTAAAATCACTTAACCTACGGTTTCGTGATTTTAACCAAATTACCCCTTTTTTCCCTTGTGACATAAATTCTATATCAAAAACATGCAGTTAGTTATTCTCTATATATTTTGACAAAACAGATATGTATTGAAGCCGACATTAACTTGAATTCAAACATATTTTATAATGATAAACGGATTCACGCAGACAAAAATGCATGCATTTGAATGTCTTTGGCATATTAATAGTGTCTAAACGAAACATTTTATTTGTATAGATTTTGATAGTAACAAATTGAAATACTTATGTCGATGTTTGATATATTAGAATTCCAGATTAGTTCGTCACTATAATTTCGTTGTAAGAGTTCATTGCACACGATGAGTCGAGTCGCAATAGTGTGATAGGTAATGACGAAGCGGACAGAGAAAAAACCGCCGCCAGAAAGGGAACATTATTCGGTATGAAAAAAGCAATGTAAAGTTTACAGTATAAAATTAACAGTATGGATTTAACAGTATGAAACAACATCAAATACCTATTACAAGAACCAATTGGACTTGGTGGTGGAGGATGGGAGGCGGTGGAATTAAAATACTTTACAGTGATTAATAAATCATATTGTAGATCTTATTAGAGTGAAGAAAACTGAAACCGATTGGCCAATACAGGCCACGTGATAGCAGCTTCTGTCTGTGACCCACTTAGTCAATGATAAAAAGAACATTCACTTCCAATTCTGGGCGAACAGAGAAAAAATGCCATGAGTAACACGACGCCCAAGAACCCACGCATGGTCGATATAAACGGCAGACAATGTAACTACCTTGGCTGCTGCATTTAACTCTAAGTGAACTTAAGAAGAAGCAAATAAGAACATTTACTAACTATTTACAACTCTGAATGTTAATGCGAGGATGCAGCTTTATCACTGACAAACTGTACTACCCACATCCAGAAAGAACTGCACAATTTAAAGACAAAAAACGGAAGAAAAATCTTAAAGACTAAAACCTGCAATTTGCAACTTGTCTCAAGCTACCATTGTACAAAAGGGGATCTAGCTTGCATGTATAAATAATTGACTTCTAAAACCTTAGAACACACCACCACGTGTGTGCAGCTTTGTCACTGTCACACGTTTGAGGCACCGTCAAAGGGTTTGGTTGAATTATTTTAATAGGGATTGTACTCCAACACCGTGAAATGTGGTGCTGTGTTTACGCAGCCCATCCTCACAGAATGTTTGATTGACATTGAACTGAGTAACTGAAATTAATTATAAAAACTATATACATTTGTGTCTAAATGAATGCCTACCCAGGATCAATCTTCTGAATGTCAGAAACATTATATAAATACTAGATAACCCAAATATCCGTATGCCCGCCTTGTCGTGGTAGGCGACCCCTTGCATTGTTATAATAGAGGGTATACTCGCTGTGCTTCTCAACAGGCGAAGGTGTAGCCTCCTATAAGCTACAGGTATAACACTGAAATACTGTTATACCTTGAACACAATGTGACACTGATACAAAACAGGAGTATACACAAAGCTTCCGCTTTGACACGATAGGTAAATGCAACCTCTGTTCAGTTACAATAGAAAGACTTCCACAGCGTGATATAATTGTATAACACTCATATTGTGCAACTGTCAACATGTATGCATTTGAAAAAGATAAATTTACAAAAATAAAATACAACAAATAATAATAAAGAAATTGTAATTTACAGTAGGGTTTGGAAACTGTTATAAAACATAGTTATAAAGACATTTAACTCAACACTGGTAAAAGTGAATCAAACAGACAAGAATGCAAGGAAGACATAGTAAGGTATTTTTTTTTTTTTTTGCAGAAATGAAATGGTTTGATATGAATGTACTTCTGATATGCAGATTTCCAACGCCCCAGCTTTTGAATTTGAATGGCTGGCATGAGGTATTTACTTCTGGTATGCTGCAGATTTCCAACGCCCCAGCTTTTGAATTTGATTGACTGGCATGTTTGATAAGTGAGCCTGTGTAACCCCACATATACGTATAGAGAGTGACATGTATAAATCTTAGAGTCAAGCTTCATTTTAGCTCCAATTTCTTGAGAACCAAGCTGAACAAGTAAAAAAGGGTGACTTATTACAGAGTAGCGCATATATCTCACTTAAGCTCTAAGAGGAAATATTGATTGTTGTTGCTGTAATGAGAGTGGTATTTGTTCAGTCCTGCCTCAAGAGTGTTTAAAATATCTAATTCCAATAGTAATACCAGAAATGTGTTCAAATTGAACATTATTCTTGTATAAGATTTCTGTGGCCAAGGCGGGATATAGTTAGTTCGCCATTCCTGAAAATATCGATAAAGGCTACCAAAATCACGTCTTTGTATAGTGCAACATAATACTTGGAATTGCAAAAGGATGGCCGTAGTAAAATGATGCTAGTCAGATATTTAAGACAGAAGGGGAACCGCTTGTCTTTTGTTTGATTTCGTCTCATGCCATGTAGCAGTTTCTTTATCAGGAATGAATCTGCCGGGTTTGGGAGGTTGTTTACTTGGTAAACATAGGCAATAGCTGATATCATGGATGTGACTGACGATAATTTAGATTCCAGTGGTGGCATGGTGAAACGAATTGATTTAAACGGGTGGTAGGTCTGGGCAGGACTTAATACTGGGGTTGATGAATTTGAGGAAAAGCCTTGTAATGCTTCCAAGCCTTCCTGTAGCTATTTAATGTTGATGGTGCAAGCGAGTTGTTTAACATTGTGATGCCGCTGTAGTCGAAAGACCTATTAGCAGGTGATCTGGAACTGTTGTTGGGTCTTTTCCGATATGAGGTGTTAATCCCCGACTTGGCCACCTGAACCCGATAAAGGAGATCTGGTAGTATATTATGATTTCCAGGAATATGTTCAGATTTGACTAAAACATTATGTTTCATGCATGATAACACTAGTCTACGGACTAAGGACATGATTGGTGGTACCTTAGCTGCTTGTTTGTTAATGATGTGCATGACAGAACGTTATATATCTGTGAGAAACATAATGCATTTGTTATTAAGTTAAGGCCCACATATTTCCAAGGTAATTACAATTGGAAACATATTTTTAAATGTGATACATTCCCGATTTAAGTTGTCAGGCCGTTCCAGATGAATCAATGAATTGATTTGCACAGATGGAATTTTGGTACGCTTTCTTTATTTGAGTTGAAATGCGGCTACTAATTGGATCTTTAAAAGTGTTTGGCGCACCAATACCTGTTTTGTTCATAGATAGCGCATGCATAATACAACAACTCTCCACATCACTGTCCTCATCCTTTTGCATGATTTCTGCAGATCTAGGCAGATTCGGTGGGATTGATAATGTCACTTCTTTATTATGTGAAAGCATCCTGTGAATGTTTATTTCCGGTTCTAGTTCATGGTCTGATTCTGACGAGTTTTTGGCGGACCATCGATACAGATGCCACATTTTGAACAGTTTGTGAAGGAGGTGCAGATTGCACTGTCATTGTGACTACAACCGGTATATTGATTGCTATTAGCTGGTCGGCTGTTTTTTGGTTGTGAACCATGGCTTCTTGTCTGACCATTTTCGTTACAGCAAGTACATTGACTCACAGTGTAGGATGTCGAGCGCCTTCTTTTCATCTGAAAAAAGTAAGACAGTAAGCATGGAAACAACGTTGCCTATTGTGGCTAGCTATACTGTCCCAATCCAACCTGATTTAAGGTTGTGTGCTTTGTACTTGCCTGATCCAACGCAAATGCCACTTCTTATTACTTAACAGACACAAACATGCTGGTCTCATTAGTAGCTATATACATGTACTGATTGCAACTCACTAACAATTGAATGCACCACACTCCATCAACTAAAAAGCGGAGCACATAGTTTATAATTATATAATGTTGTGTGCACCGCACTATCTCGTAACAATATTGGGCAACATCGTTCTTCAAACATCAATAGCGGACATAAGTGCACATTACTTATAACCAGAGGCTAAGTACCTTCCTTATATGTTCTAAACTGAGCACACCACATTTTAGCTAACTTAGACCCTAAGCACTGCACTAAACAAAAAGAGAGTGCACCGCACTCTAAATACTTTATTTAAAAAAGAGCGCACCGTACTCCAAATACCATATTTAAAAAACAGAGTGCACCGCACCCTAAATACCATATTTAAAAAAACAGAGTGAACCGCACTCTAATACCATATTTAAAAAACGGAGCACACCACACTCAAAATACTATATTTAAAAAACCCCAGAGCGCACCGCATTCTATATACTATATTTAAAAAACATAGCGAACCGCACTCTAAATACCATATTTTGAAAACAGAGTGCACCGCACTCTAAATACCATATTTAAATGACAGAATGCACCGCACTCTAATACCATATTAAAAAAATGGAGTCACCGCACTCTAAATACTATATTAAAAAAGCAGAGTGCACCGCACTCTAAATACCATATTTAAAAAACAGAATGCACCGCACTCCAAACACCATATTTAAAAGACGGAGTGCACAGCTGAGCTGACCTGAGCACCTAGTTTGTTATGAATAATATGTTGAGTGCACCGCCCTATCCCACAACAATGTTGAGCAACATCGCACTCTAAATAGCAATAGCCGACTTAAGTACACATTATTTATAATCAGAGGCGTAGTGCCTTCCTTCTTTGTCTTAAACTGAGGGCACCGCACTCCAGTTACACTTAGACCCTAAGAAAAGAACTGATCTAATAAGCAGAGCGCACCGCACTCTAAATTCCATATTTAACCAACAGAGCGCACCGCATCTAGAACTATATTTAAAAATAGCACTACAATCTAACAAACTACTTAGTCAGTTAGGGCACCACACTTTAATTAGAAAAGGGACAACTGCTGAAAAAGAGGAGATTGCACCGCGCTCTAAAAACCATTAAAAGAGTGCACAGCAATGCAATTTAACGAACCACTGAGTGCACCGTACCGTTATAAGTTAGGGCAAGCGCACCACACTCCTAGCCCATTCAAAGCTGAGTGCACCGCACTCGAGTATATTTGACAAGCATAATTTAGAAGTAAGCCACTAAGTGAACCGTTTTTTTTACACAATGGTCCAAGGTGTGAAATATGAACCTGTACTTTGAAAGTAAATACAAAAACCTGAAATGCTATTATCAGCAAGAATAATTAATGTAAATGCATAAACTAATGCGGTTTCCACAACCACAACAAGTAACATCGGATCCAAGTCCAAAGCTTGTAATTAAGGTAACTTAAAACAAGAGGTAAAAGCGGATGTTATAATCCTTCTTACTGGTGCAATCATATAGCCAATAATAATAAATAGTCAAAGATTATTTAAAATATACATATCTATAAATGAAGAGTGGACCGTATAGCTGCAACTGTGGCTGCCTTTAGATTTATCAGCAAATTGAACTGCACATTCCTGGAGAGGTAAAACCATCGGCACTGATGATGTTTTCCTTCGAATAATTAGTCCAAAACCCCTTCATTCTCCACAGGAATGCTTTGTTTGGAAAACGACTAGACAGTCTTGAAGATAGGAGTATGTTTACAGTGTCTTCTCTCTCGTAAACCACTCTATGTCAACCGTATAACGAGATTTCACTGAAGGAACACCTCGGTGTAAGATTTGACACGCGATGACTTAAGACGCTTGTAGAAATTCCAAAGAGAAGTCCGATATCACATAATCTATCAACACTCCTGTCTCCTGTTTGGTTTTTGTTGAAAATGTTATTGGTTCCGACTACAATGATGTAAGTGTCCGACGCAAAGTCTGAAACCACTGTCAGATCTTTCCTCAACGTGTCTATTGTTGCTCCAGGATATCCCGAGAACTGAACGAGCGGATTTCCCTGCAGGCCTTAATTATATTTAAGCAACGGTTCCCCTCTTATGAATTGTTTCAAACGAGAAACAAAAGAGTGTCAAAATAGTTGAACCTTTGTGGGCGCAGACACCTTGGATTACGTGAAGGTAATAATCTGGGTCACTGACGCGAACGAAGGAATTTTCAATAAAATCCGAAAATCAACAATTCTCCGATGTTGTCACCTAACTAACACCACACTCTTAAACAAACACTGTCCCACATATAAATACGAAAGTTAATTATTTATGAAATATAATAACAGCGTAATAATGCAGTAATTAAGATATGTTGCAGTGATTAATAAATAATATTGTAGATCTTATAAGAGTGAAGAAGACTGCAGCCGATTGGTCAATACAGGCCACGTAATAGCAGAATAAGCTTATTATTTAAACAAACTGTAGAAATACGAGAATATTTTGAAAATAACAATTAACATTTTCTTGTTTCGCTATTATTTCCTTTTTCAATCTTACAGATACTTAAATTATTTAATTATTACATGTTCGACACACGAGCCTTTGATTGACGATGCTACCATATTTAGAACTAATAAATGGATCAAACTAACCCATCTATGCTACACAATTGTAAATTATATATTAATTTACAGTATGTATTTGATTATCTTTTCCAGGGTCTATGATTGATTTGACCTTTCTATATCATCTACTGATTATTTCTTTCCTTAGAATAAAATATACAAACATATATCGAACTTCTTAATAAGTCCCAAAATAATTTAATATAATAAAAATCGGTAAAGTGTAACAACCGCTTAATATGATCGATGCGCTTATATGATGGATTGTTTCAATCATTATTTATTTTTCAATCAGGGCGCTAATTTCCAATCCGCTATTAAATCCAACTTAGTTCAAATCGGGCTCACGATCCAATCACGGTCCAATCAGATTGATCATTTCATGAGCTTTTAAGTTTTAACTGTACATATCCATGTGGTCCATAAGCTATTACAAGGGTATCAAGACAAAATCCTCCCGGACAAAATCCCCCCTATATTTTTGGCATAGGCAGATAACCCCCACCCCGTGTTTTAACCAGGCGGACAGAATCCCCCTAAATAAAAGGTGGGTTAAGCCTAGTAAAAACACTGGGGGGGGGGGGGGGGGATTTTATCTGCCTATGCCAAAAACCTCGGGGGGGGGGGGGGGAGTTTGTCCGTGATTCGGCAAATAGTACGAATTTGACAACAGATGTGCTTAATTTTAAACGTAAAGAAACATCTAGGCATCATGTCTGATCCAATATCTACAATTCACTTAGATTTATGTGAAGATCTTCATATTGGTGTTCATCAGTCGGACTTGTTTCTTTTTTGGAAGATCTGTCATCACGTTTTCTACAAAAGAAATGTAATGAATTTCGTTATACGGACATGATATCTGATCTCGTATAAGTGACAAATTAAGATGAAGATACGCCTATGCAGACAGCCATTGGGCCCAAGCTTTCAGGAAACATTGACATGGCGTTGATACTTGTCGATATGCTCTCTCATTACAATTGTATACGCATACGTGGACAATAAGTGTATAAACTCTCTCACAAAAAGGTATTAAAAAGCTTGGATAACTAGTGCTGATTTACTCTGACAAATAAAGCGGTAAACACTTATGTATGGGATTTATGATACCAGTAAGGAACATTAAGACAGTTTTGCTGAGTTAAAGAGTCGTCCTCTCCTATGAAATGTTCTTGGTTCGAATCCCGTCATAATATGGTTTTATGTTTTTGATTTTCCACGAAAATTGCTTGAGTACTGGTCAAATGTCAAGAATCAGACATCGAGCTTGATTGATTTATTGAGTTATTTGACAATCGATGTCAAATATATAAGTTTAAACTACACATTGAAAGACCCAGCACTTTTAATCCTCGACAAATTAACCTTGTTTAAGATGATCAATTTATTGCATTACAGTCCTTTTACAAAAACAATTGTTCACCTCTTTTCACCAAAAACAATCATAAAACTATGTAACAAATGATTGATAAAGAAAACCTGCTGATTCGCATTAGTTCATAAAATGGATGTACCAGTGATTGGTGGTAAATTGTTTACTGTGCATGTCACAAGTAAAGCGCTTATTATGCTTATAGTGTAATAAATAAAATAAATCATTAAGTACACTGAATAAATATATCGAGGATTTAGTTCATACCTATCAAAGTAGCGAAGTATGTAATATCGATTACTGTTTCAAGTATTCAAACAACAAAAAATACAAAAAAACTTGAAGGTAACATATTACGCAAACGCTTATATACTTATTCTAGTGTGCAGTGCAACTTATTTCTCTATCAAACCGATATTTACCTTCTCTTCAGAAAACAAACACCAGCTACTACAACTACAATGATGATGCACGCCACACCAGACACAATTCCAATAATCATACCTTGGTTATTTCCATCGCTTTCGGCGGGACCCGCTACAGAAGGAAACACATATATAGACACATTACTACGTTTCTCTTGATATAGGATTGCTTTTTCCGAATGAAGGTTTTGTTTACAAAACAAAGGGGTATGCCCGTTTCTTTGAAGCTACATGTACTTAGAAGTAGACATTTTATGTAAAAGTCTATTGAATTAAGTTTAATCCATATGACATTTGACATGGCTTCACATCTTTCCAAACGAGTTATGTCATACAAGAAAAGTGTAATTTCTTGTTCTTCGCAATTGTAATATATTATTTTAAATAATTATAGGTTATTTAACAGTGTTCTGTACAATACGGATATATATTTGGACGAGTACACAGCTTGGAAAATCATATTGGACGAGCCGCTAGGCGAGTCCAATATGATTTTCCAAGCTGTGTACGAGTCCAAATATATTCCGTATTGTACAGAACACTGTTAAATGATCTTTTTATTCTATACCTCGACTTTTTCCCCAAAATATATTTTGTATTGTGCAGAATAATGTTAAATGACCTTTTTATTTTATACCTTCAAATAATTTCTGACACAAAAAGTGTTTTTTGGTTTCTGTTCAATTACAAAGTCATCTATTTCAGAATCGGATAACATTTTAGTTTCAGTGTTACTCCTTGTTTGCAAACGACAATAATGATCCGGTGACAACAGGAGCTTTATCGTAACGCTTTATCTAGAGCGCCTGTGGATTCAGACTTTCATTCGGAACCTTTTCACGCGCTTCGGTCTTTATCATAGGTTTAACATGGGACCTGTGAATCGTACAATACGAAAAGAATACGGGTTATTTTGTACGCGCGTGCGTCCCGATACGGAAATATATTGTACGGTCACATGATTCGAATGAGCGTCTACGATTGGACGTATAAATTAGGTATGGAGTAATTAAACTTAATCATTTTATTTTATTATATTAATATTGATGTTCAAGTCGATACGATACATAAACTACAGCCAAACTTGTCTTAAGCAGCGACCCAAGGGCGAGTCAAAGATTGACTGCTGAAGACAGATCGCTGCTTAATACAATTCAAATAAAGAAGAAAATGTTGTTTTTGTTAATCTTCAAGTGGCTGCTTAATCCAAGTTGGCTGCTTGACAGAGGTGACTACTAATACAAGTTTGACTGAACTCTCTGTTCGTATTTTTTCTCTGATTATAAATACAGCCATTAATATAAAAGTTTTTTCACTTATACGTAATTATTTTTTCCCGTTCACATTCAATTTT